>OY755250.1:6733266-7123266 GCA_963576725.1 Azorinus chamasolen | reverse complement strand
TTGTCTGAAGTACGCTTCCACGGTGACCAAGCTACTCGTTTTGATTGCTCGCCTAAATTGTCGCCGAATCCAACCTTTGATCGTCCCATATTGTGATAGTGATTAAACTCGCCCTGTCTCACATACACATATGTCCGGTGTTAATATTATTCACTATAACACTTTAAATCAAGATTGTTTTGTTGAATCGAAGAGGTCAAGTCAACCGCTATATTTTTCAGTTCTTTATTCTATTTATATGCATATATTAATACGCATTCTTGCACAAAACGTGCTGTTGTAGTCCCGCTAGACCATGTATTATCCTACCAATTTGACCTGAGACTCGTGCATATTCCGTGTATTAACGTCGGTAATGTTCGAATAAATTTCCGAAGGTATAAGAATGCGCTATAAGAATACAGTAAAGCCCCTCTAATGCGACCAGCAAATAGGGGCATAATTCACAGTGGCAAAGGCAGGTGGTAGCTTAATACAGGACGAAAGTTATGCAGAAAGCTCCTGTATAAAGACAGCCATGTTTATTCATTAAGTGGTCGTATTAGAGGGGTTCTACTGTACAATCCTCGTGGAACATGATTATTACCGGCTTTTGGTTTGCTATTTTTTGTCACAGAGTATTACGAACAATCCCGATAAACACGCCGAAATTTAATCGAGTCTCAGGTCAACTTGGGAGGATAATATTAACATGGCGATTCTCGTGCTCACGCGCTGTTGTTGACCGGTTTTAATTATACCTATTCGGGGCATAAGGGAAACAATGGACTTAAATGCTGTCGCGTTTTGATCTAAGCTAAGCGACTATTTCAGGGGCACCGACAAGGAACTGTTTTTAGTGATATACATGTTGAATTAAATTCTGTGTAAACAGTATTTGATACAATCATTAATTGACGTTAGAAAGAAAACAGTGGCCGGGAAACAGCATGAATCGAACGAAGTGTCAACGATGTGTATAGTTTTGCTGGGGTAGTTTTGCTTGTATTTGGAAGAATTAAAGTGATGCAGGAACGCAGAAAATGGGGTTTGTGCAAGAATAGCGTTAATACACGTTTGTTTTCGGGCAATAACATCTGCATTGTCCCTCGGGAATGTTGTTGCCCTCGCCCTTCGGGCTCGGGCCAACAACAGTCCCTCGGGATTTCCCGAACAAACGTGTATTAACCCTCTAATGTGTTGAGGAGCTCTTGGGAGCAATGCGGCACATAATATAGTTCGGAATATTTCTTTCATTTTGAATTTATATTTTACTATTTCAGGTATATAATCAAAGGGATATTACGATACTTTGCATATCTTCGGCACCGGGTCACCCTCGTTGTGTGTGTGTAATGGCTATATCACACTCGACCGTCGGTCTCGCGGGAAGCGCCTTCTGCTAACAGAGTAGACCCAGATCAGACGGCTTCTATAAGAGCCGTCTGATCAGGGTCTGCTCAGGTTGCTTATTGTGAAATATATATCTGATTCCATAGCTTCTGTCTGAGCCAACATGTCATGTATTCATATGACATTATAAAAATAATTAGATCTATATTAATATTCATGACGTCATTATTTCCTACATGAATATTCATCAGGGAAAGGGTTAAAAACTATTTCTAAGCTCTCTATAACTTGGACACACCATCAGAAAGTGAAACTCTGTTTCCAAGTGTGTTCATGTTACTAGACTTACATACATGTAGCCGTTGTTCACGCGCGGTGTTCGTATAAGGCATGGTTGTACAGTTAAACCTCGCGGTGTTCGTATAAGGCATGGTTGTACAGTTAAACCTCGATACTACGAACACTACATGTATATAATATGCAATGAAAATACAGTAAACTTCGATTATCCGAACACTAAAATACGTATTATTATCGATCTTTAAGACAGGTGGCAGCTTAATGCATGGTGAAAGTCATGCAGAAAGCTCCTCTAGGAGCTTTCTGCATGACTTTCACCATGCATTAAGCAGCCACCTGCCTAAAAGGGTCTAAATTCTTCTATACCGAAATTTCGAATAATCGAGGTTTTACTGTATATCAGTGCACAAACTTCTATGTGACTGTACATCAACTTGGCCATGCAGCTAATGAATATTTATAAGAAATATGATACATCTTAGATATCAAATGAAAATATGTTCAATAATTAGATATAGTCAATAAACAAATATATCGTTTACTCGGTGCAATACTATTGTTCCTGCGAGTAACATTGCTCGCACATACAATAGTGTTGCGCTGAGTCATCGAATTACATGTATACTGTTTTCTAATTTCATAATATGTAACAGTAAGTATATATTTTACAGTTTAATTTAGAACTGCTTTCTGGCAAACAGAGAAGACAACAATCGGACAACCTTTAAGGGGCTATATGATCAAGGTTTGATCTGTTTCCAAATGCATAATTTTCAAGTGGTGCGATATCATATGGCTGTATGTAAAGGACATATGTAGACGTCTAATATCTATGTGTATAACTGGCTAGAATGTCGTAAAATAGTTTTGTCAGTCATCTTAATAACGTCAATATACGTACCTGTACCTGTAAATAGTGCAGACCCTGATGAGACAGCTCCTGCAGGAGCTGTCTCATCAGGGTCTGCACTATTTACAAATTGATTGTGCTACCAGTGCACTCCACAGCAGTAATTGCACAGCGAAATACTTGTACACAGTGAAGATATATGTAATTATACAACAGGGCATGGGTGAAGAAGGGGAAATGTATTTTAAGATTCAGCAAGCGAATGGTTAATGTCTTTATTGAAATTGTATTAACCCCATGGACTTGTTAGTCTAAAGGTGAAAATAAAATCTTATCTTATCTTATCCTACGTACCATTATTGATCTTTAAAAAGGAGGTCCCTACAATGATCGCACATTTTCAATAATATCATAAAACTTGGTATTTGTTATGCTCTATCATTATTATGAAGGTTCCCAATTTGAACTTATATCGAAAAATGCCCATGTGATACAAATAAACCGATTTCATCAATACTGATAATTTTTGTTCTACAACACAATATTATCGGCCTTTTCCGTAAATTCTTCCGCCTTTTGCCGATGATCACCCGATCCCTCAATTGTTTACGTAATAGCTTTCTCGGAAGTGGTCGGCGAATCGCGAATGGGGCGAACAGTTACGAAACTAAAACCCAACCCGAATAAAACTGAAACATCGGGGAGTAAAACCGGGATCGGCGATATCAAACACATGTATGTTTTGTCATTATAAACGGTAATTGGATGGGACTTTTTGTGATATACTACTTTTCAGCATATAAACAAATGAGTTTTGTATATTTTAAGTGTTTATGAAATGCGTCAAATGTAGGGACATCCCCTTTAACACGTATGTCAGCGGGGTGGGTAAAAGCCATGCAACAAGCTCCTAGATGAGCTTTCTGCATGACTTTACCCTGTATTAAGCAGCCACAAATACATAAATTCTTCATTACTAAACTTTTCGTAGTATCGAGTTTTTACTGTACAGTAAAACCTCGATTATTCGAATTTTCGGTATAGAAGAATTTAAACCCTTTTAGGCAGGTGACTGCTTAATGCATGGTGAAAGTCATACAGAAAGCTCCTAGAGGAACATTCTGCATGACTTTCACCATGCATTAAGCTGCCACCTGTCTTAAAGATTGATAATAATACGTATTTTAGTGTTCGGATAATCGAGTTTTTACTGTATTTATATTTTCAGTGAAGAAGATTGCCAAACTCTGCTTCCCGATCCCTGGTCTCGGAAGTCTGGGGAAAGTTTGTCTTGAAATTTATGACGTCAATTTGGCAAACCTCCACGCATGCGCGAAACTGACAGGAGAAATCGACCTCAAGGTATACTTTTTATGCTTTCATACCCGACCTTTCTGGTAATTGCAAACAACTATGACCCAGATAAGAAGTCGGGGAACTCGGCGTCTGATCAGGATCAAAACTGTTTGACATCTGATTTGACTGTATCTGCCAAAACCAAAACATCCTGGTGTTCAAATATTACGCATCATTATAAAAAGTCAGCCGACAAATATTTAAATGCGTTTATGCGTTCGTTATTTCTTAACCCTTTTACTCCATGAATTCTACGCCTTTGAAAATAGAGTAGGCCTAGATATAAACGTGTTTTCACGCCTTTGAAAATAGAGTAGGCCCAGATATAAACGTGTTTTCACGCCTTTGAAAATAGAGTAGGCCCAGATATAAACGTGTTTTCACGCCTTTGAAAATAGAGTAGGCCCAGATATAAACGTGTTTTCACGCCTTTGAAAATAGAGTAGGCCCAGATATAAACGTGTTTTCACGCCTTTGAAAATAGAGTAGGCCCAGATATAAACGTGTTTTCACCCCTTTGAAAATAGAGTAGGCCCAGATATAAACGTGTTTTCACGCATTTGCAAACAGAGTAGGCCCAGATATAAACGTGTTTTCACGCCTTTGAAAATAGAGTAGGCCCAGATATAAACGTGTTTTCACGCCTTTGAAAATAGAGTAGGCCCAGATATAAACGTGTTTTCACGCCTTTGAAAATAGAGTAGGCCCAGATATAAACGTGTTTTCACGCATTTGCAAACAGAGTAGACCCAGATCAGACGGCTCCTATAGGATCAGGGTCTGCTCTGTTTGCTTGTGATATAAACAAGTTATATTTCATACAGTTTCTGTGATCTTACGAGTTTATAATCTAATTAATATTCATGATATAATCTAATTAATATTCATGATATCATTATTGTTTACATGAATATTCATGAAGTAAAGGGTTAAATGAATAATTATGAGGATAACTATTACACAGTGGAGCCTATCTTAATCGGTCATCAAAAATAGGTCTAATATGCAGCTGTAAGGCAGGTGGTACATGTAACTTAACTATCATTCTACCATATAAGATTTGTTTAAAAATCTTGAAATATAAAGACACCCTATGCTAATCATTAAGTTAAAACTTTCATTCTACCACATAAACATGTATCCTTAAAGATGTATGTAGACTGTTTATAATATGCTTGTATATATGTTACTGTTGAGGGCCTCATGGAAGATTGATTTTATCAAATGAGTTCTCTCGTTGAATAAAGTCTTTATTATTATTATTATTATTATTATTATTAATATTATTATTAATTCATGTCAAAAGAAATACAGAAAGCTCCTATAGGACGCCTGTCAATATAACAACCGTCTGATCAGGGTCTACTATGTTTGCAAAAGCATAGGAAGGCGTCTTTATTGTGTAAAGTATGACGTAATAGACGACGTAATCAAAAATAACCGTCAATCAATGTATGACGTAGTATGACGTAATAGACGACGTAATAAAAAATAACCGTCAATCAATTAGTCAATGCACTCTTCAAATCCTTTTTGCTTGAGTCTGAGATCATTCTCATGCATCTGACCAATCAGATACTTGAGAATGATCTCAGACTCAGAAGTTTTATAATCTTGGACCCAGATTAGGTTAGGATCATCGAGTACACGAACATAACTGGGGCCTTTGTGGACCCCACTGTATTTTAATAACAGTTTAGTCACCAAGGTTACATGTACACATCTTCTCATCTGTATATTGTATAGATCTACAATGATTGTACACGTGACAAGTGCTTCATATGTAGCGAGCTAGATATTCCATCTCCAAAACACAACAAGGGTCAAAGGTTTTAAAACTGCTTGAAATAATTCCCAGCAAGCTCAGAATTTGACCAATCAGATGCTTGAGAATAATCTCAGACTCACGCAAATAGTTTTATAACCTGGGGTAGATCTACAGGAGATTTAGAAATGTGCAGCATTTTTGTTTCTCTTTTCAGGTTCACAAGTTCAGGGTTCACCTGAAGCTCGGGTGTTTCTCCATCCCCAAATCGGACATGAGTGGTTTTGTCCAACTTGTAAGCCAACCTGACAGTTTTCGTGTCGACTTGCTCACGGAAAAGGACGAAGACCTATCACAGGACCTTTCCGACAACTTCCGGAAGCTTGCATCGGAGAGCGAGGACGACGCACTTAAATACGAGAATTAATAGCGAACGAAGTTCAGATATTACTTCACTTCCAGAAATGACATTTATAATTCTGTACAATTTTGCCTTAACTCCTAGCGAACGTACTCACATATGTGACGTCACATACATTCGTGACGTCATTCACATTTCGCAAACACAGGATCAGGATGGGTCGCCGGATAAATCTCATTAAGACCCATATTGTTTGACACATGACTGTCAATAGTTTCTCAAAAGTTTGATCGAATTGGAAGATGTCAATTTAAAAAGCCCCAGATCCAAACCGGACCTGACACAATGTTTAGCTGGGTAAGGGATAATGCGCGCATGCTACATAACTCATACTCGGATTACTCCAACATCTGCATAGCCCTACTTTGTTCCTTTAACCCGTTATGCTTTTCAGCACCTTTGTAAACAGAGTAGATCTATATCTAATCCTAAATAGATCCTTAAAGTGTCGATAACTTGATAGATCTAGATGAATGCTTAGCTAAATTCTGCCATCATCGTACAGGAGCCATCTGATCTAGGTCAACTCTGTTTGCAAATAGACCAAACGCGTCTCGACCAGGTAAAGAATTAAATATAAAAATCAAGGGATCGTCTTATGAAAGATCGTAGATCTATGAGAAAAGATCGTAGATCCATGAGAAAAGATCGTAGATTTATGAGAAAAGATCGTAGATTTATGAGAAAAGATCGTAGGATAACTCGTACGACTAACATCGTGCGACTGAATTTATGATAAAAGTTTATAGACGATCGCTATCTTGATTAGAAAAGAAGTTCTGGGTCCATTCTTATAAAACTTTTAGTTGAGTCTGAGTTCGTTCTCAAGTTTTTGATTGGTCAGATTTGAGCCTCGAAGCTTGAGAACTCAAATCTGACCAATCAAAAGCTTGAGAAAAGAAGTTCTGATTAGACTTACAGTCTTGATCAATGAATGTTCTATTCGTTCATTTATTATGTAAGCAATATTTTTATCCTTTTTTATATTAACGTCATAGATTACGTCATAGATTACGTCATAGATTACGTCATAGATTACGTTATAGATTACGTCAAACATTACGTTATACCTCCTCATGTTTACAAGCGCCTTTGCAAATAGGGTTGACCCAGATCAGACGACTCATGTACATGTAGGTGCCGTCCGATCATTGTCTGCACTGTTTGCTTATGACATATATTAGATCAGATTCTACTTTTTCTCAAAGATAACAAAATCATTTTGAAAAATACCAACTCATAAAATTGCACAATATCATCTAGATCTATTTTTAAAATGAATATCCATGGAAGGGTTAAAAATGACACCAATATTTACATATCATTTGTAAACTTCATACCAGTAGATATAAAAGATATATATATAGCCATGACTTGTTGTTCGTTTATTGATTACATGTAACCATCATCAATTCCTGTCTTATTCCGTCAAGGACGACGAGTTATATGATCTGTTGCCAAAAAACAAACAAAATCAAAGCGCCATGCAGGCGCTGTAGGCCTTGGCATAAGAAGGGTTGATCGTGTGTTTAAGAAGTTTTGGGGTTTGATTTTCCATGTAAACAATACAAAGTCCAATAACTCTGCAGAATATCATTGAACCGGAACAGGAATAATATATACACAACTAGGCATGGCGCTGATCAATCCTATGAAGTTTCAGGAAAATCCTACCAAAGAATTTGGAGAAACCGCAGAGAAAAAAGTTTCCATGTAAAAAATTCAAAGTCCCATAACTCGCAGAAAATCATCGAGCCGGGACAGGAAAAAGATATGCACAATTAAGCATGGTGCTAATCAATATCATGAAGTTTCATGTAAATTAATGTGACCAAACGTTTTCCAGAAACAGCGCGGACAACATTGTTCATGTAAAAATTCAAACTGGAACATGAATAGGCATGGTGTTGATTAATCCTATAAAGTTTCGGTGAAAATCTGACCAAAGATTTTGGAGAAACCGCGTGGACAAAGTAAAATCAGACTGATGGGCGGACAGACGGACGTTCTAACATATGTACATTTGTTGGGCAGTTGGTTTGGTTTAATTAACCAATTCTCTCCTACTGACGCCATTTTGAACAATTCTACAGTTACTGCTCCTTTTCGATAGACTAATTCAAAAATGTTGTCAGGATGCTTGGCGATGCCGTACTTACAAGACACAGCTTCCTACCTCAAAATAACCAGCAGCGATCGTTGATGGTTGCCCCAGTCTAAGCATTTGTATATAGTTTTCATTAATCTAAGTAAGTTCAGTAAATTAGCATATTAACAGTTTTTTATTCATATTAACTATTTCGATTGACCAACCGCTTCACACGTTCGAATATATACAAAGGACTAATTTTTATAAGGTATTAAATAAACAATATTAAGTTTAAAAGTGAAATAACTTTGATACACAACTAATTATTACTAACAGTCAAAAAGGGAGATAATCCTGTATATACAGAGCTACATCAAATCGCTTACCTAGCGATATACTACAGGTTTTCTTGACTGAAGTTGGCTCTAAAATTAGTCTAGGGGTGAGTTAAACGTACCCAACAGGGCCACAAAAGTGCTCACAATATCTATAGTTGTAATGAATAGAATTTAGCGTTATCTATTGCTCTCCATACATTTCCGTTCAATTCAACCAAGCTTTTCCGTAAGTAATCGGACATTTCCGTACAATTTCGCATTATATATGTGCAATATGCTGTGCGTAGAAATCTGTAGGTATGAAATAATGCATTTAGATGCCAAACTCCCACTCATTGTTTTTTCACTCTTAGAATCGCATTTTTACCAAGTTTTATTAGTAAATGTTAACAAACTTTAAATGTTGAAGCCCAAACAAATTGGATCTTCACCGATCTATTTGCTTAAGCGTATTGGCATTTTGTGCAAGCGGTAAATCGCACTTTTACTCGGTTTTCTTCGGAAGTGTTTGGGTAGGGGTTGACATTATGGCATGTCTACTATGGCCTTCGGCTTTGCAAGCCAACCCAGGCCAAAAACTATCCTTTAGCTTACTGAAAACATAATAGATCTACAATGTATGTCTCTGAATCAACTCTGATCTGCTAGTGTAGCTGGATCCAAATGTAATATACACACCGTGACTATAGGGGTTCTGGGAGAGGGGGGTTGGGGCATGCTCCCGCTTGAAAAATGTAATTGTTTAGTTTTGAAACCATTGTGATAGACCTACAGGAGCAACAAAATCACAATGGTTTCAAAGGGTGACTTTTACAGAGACGTCAAAATGAGGGAAAGGGTAACAGCTTATATATCAAATCTACCCCACACAACACTTAGAGTTTTGTTACATTTTGGCCATAATAATGTGTTCACGCATGATTGTGCGTAAGTGCGTACCGCTAGCTACGCCCCTGCCAATAATGTTTATTTATTTTTGATTCTTTTTTTTTTCATTAACCAATTATCGAGTGTAAAACAGACTTGGTCTTAAAGAGACGCCGAGTTACTCGGCATCTGATCTGGATCTAAGTGGTTTGCAAATGCAAGTCGAGTCTCGCCGAGCAGATGAAGAGTTACGAGCACAGCTCTAGAACGATCAATTAGATACGATTCAGATGAATAAAGAAACGATCCATTTGATACGATTCAGAGGAATAACAAAACCATCCATTAGATACGATTCAGGTGAATAAAGAAACGATCCATTAGATACGATTCAGATGAATAAAGAAACGATCCATTAGATACGATTCAGATGAATAACGAGACGATCCTATAGCTACGAATCAGATGAATAAAGAAACGACCAATTTGATACGATTCAGAGGAATAACGACACCATCCATTTGATACGATTCAAAGGAATAACGAAACGGTCCATCTGATACGATTCAGAGGAATAATGTCAGCTCCCCGGGAAACTGAAGTAGTTTTTAAACACTGAAATTATGGTGACTTGCTCTGGTTTCAGCTTTCAGAAAACACCGAAGTTATGAGTTATGGCTATACAAGTTCAGTGAAACTAGATCTATTAATACAGAAGAATTGCTAACAGTTTAGGTTGATGGCTGTTTAATGCATGTTGATGGCTGTTTAATGCATGTTGATGGCTGTTTAATGCATGTTGATAGTTGTTTAATGCAGGGGTAAATATATCTGAAAATGGGCGATCCTTCGAAAGCAAAAGTAGCAATGCCAAAAGAGAAATTTTCAGACTCGGTTTTATCTATATTACACCATAAGCAAACAGAGCAGACCCTGATCAGACGGCTCCTATATCTGTATTACACCATAAACAAAAAGAGCAGACCCTGATCAGACAGCTACTATATCTATATTACACATAAGCAAACAGAGTAGACCCTGATCAGACGGCTACTATATCTATATTACATATAAGCAAGCAGAGTAGACCCTGATCAGACGACTCTTTTATCTATATTACACCGTAAGCAAACAGAGTAGACCCTGATCAGACGGCTCCTATATCTATATTACACCACAAGCAAACAGAGTAGACCCTGGTCAGACGACTCCTATATCTATATTACACCATAAGCAAACAGAGCAGACCCTAATCAGACGGCTCCTATATCTATATTACACCATAAGCAAACAGAGTAGACCCTGATCAGACGGCTCTTATATCTATATTACACCATAGGCAAACAGAGTAGACCCTGATCAGACGGCTCCCATATCTATATCTATATTACACCATAAGCAAACAGAGCAGACCCTGATCAGACGGCTCCTATATTTATATTACACCATAAGCAAACAGAGTAGACCCTGATCAGACGGCTCCTATATCTATATTACACCATAAGCAAACAGAGTAGAACCTGATCAGACGGCTACTATATCTATATTACACCATAAGCAAACAGAGTAGAACCTGATCAGACGGCTCCTATATCTATATTACACCATAAGCAAACAGAGTAGAACCTGATCACTATATCTATATTACACCATAAGCAAACAGAGCAGACCCTGATCAGACGGCTCCTATATCTGTATTACACCATAAGCAAACAGAGCAGACCCTGATCAGACGGCTCCTATAACTGTATTACACCATAAGCAAACAGAGTAGACCCTGATCAGACGGCTCCTATATCTATATTACACCATAAGCAAACAGAGCAGACCCTAATCAGACGGCTCCTATATCTATATTACACCATATGCAAACAGAGTAGACCCTGATCAGACGGCTCTTATATCTATATTACACCATAGGCAAACAGAGTAGACCCTGATCAGACGGCTCCTATATCTATATTACACCATAAGCAATCAGAGCAGACCCTGATCAGACGGCTCCTATATTTATATTACACCATAAGCAAACAGAGTAGACCCTGATCAGACGGCTCTTATATCTATATTACACCAAAAGCAAACAGAGTAGACCCTGAACAGACGGCTCCTATATCTATATTACACCATAAGCAAACAGAGTAGACTCTGATCAGACGACTCCTATATCTATATTACACCATAAGCAAACAAAGTAGACCCTGATCAGACGGCTCGAATATCTATATTACACCATAAGCAAACGGAGTAGAACCTGATCAGACGGCTCCTATATCTATATTACACCATAAGCAAACAGAGCAGACCCTGATCAGACGGCTCCTATATTTATATTACACATAAGCAAACAGAGCAGACCCTGATCAGACGGCTCCTATATCTATATTACACCATAAGCAAACAGAGTAGACCCTGATCAGACGGCTCCTATATCTATATTACACCATAAGCAAAAAGAGCAGACCTTGATCAGACGGCTCCTATAGGAGCCGTCTGATCTGGGTATACTCTGTTTGCAGATGCGTGAAAATGAGCTTAAATAAGGGAAAGGGTTATGATAATAACGACTGCAGTGTCATCAAAATGATTGAAATGTCACTCGGTATTCGATCTGGATTCAAACTATTTGCAAATAACATTCAGAATGACTGAATAGTCCTATAGCCATGTGACATTATAAGAATCACTCTAATTAGCACTCATGATGTCATCATTTCCTTCATGAATATTCATGGAATAAAGGTTTGTTAATTATAAAACCATACGATAGAGTAAGCATTCATCACCGTAACTCGTGTTTTACAACACTGAATTTTCAAGTGGACTCTTCCAAAATTCAAATAGATCAAGCTTATAGTGAATATTTAGGGATGTTTTCTAAAGAAAAGTGTAACATGACAAACAGTGTAGACCCTGATGAGAGGGCACCCCTAGGAGCCCTCTCATCTGGGTCTACACTATTTTCAAAGGACATTAGTGACTCGGATTCCGCACTGTAAGGGGTAATCCTATCCCTCCTACAAACGCCTTTTCACGTGTTTGTGAACGGAGAAGAGTTCGACCAGACAGCTCATTTAGGAAATGTCTGATTCGGATCTATTTTATTTTCTTATGTAATTTGATAGATCTGTTCCTTTAGTTTCTAAAATGACTACAATGTCTCACCTTGTATATTCCATTATGATTTTTTGTCCATGGATATGCAGAGGGTATTGAAATTCGGACTAAATATAAGCCGGGAAAAGGGTCAATCCTTAACTGCATGATATTGATATACGTGACGTCATCATATATTCAACTCTTATGGCGCCAAATTTCTAATTGTCGTCTGCAAACCTATAAAAAAAGCGAAATGGGATACATAAATGCAAAGTTCAAATACATAAAGCACATATATATATATAAATGGACATAAAGCACAAAGACATAAAGCACATAAATATAAATAAAGCTTGACACAAAAAGTTAAGTTCCAGAACAGACACCTCCTTGATCTGGGGCTGCACTATTTGTTGTGGTGCATGTTTGCGACATTGGCGGTGAAAGGGTTAAGTCACATCGCATAATATGCACGCGGCAACAAACTGACTCTAGCTCCGCATCGTTTTTGGCAACTAAATGGATATTGTCACCCTTCTCGTGATGGAAGAAACTATGATGATTTGTGAAACTCTGAAATGTCACAATTTTATTTCAGACTCGTTCAAACATTTAGGAAACTGCTGATAGGGTCAAACAGATTGGATCCTGATGAGACGCGGAGTTACTCATTATGCCGAGTTACTCGGCATCTCATCGTTTGCAAATTAAAGTGAAGCCGGATTTAACATAGCAACGGTTGAATATGTCGGTGAAGTGGATTTATCTTATTTGTAAAATCGGAAATATTTATCATCGGGATCAATAACGCATCGACCTTGACATTGACCTTGAGTCGGTTATGGGTGACGTTACAAACAGTTTAGATTCAGATGAGACGCGAAATACATCATACAGTATCCCCCAAGCCCATCCCGACCCACCCCAAACCCATACTTATGATTTTTTAATAATATCGCCGCATGAATATTCATAGATTAATTAATTAATGAAATTCTTTGTTATGACAGATACGGTAGACCTAATTAATTCTTTCGTTGCTTAATTCTGTCGTCCGCTGCAATTTTCATTTTTTGCATTTCTTCATTGTTTTGTTTCAAAAACATAGTCACAATAACAAAAAGTTAAACAAACCTAAATTAAACGTGTTTTATTGCGTTTGCAAACAGACTAGACCCAGATCAGTCGGCTCTTATATGAACCGTCTGATCAGGAGCTGCCGTGTTTGATAATGGAATTGGATAGATCTGTTTCTTTACTTTCTAAAATGTCCACAACGTTCCACGTTCCATATTTCATTATAACTATTTTGTCCATGAATATTCAGCAGGTATTGAAATTTGAAATTATCTTAGAACAGGGAAAGGGTTAACTCTTTCGCTGCCGAATTCTGTCGTCTGTTGTAATTTTCATTTTTTTAACATCTCTTCACTTTTTTCAAAAACACATGGTCACAATAACAAACAAATTGGATCCTGATGAGACGCCGAGTTACTCGGCATCTCATGTGGATTCAAACTGTTTGCATAGGTAATCACAGATGCGACATTGGCAGCGGAACAGTTTAATCGAACGTTTAGTTTAATCACACTAATATCAATACCCATCTTTCAGACAAGTGGCAGCTTAATGAGGGTTGAAAGGCCTGCAGAAAGCTCCTTAGGGAGTTTTATGAATTATTTTCATCCTGCATTACACTAAAATTATGATTCATTAAATATCTGTTTATATGGGCTTTACTTTACTCCAGAATCAGGCATATATGTTTTCTATAACATATCACACGGAATAGACCTTTATCAGACAACTGCTTAAAGAGTCGTCTGCTCTGGGTCTGCTCTGTTTGCCAAGGTCCCTAGAGGTGTATTTATAGACATGTTCCCGTCCCTGAAACCTCCACCCATTAACCCTTCACTCAATGAATATATGTAAGAAATAATGACATCGTGAATTTTGATTGCTTCATTTTTTATAATAGCACATTTTTTCTAACTGGCATTATCATTATTGTGAAATGTATTAATTCTTTCGAAGCTAACGACGCCTAAATGCGCCAGTGCAAATAGTGCAGTCCATGGTCAGACGCCTAAATGCGCCAGTGCAAATAGTGCAGTCCATGGTCAGACGCAGCCTTTCCTAGGCGGCGTCTGACCTTGGACTACACTATTTGGTCGGCATTTAACCCTTTCCCTGTTCTATATTTAGTGCATATTTCAATACCTATTGAATATTCATTGACAAATTATTGAAGGTGCAACATTGTAGCCATTTTAGAAAGTAAAGGATTAGATCTTTCAAATTCCACTAGCAAACAGAGCAGACCCTGATCACACGGTTCCTCTAGGAGCCGTCTGATCTGGGTCTTCTCGGTTTGCAAATGCGTGAAAACACGTTTGTATGAGGGAAAGGGTTAAACTCATTGTCAGCGGTTTCCAAAGCACAAAATATATTAGCAGGTACCCAGTCTTTATATTCGTAAACTGTTAAATGTAAAAGTAGTTCCAATTTCAAATTTGGAAGTGAATATTTAAACAGGCTTAAGAGACAGACTTTAATTTTTACATGTAAGAATAACGTCTGTATGAATATTTATGAGCTGCTTTTTAAATATTTATGAATATTTTATGAATATTTATAAGCTGCTTTTTTTCACTCTATATAAGCATGTGATTCACACACGCCATTGAAATTTTCATTTTGAAACCATTGTGATAGAGCATTTACTCGTATAGAAGCAAATGCTCTATTTATCACATTGGTTTCAAAACTGCACAATTCTAAATTCTAATTGCACAATTCTAAAAGTTTCTTTTTCTCTAGTAAATGCTCCTGTCAAACAGCCAACCAGGCGCGGATTTAGAGGGTACGGAGCCGGCGTGCGCCATCATAAAATTGCCCAATAAAACTTACTTGAGATCTAGATCTAATAAAATCAACAAAAGCATGATTGAATCTGGGTTTTGCAAACAAAATATACAACTGCTTATCAGTCAATTACGCTCTTTTTCTAACAAGCGTTACAAAGACACTAGGCATGCCATGTATCTTTTAAAAATCTACGCCCCAACCCCGTAAAATGAAATCATGAGTCCGCACCTGCCGACTAGAGAATACCAAGTTTATACGGGAGTTTGATCAGAGTCTCCGTTATTTGCTAGTCTGAAAGTCAAAATTATCACAATGGTATGCGATCAAAGAAACTAGGTTTACACGCCGGTGGAGAGTCGAGAATAATCGGGGTATATACAATAGTTATGACGACAATGATGACAATGATTGCAATGCACAATGCATCGGAAGCGGATTCTACTTACGGTTTGACGTACTTTAAACCTTAACCTTCTGAAAATGTCAAGTCGGCGAAAACCATGGTAACAGTTACCATTTTATTTAAATTTGAAAATTTCTAAAATAACTGATCGAATGTCCAACAGCCTGGATCCTGATCGGACGCGGAGTTACACGACATCTTATCTGGATCCAGTCTGTCTGCAAACCAGGATCGGGTCGGGTCGCGTGTAGCCTGATAAGGCTTGAAATTTAAATCCGTAAACTGCCCTTACATCGCGAGTTAAATTGCAATTATTTGTATACTGTAACAACTCGATAATTCGAAGTTTGAATAATCAAGAATTGAGAACAGTCTAGGCAGGTGGTTGCTAAATGCAACGTGAAAGGCATACAGAAAGCTCATAGAGGAGCTTTCCGCATGATTTCCACTCTGTATTGAGCTGCCACCTGTCTTAAAGGCCGATAATGATGCTTGATATGATATTCGAACTATCGGGGTGTAACTATATTGTTATGGTGTTCGAACTATCGGGGTGTAACTATATTGTTATGGTGTTCGAACTACATGTATCGATGTTTTACTTGATCAGTATTTTCTTAGATTTCTCGTTTTCTGTACTTTCCTCTCCCTATAATACTGTACAGTTGGCTGTAAAAATCAGCAGTCCGAGTCTGTGTATAATTGTTTATATTCTAATCATACACCTTATTGGAGCTTGCCATAGCTGTATCTCAAAACTTCCACAAACCACCAGCTTCTTCTGTAGCGCCTAAAAGGTAAGATATTCTAATATATAGGCCGTGTATAAATCCCGGGCCATACTTCGAACCGGCTACCACAAACATGCAGTTCAGCTTTACTCTAGCCCTATTTGGTATTCTCGCCGTGGGCCTGACGAAGGTCACGTGTTTGACCAACAGGGAGGTGGTGCATTTCTTATCCCTATATGGAAAAGGTAAGTCTGAAGTTTTGTACATTTTATTTACACTGTTTTTACACTATTATAATTGAACAGAAGTCAAGCAGGAATTACACTATTTAACCCATTTGCGCCCAGTGGATTCTTCCATGTTTATATATTGATTTAGTCCATATTTTATCCAAGGGGTGCCTGGTATAAATTTTCAATTTCGTTTTGTTTTATGTGGCGTCTGATCAGTCTACACTGTTTGCCTAATCCCATATATGGGATCGTGGGAGCAAATGGGTTAATACCACTTTACATTTTTTAAAAAAGCCACTTTTTACACTTTTAATAGACTTTTTGCTCGTTTTTCATTTACATGTGTACGTCTTTAATCATAAAAAATGTAAATGTTGACCAGTATACAAACTGAGTAGACCTAGGAACTTAACGCTTTCGTCATATAAACGCTTTTTCACGCCTCTGCAAACAGAGTAGAACCAGATCAGATGGTTCATACAGCAGCCGTCTGAACAGGGTCTGCTCGGTTTGCTTATGATAAAATATAGATCCGATTCCGATTTCTGTTAGGCTAAACATCTACTTTTTCACGATGAACTTTTAAAAATTCGACTCATAAATATTTATGATGTCACATTTAAATCTGTGAAAAAAATCAATTCCTGCTGTTAAATTGCTGTGTCGTTAAACTGTAGTGCCGTTAACTTTCCGGCCATTTCGGGGAAATTTCCGCATAAAATGGGAGAGAAAATAGGAAAAGGATAATTTTCATTTCATGCAATTCTGATCGCGCTAGTTTAACCCTTCGCTTGCTATTCACGTCAATATACCTACCTGTAAATAGTGATGATCCAGATGAGACAGCTCCAGCAGGAGCTGTCTCATCAGGGTCTGCACTATTTACAAGTTGATTGTGCACTCCACAGCAGTGAGTGCACAGCGAAGTACTTGTACACAGTGAAGAATATGTAATTATACAACAGGGCATGGGTAAAGAATGAGAAATGTATTTTCAAATTCAGGAAGCGAAGGGTTACATGTAACCCTTATTCAGATAGCTGAACTCTTTCACTCATAGGACAGGTTGTTTTTAAGATCCTACCTTAAACGTTTCACTCATAGGACATGTGGTTCTTAGATCCTACCTCTTTGAATAAATCTACCTCAAACCTAAATTCAAAGTACGAAAGCTGTCTGGTTTGGGCCTATACTATTTGCAAATACATGTATGTGCCAAGTAGCATAATTGTATCGGATAAGAGGCAACCCTTTCCTGAAAATAAACGAGTTTTCCTCCGGACGAGACTATAAATCGGGTCCGATGTATCAGTGCTTTACACTGGGCATCTAAAAGCTACAGAGAAATTCAGTCGATAATAAGAGTCATCGCGCCCGGGTTGCTCTGTATCCTCTCCCCTCTCTCTCTGGCGTCCAATCAGCCCATATTGAGCAGAAACGGACGTAAATTAACACAAAAAACGCATTTTCACGGTTTTTTGCAAATAGCTTGAATTCAAATAAGACGCCGAATAACTTCGCGCTTCATTAGTATCCAAGCTGTTTGACACTGGGTATCCAAACTGTTTGACACTGGGTATCCAAGCTGTTTGACACTGGGTATCCAAGCTGTTTGACACTGGGTATCCAAGCTGTTTGACACTGGGTCAAGAGTTTCTCAAAAGTTTGACCTGATCGGTAATAGTCAATACTGCACGAAATCCAAAATGGAGCCGCCATTTTGTTAAGTATATTGTTGTTGTTGTAGCCGCCATTTTGTTAATTATATTGTTGTTGTTGTAGCCGCCATTTTGTTAAGTATATTGTTGTTGTTGTAGCCGCCATTTTGTTAAGTATATTGTTGTTGTTGTAGCCGCCATTTTGTTAATTATATTGTTGTTGTTGTAGCCGCCATTTTGTTAATTATATTGTTGTTGTTGTAGCCGCCATTTTGTTAATTATATTGTTGTTGTTGTAGCCGCCATTTTGTTAATTATATTGTTGTTGTTGTTGTTTTCTCACGGTCGGGTTACGGTACAAATGCGCCATGGTCTTGATTGAGTTTTACGATTTCCTCCATGAATATTCATGTAGATAATAAAGTCACCATGAATATTAATTAGATTAACTGTTATGATATGGATATAGGACTTTTTGGTCATGGCAGAAACTGTCGAATCAGATCTATATTATATCATAAGCAAACAGAGCAGACCCAAATCAGATGACTCCTATAGGAGCCTCTGATCTGGGCCTACTCTGTTTGCAATGGCGTAGAAAGGCGTATTAAATTATTAATATTTACATTCGCCCTGCAACGTCCTTATATAACCTTATTCTAAAAAGAAAGTTGCATAACCTCATGAACACCGGAAGCACGTCATTCATTTCTTAAAAGGAGGAAAGGGTTGACAACGGGACTTCAGAAGCTGAACCAGTGTGACTTAACCCTTCTCTTGCTGAATTTTAAAATACATGTCTCCTTCTTTACCCATGCCCTGTCATATAATTACATATGTCTTCATTGTGTACAAGTATTTCGCTTTGCAGTACACCTTGTTGCACAATCAACTTATAAATAGTGCAGACCCTGATGAGACAGCTCCTGTAGGAGCTGTCTCATCAGGGTCTTCACTATTTACAGGTAGGTATATTGACGTGAATAGCAAGCGAAGGGTTAATATAACAACTGATCTGTTACAGATTGGATCAAAATTAAACGATTCATATCTGAAATTCTAATCAAGAAACTTCCCTTTTGTATACGGCAGCTATGGTCCGAGGTTAGAAGTTTCTAAATCTGAATCTGATTTTATTCTAAGTACCTGATTGGTCAGATTTTTAGCAAGCTCAAACTTTGACCAATCAGATGCTTGATAAAGGCCTTAACAGGGTAAGCATGTTTTACAATAAATGGTGTTTTGTTTGTACGCAGAAGTAGAGCCAACAAACGAATGGGCTGATGACGACACAGTTGATGATGGCGTCATAGTTCTATCAGGTGGCCTTGACGACCAAGTTGACGTCGACTACGTCTTGCAACGTCTTGGACTGCAACCGGAAGTGAAATATGGTGAGTGATTAACAGATTTCTTGACCCATTTTTGTTCCGTAACTCTAAAACAGTGCAGTAATACCCGGTACCTCGTTAATTCGAAAACTCTCTATTTCGAACACTCGCTAACTCGAACACTCTTTAATTAGAACACTCCCTCATTCGAATTCACATTACAATTTCAACGACAAGGATGACGTCAATAACGTGACGTTACTAAAATGTGGTTTTCTAGTCAGGATAGTCTCATTTGGAAACCCTCCGTTCATATCGTGACAAACGCAATCACAGATCAGTCGTCAGAATGCTTAACCCTTTCGCTGCCAAATTCTGTCGTCTGCTAACTTTGTCGTCTGCTACAAATTTTCTTTTTCTTTTCAAAAACAGTAACAGTAGCAAACAGATTGGATTTTGATGAGACGCCGAGTCACTCGGCGTCTCATCTGGATCCAAACTGTTTGCATAGGTAATCACAGATCCGGCATTGGCAGCGAGAGGGTTAAATGTAACCCTTTTAACCAATTACTTCATATCGAGGGTTTGGTGGAAAACTATTCTAACTCCTTCACAAAGTGAAGGAGTTAGAATAGTTTTCCACCAAGCCCTCGATATGCTCTTTTTTGATCCTGCAAGGGGCTTATCTAGAGGAAATGATAAGGGTTGTTAGATTTGTGTAGTGTTGAAACCATTGCGATAAATAGAGCATTTGTTCCATTAAAGCAATTGCTCTATTTATCACAATGGTTTCAGAAAGTGATTTTACTGAGGCTTCAAATGGCGTAAATATAACGGAATATTTAACGCTGAATTTTCAAATGGACTGTCCAGAAATTCAAACAGTTCAAACTTACCGTTAATATTCAGGGGTTGTTTTTAGAAAAATGTAACATAACAAACAGTGCAGACCCTGATGAAAGGGATCCTCTATGATACCTCTCATCTCGGTCTATTTCAGTTTGCAAAATACACTATTTACTTGGTTCTCGCACTTAAAGGGTTAAAGATGTTCCTTTAAATACGTACATGTATTTCTTTTTCCAGGATTTTGGAGACATCACCACCACAAGCCAAAATCCCATTGTTCATGCTCACGAGACGAGTGTAAATGCTGCATTAAACACACGTTTAAGTTCTGGGGTAAACACTTTGAGCTAGAGGGTGAGTTCAGTTCAGTTAACCCCTTCACCGCCAATGTTGCACAAATGCACCACAAGAAATAGTGCAGTCCCAGATCAAGGCGGCATCTGATCAGGGACTTCACTTTTGACTGAATCTCTAGTTCAAGATCCGAGGTTTATTCTTTTGAATATTGTATTTCGAGGGCTTGGTGCAAAACTATTCTAACTCCTTCACAAAGTTTTCCACCAAGCCCTCGATTTATTCATCCCATTTCCTTAATTTATCGAATGATTTAACAAAATTGGGTTGCAGACAACAATTAAAAACTTGGCACTGAAAGAAATGAGATCTGAGGATGAGTTCATTTCCAAACATCTGATTGGTCAGATTTTGAACAAGCTCAAAATCTGACCAGTACGATGCTTAATAATGAACTCAGACTTAAGTTTTTATAACATCTTTTATGACATTTGTAATTATGATGATGATATAGCTTATAATGATAATGGTAATAATTATGATAATGGTAATAAATATGATAATGGTGATGCTAACAATGATAATAATGATGATACATGTAATGATAACAGTCATAATGATGATGATACATATAATGATAACAATCATAATGATGATGATACATATAATGATAACAATCATAATGATGAAAATGATAATAATGGTTATAGTGATGATAATAATAACAATGAAAATAATGATAATGATATTAATGATAACAAGAACGATAATAATGATGATTAAGATGATAATGATGATGCTAAGAATGATAATAATGATGACATCGAAACGAAGTGATTTGATGATGATGATGATGATGATGATGATGATGCTGATGAGAATGATAATAATGGCGATAGTGATGAAACAGACGATAAAACTTATTATTATTATTATTATTATAATTATTATGGTGATGATGATGATGATGATGATGATGATGATGATGATGATGATGATGATGATGATGATGATGATGATGATGATGATGAATCTGACGATACCAATACTATTGTCCGTGATGATGGTCACAATTATCGAAAGGTGGTATCTCATCATTTCAGCTTGCATGAAGGTGACCTACGACCCTGCAAATCACCATGTCACCCTTGAGTTTACGTTGAATGGCCACACTCTGTACAAACACCAAGTGTCATGTAAGTAGCAAACAGTGGTCTCCCACCGCCCCCTCTCCCCCCCCCCCCCCCCACACACACCTTCACACACAGACACTCACTCCTTCAAACACGCACACATACCACCACCAGCAATATCAGCATCAGCACCACCACCACTATCACCACCCACCACCACCACAACAACCACTACCCTAGAGACGACTTTTTTCACTTTAGCAAACAGATCAGGGTCTGAGATTGTTCTCAAGCTTTTGATTGGTCAGATTTGAGCTTGAGAACTCAAATCTGACCAATCAAAAGCCTGAGAACGAAACTCAGACTCAACTAAAAGCTGTAAAAGCATGGACCCAGATCAGGATCTTCTCCCTTTGTGCTCAATGATTTAGACAATGATCTGCTCTGTTTGCTTATGATATAAAATAGACATGATTTACAGTTTCTGTCATGGCCAAAAATGTGCTATTGTAACAATTATTCTAACTAAAAGTCATTGTGTCATTATTTCTTACATGAATATTCATAGAGTAAAGGGTTAAACGGCTGCATCAGTTTACTCGTGTGCTGCCGTAAGCAAAACAATCAACATATAAACATAAACAAACTAGTGATAACCTTAAGCAAACAGTTCTGATCCAGAGGAGACACTGTATGTCCCGATGCCTTCTCACCGTCCTTACCATTTGACGCTATATATCCCGGCGTCCCCTCAGTATCCAAACCGTTTGACGATATGTGAAGCTGTGCCTCCCGGTGTTTCCTTAGTATCCTTATCGTAAGACGATGTGGGTCCCGGTGTCTCCTCAATATCCATACTGCTTGACGCTTTATGTCCCGATGTCTCCTGCGTCCCCTCAAGATCCACATCGTCTGACGCTGTGTGTCCCGGCGTCTCCTCATTTATCGCTAATTTTAGTTTAAGAACTTTAAATCTTTTGAAATATCAGATTAGAACAGCCCACCAGTTGAATGATAGAGACCATTCTGTACACACATCTCAAATATGATAGTGATTCTGTTTGACAAACTGTGTAGATCCAGATCAAATGGCTCCCTCTGATCTTGGTCTACATTGCTTGCAAATGACAGTGCACTTATGTCCGTATTCAAAGAGTTACTAGTTTGAAACCCGAAGCAGACGACAATCTTAACCTATTTGCTCCCAGTGGATTCTTCCATGCTTATATATTGGATTAGTCTATCTTTTATCAAAGGAGTGTCTGGTCTAAATTTTCATTTTTATTTTGTTTTATATTGAATTTTCTATCAGCAAACATTGTACACTCTGATCAGACGTCGCATTATGCGGCGTCTGATCAGAGTCTACACTGTTTGCCTACGTCCCATATATGCGATCGTGGGGTCAGAGTCTACACTGTTTGCCTACGTCCCATATATGGGATCGTGGGAGCAGAATCTACACTGTTTGCCTACGTCCCATATATGGGATCGTGGGGTCAGTGTCTACACTATTTGCCTACGTCCCATATACATATATCGGATCGTGGGACCAGCGTCTACACTGTTTGCCTACGTCCAATATACATATATGGGATCGTGGGATCAGAGTCTACACTGTTCGCCTACGTCCCATATACATATATGGGATCGTGGTTTCAGAGTCTACACTGTTTGCCTACGTCCCATATATGGGATCGTGGGATCAGAGTCTACACTGTTCGCCTACGTCCCATATACATATATGGGATCGTGGTTTCAGAGTCTACACTGTTTGCCTACGTCCCATATATGGGATCGTGGGAGCAGAGTCTACACTGTTTGCCTACGTCCCATATATGGGATCGTGGGAGCAGAATCTACACTGTTTGCCTACGTCCCATATACATATATCGGATCGTGGGAGCAGAGTCTACACTGTTTGCCTACGTCCCATATATGGGATCGTGGGACCAGCGTCTACACTGTTTGCCTACGTCCTATATACATATATGGGATCGTGGTTTCAGAGTCTACACTGTTCGCCTACGTCCCATATACATATATGGGATCGTGGTTTCAGAGTCTACACTGTTTGCCTACGTCCCATATACATATATAGGATCGTGGGAGCAGAGTCTACACTGTTTGCCTACGTCCCATATACAAATATGGGATCATGGGAGCAAATGGGTTAACAGATGAAATGTATTTGGCAACAAAACGGTTAACCCTTCGGAAAATAGAAGAATCAGCTGACATCTGTAGGAGCTGTCTGATCACTGATCAGGACTGCTCTGTTTGCTAACGAAATGATATATTGATTCTGAATGTACATGTACAAACCAGGCAGGAAACACTGCATACAAAATACACAACCGCCCCAACAGCAACATGACGACAAACAGCAAATGTACATGTATATAAAAGACACAAAGAGACACACAAAGACAAAACAAACATAGGGGGAAGATGGAAGTATCGCCTTGGAACGGTCAGTGACAAAAGTCACTGGGGGTTAAACCGATTTTTGGCGCCCAACCTCACACTTATTCCATCCCCACCCTAAAAGACAAACAGTGTAAATAAACGCATCCCCTCTTCGGCTTAACTACAACAACCGCGATGGCAAATACAGTGGTAAAGTGCATGTAAAACGAAAACATATTTAAGTGAAGTAACTGTATCCACCTATCGCTAGTGTACTCAATGATTGAGCTGCAAACAGAGTAACTGTAGAAAAGTAATAAAAGGTACGACAAAAACGAGCTACCAAAGTGTATGTCCTTGTTGATGAGTAATCATAACATTTAGTTTATGAATATTCACATAGTAATACATTCTTAAATTAATATTGCAGGGGCGGGGGTTAATACGAAAACCACGAGGACAAAGTAAACAAGCATTAGTTTGTGTCTGTGTTAGAATGGTGTGATAGAACAAACAGGGGCGTAGCTAGCGACATCCGTAACACCAATATAGATTACGTAAACATTATTTTGGCTAAAACTGAACAAAAATCGAAGGCTAAGGAGAGGGGGTAGCCTTTGATAAACGTTCTGTCCTATCATGTAAGCTTTCACCTATTCACTTATATTTTCTTCATAGTTCCTCCTCCTAAATGAAATATAAAA
The DNA here is from genome assembly GCA_963576725.1 of Azorinus chamasolen. Classification (NCBI taxonomy): domain Eukaryota; kingdom Metazoa; phylum Mollusca; class Bivalvia; order Cardiida; family Solecurtidae; genus Azorinus; species Azorinus chamasolen. Next base: position 7,098,236 of record OY755250.1, on the reverse strand, counting down.
TGGTTCAATTCAACGGCCCCGTGCTTCTTACAGAACAAGAATCCAGCAGTACAAAACACACAAAGTTCTGTGACTGTCCATTTTGGTTTATCAATGTGAGTCAATCATCACATATAATAAAGGCGTAGATATTCAAAGAGCACACATTTTTCCAGTCACTATCTCAAATGTTCAGACTGTTTACTCACCTCTTCCGCGCTGCAACATAGTTCTGAAACAAACTGAACAAATTTGCAATAACCTCTATAAATGGGTCTGTTGTTTATTTCGGCATTTTAAGTGCATATTAATGCACAACTTATTCCTACCTGACCACCACAAACACATGCCACATACATGTTTTCAGGAACTACTTTCTATAAAGGTTCGATACTAATAGCGGAATATAATAAGGATTGGTTGTACATCTATTACAACATATTCCTACCTGACAACCACAAACACGCCACATACATGTTTTCAGGAACTACTTTCTATAAAGGTTCGATACCTAATAGCGGAATATAATAAGGATTGGTTGTACATGTATTTATATTTTCAGTGGCGAAGATTTTCAAAATGTGCTTCCAGATACCCGGTCTGGGACGCCTTGGTACAGTTTGTCTTGAACTTTATGACGTCCATTTGGCAAACCTCCACGCATGCGCGAGACTGACAGGAGAAGTCAACTTGGTATAACGTTCATGCTTTCATATGCGACCTGACTGATATTTGCAAATACAGTTGAACTTCGATAACTCGAACTTCAAGGGATCATACACATTAGTTCGAGATAACAGAAGTTCGAGTCATCCGATATATAATCTGAACGATTGCTCTAGGCCTCAGATTAAAACAGGTCTCAAGTAATGCTGAAAGCTCCCACAGGAGCTTTCAGCATTACTTAAGACCTGTATTAATTTGTCAAATGTGTTTCTAGATATCTGTAGCGATATATTTTAGAGCAATTGTGTATTGTAAGTTTTAGAAGGACTGATTTTTTTGTTCGAGTTATCCCGAGGTTCGAGTTATCCGAGTTCGAGATATCGAAGTTCAACTGTAGCTATGATCCAGATGAGACAACAGGGGACTCGGTGTCTAATCAGGATCTAAACTGTTTCACAATCAAACTGGAAATGAATAAGGACCAGTCTGGTAGCTAATAAATGTATCTGATCTTACTATTTCTGCCAAAAAACCTAAACATCCTTGTGGTCACAGATAACGTACCATTATAAAGAGTCAGCTAATAATTATTTATTCATTCCTTATCCCCTAACGTTTTAATCCATAAAAACGTCACAGATTACGTCATATATTACGTCATACGTTTACTCCATAAATACACATTTCTACACCTTTGCAAACAGAGTAGACCCAAATCAGACGACTCATCATATATGAGCGATCTGATCAGGGTATGCTAAGTTTGCTTGTGATATAACCATGGTGTAGTTCTACAGTTGTTGCCATTGTCAGTCTTTGCTGTGAATGTACGCGGTGATTATAAGAAAGAATCTAATTTATACTCCATAAAAACGTCACAGATTACGTCATATATTACGTCACACCTTTACCTGTGATTATAAGAAAGAATCTAATTTATATGCATGGTTTCATTATTGTTTACTTGAAAATTCGCGGAAGAAATAGTTAACCCTTTCGGCGCCAAATTTTTAATGTCGTCTGCAATCGAATTTTGTTAAATCATATGGTAAAATAAAAGAAATGAGATAAAAAAAATGCAAATTGCAAAGGAATAAAGCACAGATGCGGAAAAAGAGATTAAGACAAAAGTTGAAGTCCCTGATCAGACGCCGCACTGATTTGAGACTGCACTATTTGTCGTGGTGCATTTGTGCGACTTCGGCGGTAAAATGGTTAATTGGCTATTCACGAGGGAAAGTTTAAGCTTCAATAGAACCTGTTTTAAACGGTCATCAAAAAGAGGTCATATCATGGACCTGGGTCCATGCTTATAAAGCTATTACTTGAGTCTGAGTTTCTTTCTCAAGCTTTTGATTAGTCAGATTTGAGTTCTCAAGCTTTTGATTGGTCAGATTTGAGCCTTTGGCTCAAATCTGGCCAATCAAAAACTTGGGAACGAACTGCGTTTTTAAGACTCCTATGTACACATGGCCACGGGATTTTTGTCGTGAGAGAATCTAGACTCATATCTGTATTTATAGCATTTATCAAAGAGAGCAGACACTGACAAATGATTCTCTCGAGGCGAGTCAGAGATTCAATCTGTAAATCACGTCAAGGGTCCAAGGTTATAAAACTTCTAAACTTTAGTCTGAGATCATTCTTAGCAAGCTCAGAATCTGACCAATCAGAAGCTTGAGAATGATCTCAGACTAAACCAAATAGTTTTAGGCTATAACATCGGACTCAGGAATTTTAGAACACTTTTGATTCTCTTTTCAGATTGTTCACAAGTTCAAGTTTCACCTGAACCTCGGGTGTTTCTCCATCCCCAAATTGGACATGGGTGGTTTTGTCCAACTTGCAAGCCAGCGTGACAGTCTTCGTGTCGACTTGCTCACGGAAAAGGACGAAAATCAATCACATGACCCTTCCGAAAACTTCCGGAATCTTGCATCGGAGAGCGATGAGGACGACACACCAAGATACGAGAATTAATACGAAAACGTAGTTCAGATATTATTTCACTTCTAGAAATGACATTTACAATTCTGTACAGTTTTTGCCCTAACTCCTAGCGAAAAAAGATTTACTCACATATGTGACGTCATATCCATTCGTGACGTCATTCACATTTTGCAAACACTGGATCAGGATGAGACGCTGGATAAATCTCAATAGGACCCATATTGTTTGACACTCTGTCAATATTTTCTCAAAAGTTTAATCGAATTGGAAGATGTCAAAAAAAGCCCCAGATCCAAACTGGACCTTTTTGCTAGGTATGGGATAATATGTGCATGCTATATATATTATCTGAACATAGATCTATATCGACATGGGCAACTAGAGCTTACACAAGTCAGAGGGCAACTAAAAGCATTTGCTTGCCATAACTTTTACATGGCATACTCTACTCTCATTATGAATACAGTGGAACATGGACACCTCGAACGCGGTTTACTCGAACTTCTGCATAACTCGAACTCGGATAACTCGAACTTCTGCATAACTCGAGTTAAAAGTTGGTCCTTTCCGAATCCTGTAATACAGAATTTTTCTAATAGATTTGTATTCACCACTCTATAAAGACATACAATGGCTTGGTGCGGTCCACACGTAACACTGAAGTGGTGCTTTCGACCTGCATTAGCTGCAACAACCAGTAAAAATTAGGCTGATTTAAACTCCCGTTATTTTAATGTAATTTATACAATAACCATTTCCATTTACCATAAACGGGTTTCACGCATTTGCAAACAGAGTAGACCCAGATCATACGGCTCCTATAGGAGCCGTCTGGTCAGTGCCTGCTCTGTTTGCTAATGGGATTTTACGTTTTTGAATGGCTACACTGTTCCATCTTCCAAATGTCATTATAAAGATTTAGTTAATGACTATTCTGTAGGTATTGGAATTTTGAATAAATATAGAACAAGGAAATAGTTAAAGTTTTCAAGATATCAAGTTTCCATTACGTTCATCATCTACTTTTCAATATCGTTATATAAAAGCAAGTTAATGCATTGCTTACTAGAACACATATTATAGAACCAGATTTAACCCTTTCACCGCCGAAGTCGCATTAATGCACCACGCCAAATAATGCCGTCCCAGAAAAGGCGGCGTCTGATGAGGGACTTCACTATTTGTCTCTAACTCTATTTCTATATTTGTGCTTTAAGACGCATATTTATATTCAACAAATAAATGACCTCTTAACCCTTTCACCGCCGAAGTCGCATAAATGCACCACGGCAAATAGTGCAGTCCCAGATCAGACGCCGTCTTTTCAAGGCGGCGTCTGATCAGAGACTTCACAATTTGTCTCAATCTCTATTTCTATATCTGTGCTTTATACCTTTTAAGTTTGCATTTATTTATCTTATTTCCTTATTTTAGCGAATGGCTTTAACAAAATTGGATCGCAGACGACACTTAGAAATTTTGCGCCGAAAGAGTTCAAACAAAAAGAACTAGCCTTGACCAGACTGTCCGTGTATGATCCATCTAATGTGGGTCTTCTCTGTTTGCAGCAGACCCTGCGTCTGATCTAGACCTAATCTATTTGCAAATGCGAATCAAGTCTCGCTGAGCAGATGAAAATTTACGTAGAGCTACTTTGTGAGTTTTACCCGTTACTCCATAAATACGCTTTTCAGCACCTTTGTAAACAGAGTAGACCCAAATAGATCCTTAAAGTGACGATAACTTGATAGACCAAGGCTGGTTTTTCCTGCATGACTCATTTTTGTACTTTTAGCTACATTCCGCCATCTCAAAACACTTCGCAAGAACACCTCTCGATTGTTCCCTCGTGAATATTCATGGGCTACATAATGACGTCATGACTTGAATTAATTGAATGTTTTAGTTGTATAATCTGGTCGTTTATTAGGCCTATTCAGATCTATAGATTTCCATAAGCAAACAGAGCAGACCTTGATCAGATGGCTCCTACAGGAGCCATCTCATCTAGGTCTACCTTGTTTGCAAATGGACCAAACGTGTCTCTACCAGGTAAAGGATTAAATATAAAATTCAAGGGATCGTCTTATGAAAGATCGTAGATCTATGAGAAAAGGTCGTAATAAAACTCGTACGACCAGATCTAACATCTTACGACTGAACTCGTGATAAGACGATCGCTATCTTGATTTGAAAATAAGTTTTGTTTAGACTAACCGTCTGGATGAATGAATGTTCTGTTTATTTATTTATTTATTATGTATGCAATATTTTTAACCTTTTCCTTTATATTAACGTCATAGATTACGTCACAGATTACGTCAAATATTAAATCTACATCAAATATTACGTTATACCTCCTCATGTAAACGCTTTTTCACGCCTTTGCAAATAAGGTTGACCCAGATCAGACGACTCATGTAGGTGCCGTCCGATCAGTGTCTGCACCGCTTGCTTATGACATGAAATAGATCAGATTCTGCTTTTTTTCTAAGCTAAACAAAATCACTATGAAAAATATCAGTTCATAGAATTTCATATTATCATTAGATCTAGATCTAGATCTAGTTTTAAAATGAATATTCAGGGAAGGGTTAAAAATGATACCAATATTTACATATCATTTGTAAACTTCATACCAGTAATAAATATATAACCATGACTTGTTGTTCGCTTATTGATTAACAGTCGGCAATTCCCGTCTTATTCTGTCAAAGACGACCAGTCACGTGTTCAGTAAAAACCGCTATTCTTCAGATGAATATGGAAAAATAGTCAAACAGGGAGAGCCACACACGAAATGACCACGCACCAAACACCATCAGACAAGAAACGGTAAAGCCACAAGACAAAACATAACAGGACGCATATCAATACGAAAAACATTAAACATTAAGCATATTAAACAGCAAAATTGACCATAGGCTGAAAGCAGGAGTACCGCCTTGGAACGGCCAGTAACTAAAATAAGCTACTGGGGGACTTAAACCTGGTTTACGGGTACCGAACCTCGTCCTTATCCCAATTTCACCAAAGTCAAAATGTAAATAAAATTCCCCCTCCAGACAACATATAATATATGCCTGATTCAGCTCTGTTCTGCTAGCCAGCCAGGAGCGTAGCTTAATCCATATGTAATGTACGCATCGTGACTATAGGGGTCCGGGAAGGGGGATGTTCCTGCTAGAACATTTGTGATTGTGTAGTTTTGAAACCATTGCTCTGTTTATCACCATGATTTCAAAAGGTGACTTTTACAGAGACGCCATAATGAGAGAACGGATAAAAGCTCATTTATCAAATCTACCCACTTGACACTTAGATTTTTGTTCCGTTTTGGCCATAACAATGTGTTCACCTTTCACACTGATGTTGCGCACGTGCGTATGTGCGTACCGCTAGCTACGTACCTGCCAACAATATTGATTTATTTCTGAATGGTTTCATTTTTCGATTAACTAATTAACAACAACAGTAAAACAAATAATTCGGCCTGAATAATTCGGCGTCTGATCTGGATCTAAACAGTTTGCAATTCAAGACTTTTTAGTCTCACTGAGCAGATGAAGAGTTACGAAGTGTTTTGTTACTTTAACCTTTACTCTATAAATACGTCATATATTACGTAATACATTACGTCATACATTTACTCCATATCACAGGGGTCTGTGCCGCCTCATGTGGATCCACAGGGGTCTGGACCGCTTCATGGAGGTCTATATGCACTATATCATAACAAGGGTTCCAACTAGCAGAACGGATATCCATGTATCACGAGTACAAACATTAATGTAATTCTTACAATTTATATGATAATTTCGTAATTCTTTCGGCTAATGAAAGTAAAGATATTTCACTACCAAGTAAGTCTAGACTACTCGTCTGACGGTATCAAATAAATTATTATAAATCCAACAATGATTTTCTAAAAGAAATAGGATCTACGTCTTTTCTGGGCCATTGACAAACGTTCGTTGACCCCGTTCTCACCCAGCACAGCGATAGCCTGACCATATGCAATTCAAATCATGGCGTGATTCAATGAAACGTTTTGCCAGTTAGCTTCAAATCGTCGAGGAGGTAGCCATTGTACTTGACGTCACGGATTTCCCAACTTTTCCTTCGCTCATCCAATGAAATGGCTCCATTCATATTTTTTGCAAAATGGCAGCATCCGAAATAGAAACATATCGACAGACTGAAAGGCCGCCGTTGCTTACGTATTTAGAGGACAGAGCAAATGGAGATTGGTGATAGAATTTGGTTGTTTTATTGAACCACGTCCCCTTTTGAACTGAAAATTGCCAGGTTATTGCTGTGATATAGTGAATAAAAGCCCGACAGGATTTATGTTGTATTGTTTGCTGTATCCGACGGAAAATAAAATGTATCTATGTCTATGTCTAGACCGGGGTGAACGAGCGTTTGTCAATGGCCAAAAAAACACATGATATTTTTAGAAAATCATTGTTGGATTGATATTTATGCAAAAGTTACCGTCAGAATATGTATTTATTATTATATTATATATATTTGATAGTAAAATATATTGGCTTTCAATAGCCGAAATAATTACGAAATTATCATTGCAATTTCAAGAGTTACATGTACATTCATATTTGTACTTGTGGTTCACGAATGTCCATTCTGCTAGTTGGAACCCTTGTTTATTGTATGGCAAATATAGAGTGTCGTGAAGCGCTATAGATCCCTGCGCTTTATATATTATTCTTTTCTACGTCGTTGCAGACAGATATAGGAGGCGTCTGGTCAGGGTCTGCTCTGTTTGCGTATGATATAAGATAAATATGATTCTACAATTTCTGCCATGGCCAAACACGCCCGTGTCCATGCGCTATTATACAAACAATCTCTTTTATGAATATTATTGGAATGAAGGGTTAAAGAGAGGTTTGATCTGCGCCTGCACATTCCGTAATCTTCAAGTAGTAAGGGCAGCTACATACGCAGGGTTGCCACGCGTCAGGGAAAAGTCAGGGAAATTAAAAAGAATCAAGGTCAGGGAATTGTCAGGGAATTTTGAGAACTGTCAGGGAATTTTGAAAATATAGGAAAATGTCAGGGAATTGTCAGGGAATTTTGAAAACATGAGAATGAATGATGTATATTTTATAAACTCCATTACTTATTACAGAAATTATGACAGAACGACCAAATTTCACGATGAAATGTGTCATGGAAATTTGAAATTATGTCAGGGAATTGTCAGGGAATTTCGTTTCCTCTGGTTTGTGGCAATCCTGATACGAGTTGCATTTGTGTGTTTATTTACAGATAACGTGCACAACTGTTCACATCAGCTCGTTGTGTTTCTCGTCGAAACGATTTAGATAAATAATGTAAGGAGCTGCTACCAGCAGTTGTCAGCGTTGTGTGAGCGTTAATATTTAACCGTTTCACCACCAGTGTCGTATATAAATGCGCTACGACAAGTAGTGCAGTCCCAGATCAGGGACTTCACTTTTTTTCCCCAGTCTCTATTTCTATATCTGTGTTTTATTCTTTTGAAATAATGCATTTGTTTAGATCTGAATAATTTCCTTATTTTACCGAATGATTTAACAAACTTGGATTACAGACAGCAATTAGAAATTTGGCGCCGAAAAAAATCCGAATCTACCCGAAGAACAATCTATACAAACAGATGGATGCCTGCTTAACTGGTTAATCGTTTTATACTCCAGCCATTCTAATAAATTTGTTCCTATTAACTCATTACCTCATAGGCTATTTTTAGATACAACCTCATTGAATAAATCTACCGAAAAGAAGCATTAACTAGAGAAAATGAAAATGTTAGAAGTTTGTAGTTTGAAACCATTGTGATAAATAGAGCATTTGCTCCTATAGGAGCAAATGCTCTATTTATCACAATGGTTTCAATAGGTTTGTAGCATGAAACAATTGTGATAAATAGAGCATTTGCACCTATAGGAGTGGGAAACATTTCTGTGAAACAATTCGAAAATGTTGCTCCACAGACAGTGTAATTTCAGGGAAAGGGAGATAATTCACTAATGAGCAATGGTTGAGGTATGGTTTTGCACGTGACATACACACTGCTTCACGGTAATATTTCTGTAAATTTACTTTAAAATCACCACATGCATAACAAAGAGAATTTCAGAAAAAGGGGGATAATTCAGTAACAAATAAAATGAGAGTTATGGTTCTTGCACGCGATACATCGTGGAAAATATAGATCTAGGTCTATCTGTAAAATGATTACAAATTTGTTTGATGCATAAACAACTTACAAAGCGGAAATGGGTTTGTTCACGAACAGACAGACAAACAGACAGACAGACAGATGTTACGCACCATGGCATAACACACCCCTTCGGTGGTATAATAATTATCCCTTTCGCTGCCAATGCCGGATATGTGATCACCTATGCAAACTCGGCGTCTCATCAGGATCCAAACTGTTTGTTACTGTTACTATGTTTTTGAAACAAAATTGAAGAAAATCAACAAAAGAAATTTTGTAGCAGACGACAAAGTTGGCAGACGACAGAAATTGGCAGCGAATGGGTTAAAATCTACTAACATAAACAAGTATGAATATTTAACTTAACCCGAGTACGCTCGTATGCTGACCCCATCACCCCGTAGCCTTAACCCTTCGCTTGCTATTCACGTCAATATACCTACCTGCAAATAGTGAAGAGCCAGATGAGGCAGCTCCTGCAGGAGCTGTCTCATCAGGATCTGCACTATTTACAAGTTGACTGTGCAACCAGTGCACTCCACAGTAGTGATTGCACAGCGAAATACTTGTACACAGTGAAGATATATGTAATTATACAACAGGGCATGGGTAAAGTAGGAGAAATGTATTTTAAAATTCAGCAAGCGAAGGGTTAACTTAACCCCGAGTATGCTGACCCCATCACCCCGTAGCCTAATTAATGTAACTACCGAGACTCGGACAATAATGTTATGGTGGCTTTCCTTGGTCTTAGCTATATCATGCTTTTAGCAGGCAGAATATTTGCCATGATAAATTGTAAAATAGTAGGGTTAGAAGTGAGGCCAACTGTTACTCTTTTCCTTCATTACGTCATTAAATATAGATTATGTCATAATGACGTCATATATTCTGAAAATGGGTGATCCATCGAAAGCAAAAGTAAAAATGCAAAATGAGAAAATTGCAGACTCGGTTTTATTGAGTCTGTTCATGAGTAGTAATTAAAAGTGCAACACTATTCACGCCCCCTAGCACAGGCTTAAGCAGTATTCAATTTTCAAAACTAATAACATTAAAACTTATGATCCCGAAGGACCAGAAAATATAACAAGACTGAGAATGAAGTACGGGGCGACTTTTTACAGCCGCCACACAAGCACTTAACACCTGCTGTTGTGAAGTACATATATTCTGAAAACGGGTGATCCCTCGAAAGCAAAAGTAAAAATACAAAATGAGAAAATTGCAGACTCGGTTTTATTGAGTCTGTTCATGAGTAGTAATTAAAACTGCAACACTACTCAAGCCCCCTAGCACCATACTTTTCCTTCAAGTAAACGCCTTTCCAAATATTTACAAACAGAGTAGACCCAGGTCAGACGACTCTGATAAAGGCCGTCTGATCAGGGTTTGGTCTGTTAGCCCATGGAATTTGATATACCTGTTTCTTTACTTTCTAAAGCGGTCACTACACTGTTTCACCTTCCATATTTCATTATAACAGTTTATATGTACTATTGTTTTGCCAAGAACATTCAACAGTTATTGATATTTGGAATAGGCCGATATTGGGGAAATGGTTTTGTTTATTTTGCCGCCTTGAAACAAAACGTTACCCTGTGATAAACTGCGCTCTTCTTATTTCCATTAAATCATTATCTTGTTTATTTGTTATAGATCTTTTAACCCTTCGCTTGCTATTCGCGTCAATATACCTACATGTAAATAGTGAAGACCCAGATGAGACAGCTCCTGCAGGAGCTGTCTCATCAGGGTCTGCACTGTTTACAAGTTGATTGTGCAACCAGTGCACTCCACAGCAGTGATTGCACAGCGAAAATACTTGTACACAGTGAAGATATATGTAATTATACAACAGGGCATGGGTACAGAAGGAGACCTGTATTTTAAAATGCAGCAAGCGAAAGGTTAATTGGTCCAAATTTGGTCACATGATCCATGATAAATGATGATTGAATAATCAAGTGTCCTTATTATACATGTAAACGTAGTTTCTTTTTATGGACAAGTATGTAGGTCATGTCAAGGTAAGCAATAAACGAGCTCTGTTGGCCATTAACTAGTTGAATAACTGGCTCCTTATTTCCTTAATATTATCAAACAGAAAGTTTTCTCAAAATTCATCAATGAAGAAAATTATTATTATTGTCAGTAGTGTGGATCCTGATAAGGAGTCATTTGATCTGGGTCTACACTGTTTACAAATGTTTTATATATCTGGTCTCCCATATTAAGAGCTAATGACATTGATATTGTTTTAACTGTACACAATCAAGACACATGCTGTCAAGGAAACGTGCGAAAATGTGTACAGGTAATTCATGATTACACGTAACACCATTTTTGAATATCGTCATATTCCGTCGCTGTTCGGCATTCATCGGAAGCTGTCGTGTGTATGATAAGCTCGTGAGTAATATATTGCACTGTGTTATGTACAAATGACGTTTGACCCAAGCATATTCGTTTTTTATGGCATGTTTTATCATGTCTTTCAATATATACTCTCTTTTTTTCATTATCGCAGCTGCATGTACTGAAATACTTTCCGCAGCGATTCCTTTCTTAATCGGTCATCAAAAAGAGGTATAATCATGGATTTTTAAGGCAGGTGGTAGCTTAACGTAGGTCAATAGTAATGCAGAAAGTTCCTCTAGGGGCTTTCTACATTACTTTTGATCTGCATTAAGTAACCACCTGCTTTTTTAAGTATCATGTGTTCAATAAATCAATGGCCACCTAGGGCAGTGTCTACTGTATTGTGCATTTACATGTAATCTGACAAGCTCAGTATCAAAACCCTGACGTTAAAGTAAAGATTTTGAAAATGCGTCAAACTTTGTTGTTTGTTACAGTTGTGTGTGATGATAGACCCCCCCCCCCCCACCACCCCCTCCGCACAAACCGTAACCCGATGTCTGGCGACGTAAATGTCAATTTGAGAGATATGCATTTTACATCTTTTGCAAACAGAGAAAGAACACCCAGACAAATCTCCGCTATTGATGTTTTGCACTGCTGACTTTATAGACTCGGCGTAAACGGAGGAGGTCTCCTCTATCTTCTTAAAACGAAGCAAACCTCAGTCAGCAAAAAGCAGTGTACCACAGTAAGCAAAAAGCAGTGTACCACAGTAAGCAAAAAGCAGTGTACCACAGTAAGCAAAAAGCAGTGTACCACAGTAAGCAAAAAGCAGTGTACCACAGTAAGCAAAAAGCAGTGTACCACAGTAAGCAAAAAGCAGTGCACCACAGTAAGCAAAATCAATGAAACTGTATCTCGAAAAACGAAAGAAATGAAAGTGTAGCACAGCAACCAAAATAAATGGAATTGTATCACCACAAACGAAATAAGTGGACGCAAACTATATAAATAAAATTGAACTGCGAAGAACGAAATAACCTAGATTCTAAATGGAATGAAATTTCGTTTAAGTAATGAAGGATGTACATGTATTACTTTTTAGGCAGGTGGTTGCTTGATGAAAGGTGAAAGTCATGCATAAAGTTCTTCTAAGATCGGTGAGCTTGATGCAAGGTGAAGGCCATGCACAGAGCTCCTCTTGGAGCTTTCTGTGTGACTTTCTCACTGCATTACGCTGCCACCTGCCTTACAGATCGATATAATCTTAAATCTAAACCCTTATTATGATACATGTATTACGTCATATATTACGTCATGCCGATACTCAATAACTCCGCCTATCTACGCATTTGCAAACAGAGCAGATCCAGATCAGACGGCTCATACAGGAGACGTCTGATCAGGGTCTGCTCTGTTTACTTAGAATATAGATATGATTCTGCGGTTTCTGTCACGGCAAAATATCGCGTGTCCATATGTGATGACATGTATAACAATGCATTTTGTTAACCCTTTCGCTGCCAATGCCGGATCTGTGATTACCTATGCAAACAGTTTGGATCCAGATGAGACGCCGAGTAACTCGGCGTCTCATCAGGATCCAAACGGTTTGTTACTGTTACTATGTTTTTGACACAAAAATGAAGAAAATCAATAAAATGAAAATGTGTAGCAGACGACAAAGTTAGCAGACGACAGAATTTGGCAGCGAAAGGGTTAATATGCATGACGTCATGATTTATTTTATGGAGCAAAGAGTTATGGTAACAGGTTAAAGTTTGACATCGTGTCTGTGTAACGGACAATCAAATGTACATGTATTATGTGTCTAACACCACGCGCACGCTTGTGCTATATGACTGACCCACCAGAAAGTGTCAGAATTCGCGGTACTAATTTTATATCTCAATAGTCACCACGTTTTGGCATTTACTTCACCCATTTGCTGCATTCTAAGCTCATAAATGTCACCCACTGGTCACCTAAATACAAATATTTCCATATAATCATGCTTACTACGCGGTGAATATACACCGTGATTCTCATTGGTCCGTTTCTATCACGTGATACCTGGAAAAGTCACACTAAAAGCATCAATTGCTGGCTGTTTTGCGGAGGACTGTGGAAAAATCTGGCGTGAGACTCATTTAGGAGGAAGTACGAGTAAACGAACTAAAAATGGCGCAGTTTGGTGGATTAATTCTGATATTTCTCGGAATATTCGGTATGTATGCTTAATCTCGATTTAACAAATTTCGGATTGCGCCAAATAAGTTTCGTTTGCTAAAATTATCATCTATTTCAGGCTCCATGCTTATAAAACTTTTTAGTTGAGTCTGAGTTCGTTCTGAAGTTTTTGATTGGACAGATTTGTGGAGTTTTCTTCAATTTCTTGACATAAATATGTTAATTGTCGAGCCGTTTGGATTCTTAGGAGACACGATGTTATTTGGCGTCTCATCTAGTTCCACACTGCTTATAAACGTTATAACGGATTTACTTAAGGTGCCGAAAGAGTAAAATATTTAACTCATTCTCTCCTAGACTATTTTAGGTCCAGCCTCTTTGAATAAATCTACCGAAAAGGGGCATTAATTATAGACAAGGAGCATTTTAGAATTGTGTAGTTTTGTAACCATTGTGATAAATGGTTTCAAAAATGACTTTAAAATAGACGCAATTAGGCTTCAGTAGGAGAAAAAGGGTTAATTAATATTCATATGTTACTCCGTGGATTTTTATGTCAGGAATAATGGTCATTGATGAATATTAATAAGCTAAAACTTTATCATTGCATAAAAACATAGACATTACATAGTCCATAGTAGAAAGTGAATCTTCAGGCCTATAGTATGTCATTAACAAACAGAGCAGACCCTAATCAGACTGTTTCTACGGACGCCGTCTGATCTGAGTCTACTCTATATGCATAAAAAAGGCGTTAATAAGAATTGCCGCATTCTATCATAGGTTATTTTAGATCCACCTTCTTTAGATAACGAAAAGGAGCATTTACTAGAGAAAAGGAAACTTTTAGAATTGTGAAGTTTTAATAACTTCTGTAATTTACCACAATGGATTCTAATATGACTAATACAGAGGCTTCAAAACTCGTCAATACGAGTGCATGGGTTAAAATGCTAATATGAGGGAATGGGTTAAAATGCCAATATGAGGGAATGGGACAAAAGGCGTCAATATGAGGGAATGGGTCAAAAGGCGTCAATATGAGGGAATGGGTCGAAAGGAGTCAATATGAGGGAATGGGTCAAACGGCTTCAATACGAGGAAATGGGTTATGGTGTCTAAAACTGTCACATCGGCATAAGCCTATTATATTGTGTCCTGTCCATGAACAACTAAATTAACACTGACTCCTCCATTTTTCAATATTAATTAGCCAAATCTTTATCAAAACATATCACTGCCGAAAATGATTTTTTTTACAAATAGTGCAGATCCTGATCAAAGGGCTCGCTCATTGTTTCCAAAGGTCTTATATTAGCCTTTTCCTTCAGATAATCGCATTTTACGTCTTTGCAAACTGAGTAGACCCAGATCAGACGCAACCTATAGGAGTCGTCTGGTCAGGGTCTGCTCTGTTTGTTTATGAAAATATAGAGATGTAGAGATTCTGCCATGGACATTATTCATGACGTCATTATTTGATGAATATTCATTGAGTAATAGGTTTAGACTTCAACTTAACCGTTTCCTCCATGAATATTCATGTAAGAAAAAATGACATCATCATATAGCCACATGACTTTTTGGCCATGTGAGAAACTGTAGAATTATAACTTTATGTATAGTATATCATACACTAAGCAGACCATAAGATCCATAAACTATTCAAGAATGCAGTTGAACGTCGTTATCTCGGACTTCAAGGGACCATAAAAATTAGCTCGAGATAACAGAAGTTCGTTATCCGTTTTCTAGTCTGGACAGTTTTTTTTAAGTTCACAGCTTAATGCAGGTCGAAAGTAATGCTGAAAGCTCATGTAAGAGCTTTCAGCATTACTTCGGACCTGTATTAAGCTGTCACACGTGTTTCTAGATATGCGTAATAATACATGTCCGAGCAATTCGGTATTGTAAGTTTTGACAGTACTGAACCTTTTGTTCGAGTTACCCGAAATTCGAGTTATCCGGGTCGAGATATCGAAGTTCAACTGTAACTTTAAAAGTTCTCGTTCAAAACGATTCTTGGGCGGAGAAATGACATAGATGTAATTTGTATTTGATATAGGAGCCTTTGTTATTTCTAAAGTGTTGTCACGATAGGGGATATGCTGTACATAGTAATTTCACTGTTCATCAGTTCCATTTGTCTATAGACTATTTCAGATGTGTATTTATACTAATTGTCATAATGGTCTGTATATTAACCCTTTCGCTGCCAAATTCTGTCGTCTGCTAACTTTGTCGTCTGGTTCAATTTTTTTAATTTTATTTTTAGTGAAATATTTTGAGCGATAAAACAGATGCCTTGACCCATTTTTGTTCCGTAACTCTAAAACAGTACATTAATACCCGGCACCTCTTTAATTCGAAAAATCGCTATTTCGAACACTTGCAAACTCGAACACTCCCTAATTCGAACACTCCCTAATTCAAAATCACATTACAATTTCAACGACCAGGATGACGCCAGTGACGTGACGTTACTAAAATGTGGTTTTCCAGTCCGGATAGTCTCGTTTGGAAACCCTCCGTTCATATCGTGACAAAGGCATTTTTGTTTCAAAAAACATAGTAACAGTAACAAACAGTTTAGATCCTGATGAGACGCCGAGTTACTCGGCGTCTCATCTGGATCCAAAACGTTTGCATAGGTAAGCATAGATCCGGCATTGGCAGCGAAAGGGTTAAAATATCAAAATATACGGCCCCTGTATCAATTCTAAAGTGTTGTCATTATATAATAGGATTTTGGCGGAGATGATTTTAGTGTTTCAAATACGAGTCGATATTTGAAGCGTGATCTCAACATTGGTGTTTGGTTGAGAAACAATCCCTTCTTATCTCGGGCATTTAGAAAAAATGGTTTGCTTTTTATCGGACTTTACGTAGCTTTTATCCCTTTCGACGCCAAATTTCTAATTGTCGTCTGAAATCCAAGCTTATTAAATAATTCGGTAAAATAAGGAAAAAAAGATAAATAAATGCAAATTTCGAAGGAATAAATAACAGAAATAAAAATCGTGTTTGGGACAAAAAGTGAAGTTCCTGATCAGACTCCGCCTTTCCAAGTTTGTTAAATAATTCGGTAAAATAAGGAAATGGGATAATTAATCCTTTCGCCGCCAATGCCGGATCTGTGATTACCTATGCAAACAGTTTGGATCCAGATGAGACGCCGAGTAACTCGGCGTCTCATCAGGATCCAACCTGTTTGTTACTGTTACTATGTTTTTTAAACAAAAATGAAGAAAATAAAAAAAAATGAAAATTTGTAGCAGACGACAAAGTTAGCAGACGACATAGTTTGGCAGCGAAAGGGTTAAATGCAAATTTCAAAGGAATAAGAGATTGAGCCACAGAGTGAAGTCCCTGATCAGACGCTACCTTCAAAAGGCGGCGTCTGATCTGGGACTGCACTATTTGTCGGGGCGCATTTTTGCAACATTGGCGGTGAAAGGGTAAACAGTAAAGAAGTAGATGTAAACCACGATTTGAACAGATAGTCATTTCTGTTATTAAAAACTGAACTTGTTCGTTTCATTTCTTTAATATTTCAATATATATTTTTTTCATATCATGTATATTTCAGTATATTTACAATTGTGTACATATATTTCAAAATGTTTATTTCATATCGTGTTTATTTCAAATGTATTTATGTATTTTCTTATATTATTTCAGTGTACGCACAGGGATATTTCAGTGAGTATAAAACCCTTTTACTTTCGATACCTATCCTGTGTCCATGGTTATTGAACGCCTTATTTCATTCTTAACTCGCTACTCATAAATACGCCTTTCCACTTTCCATTGGCCCGTAAGGCAGGTGGCTGCTTAATGCAGGTAATAAATAATACAGAAAACTCCTATAGGAGCTTTCTGTATAACTTTTGTCTTGTATTAACCTGCGTTTATAGAGGTATAATTCTGGGTGCTATATGCAGATGGTAGCTTAATGCAGGACAAAAAGTAATGCAGAAAGCTCCTAGATATCGGTCTTGGAGACATGCAGGAGCTTTCTGCATGTATTTCATCCTGCACTAAGCAGCCACCTGCTAAAAATATCTAAATTGGATTCTACTAGAATTCCGGTTTAGAGATACATATTGTATCATTTAGTCACATATATATTTATTTTATATTTAGTCATATATTGCATGAATTCAACTATGAAATATATAGCGTTATGTTATATCTACTCAAACAGATAACATCCATTTATTCATATATAACAGTTAAATAGTTAGATCTACAGTAAAACCTCTCTTTAACGGTCACTAAATTGTGTTGATTAGTCGGTATTATGGACAGTAGGTTGCTTTAAAAAGCAAGGGGGAAAGTAAACAAAATACCCCTATAGGAGCGTTTTGTTTTACTTTCACATTGCTTTAAGCATTTACCTGCCTTTAACACAAAATACTTGAAGTCATTTTTGACCGTTATAGAAAGGTTTTACTGTATATCTATTTAATCAGTATTTGTCTCTTTTTTATTTGCAAATTAGTTCTACATGTATATATCTTCAAATATCCCAAATATCAAAACTATTTAATAAACATTATTGTATGTATCAACTAATCTATATCAATTATGTGACTACATAAAGTAAAATCTCGATTATTGGATTTTTTTGTATAGAAGAATTTAGAAGAATATAGAAGAATTTAGGCACTTTTAGGGAAGTGGCTTCTGAATGCATGGTGAAAGTTATGCAGAAAGCTCATAGAGGAGCTTTCTACATGACTTTCATCCTGCATTAAGCTGCCACCTGTCTTAAAGATCGATAATGATACGTATTTTAGAGTTCGAATAATCGGGATTTTACTGTATTACATCTATGTAACCACAATTTGCATCTATGTAACTACACATCACATCTACATCTATGTAACTACACATTACAAACATGTAACCACACATTACATCTATGTAACTAGATCTACCTTTTGCTCACATATTACCACTATTTAGGCTACATCTCTTTAGCCACATATTACTTCCCTGTAGCCACATATTACACCTCTTTAGCCACACATTACATACATTTAGTCAAATACTACACCTATTTGGTCATATATCTCATCGATTTAACCAGCTGTTACATCTATCGAGCCACACATTACATCTGTTCAGACACATATTACATGTATATATCCACATACATATATTACATTTATTTATTCACATATTATACCGATTCAGTCACATATAATATCTGGTTAACCACATATTTTATACATTAGATCTACATGTAATTTATCACATATAGTATATTCAATGTCATTATGTGGTAACTTTTAGACATGTATACTACATCAATGTATCCACATCCTTGACTTGTTTTGTAAATTTTGTATATTCGGAACCCTTCTGCGTTGTTTCAGTTCCGCCAAAGGCATTTCCATCGAAGGGCGGCCATTCCTTCGCACCACAGAGGCATTTCGCTAAGGGACCAATCAGTGAGTTCAACGTCATTAGTCTACTTGCCTACGTCATGTTGTTTAAATTTTTGACGTAACTATGTCGTGTGGATCATTTCAGCGCGGGAAACGAGCCACTAATGTTCTTTACAAAGAGTGAAGACCCAGATAAGAGGGCTTCTGGATGAGGTACCTCAACAGGGTCTGCACTGTTTGTCTTGTTTTAACTTGCTTTAACTCATTCGCTGTCAACTTTTTTCGTCTGCAAACTTTGTCGTCTGATGCAATTTTCAGTGTTTTGTTTTCCATTTATTTTCTCAAAAACAGTTACAGTATGAAACAGTTTGGATCCTGATGAGACGATGAGTTACTCGGCGTCTCATCTGGATCCAAACTGTTTGCATAGGTAATCACAGATGCGGCAGTGAGTGAAAGGGTTACATCATGGTAAAATTGACCCGAATTTTAGAATATCAATGATAGATCTAATACGATTAATTCCGTGATAACATTATATATACCAACAATGTAGAGTCAGGTGAGATGGTGTGCTTATTTACACTGTGCATTTATGCATGAATTGGCCACATCATGAATATTCATTAATTTATTTTTGAAAGTAAATTTTTTTAAGAGAATTTTTTTTGGCTTAGACAAAAAAATAAATGAACCTATGAATGTTAACCCATTACGTCATAGGCTATTTTTAGATCCATTACCTCATAGACTATTTTTAGATAGGAATCTACACTCTCTTTGAATAAATCTACAGAAAAGGAGTAGATCTATTAACTAAAGAAAAGAGAAATTTAGAATTTTGTAGTTTGAAACCATTGTGATAAATAGAGCATTTGCTCCTATAGAAGCAAATGCTTTATTTATCATTATGGTTTCACAAAGTGTCTTTTACAGAGTCGCCAAAAGTCGTCAATATCAGGGAATGAGTTTGAGGGAAAGAAACACTCGCTTAACCAAACACTCGCTTAACCAAACACTCGCTAAACCAAACAGTATCATTAGTATAATTATCAGATACAGCTGGAAGCTTAACAGCTCGAAACAGCTTAACAGCTGAAGCTTAACGCAGGATGAAGGACATGCAGACGGCTGACCTACATCCTGCATTAGGCAACCGCCTGTCAAAAAAATAGACTATAGGTATAGATCTACTCAACAAAGTTTCTAACTGGTCATCTGTTAATCTTAAATATTTTTAAAGCTAATTAATATTGTTTTCTTAAACTCTGCTACTCATCGGCTAATCTTCTTTTCTATATGAACATTTCAGTGAACAAGGGGCTTTCTTTCAAATCTTACCCAAGACCCATGCAGTTTCCTCCCAAATTTTCTCAAAGTTACTACAAAGGAAAGAAACAGCAATGTAAGTATAATGTGCCTATGTTGAACAGTAAAACGCCTCTAAACCGGCAGTTCAATCAAGTACATGTATAAATATCGATCATAGAGACACGTGACAGCTTAACCCTTTTCCTTATGTAAGTGCATTTTCACACATCTACAAACAGAGTAGACCCAGATCAGACGAGCCGTCTGATCGGAGCCGTCTGATCAGCATCTGCTCTGATTCTTTATGGTGTAATATATATATCTGATTCTACAGAGTCTGCCTGGGCCAAAATGCCCTATGTTCATATGCCATTAAAAAAAATAATCTTATTAATATCCATGACGTCATCTTTTACTGTATATCATGTTTAACCTTTATCAAATGCATATTCATGTTATGAATATTAATTAGTTATGAATATTTTTTAATCAGCATCATTTGTACAGTGGTCTTTCTAATAAGGTATTTACTTGCTGTAGTAGAAACTTCAGTATTTCATCAGCAAACGGAACAGACTAATGACCGGTCCCTACAGTAACAAACGGAACAGACTAATGACCGGTCCCTACACTAACAAACGGAACAGACTATTGACTGGTCCCTACAGTAACTAACGAAACAGACTAATGACCGGTCCCTACAGTAACAAACGTAACAGACTAATGTACAGTAACAAACGGAACGGACTAATGACCGGCCCCTACACTAACAAACGGAACAGACTAATGACCGGTCCCTACACTAACAAACGACAGTCATTCTACGAACAGACACAAATTAATTTCGCAGCCAATGTCAAATATATTGCCGCTTCTGAAAAACAGTTCGGATCCAACAGACACTCCCAGTAACTAGTGACGTCATCAGGATCAAATCTTTAGGATGCTGTGATTAAACTATTTACATGTATTCCCCCTATTAATTGAATAAAAACCCGCAAAAACCTAACTTTTGAATCGATCCATTTTATATACGAAGGAAGGAATGGGGAGAGGGGGCGGTTGGAGTAAAAACAAAATATTTGCTCGAATAAGCCATTGCAATTGACTGGTTTATCAAACAGAGCAAGTTCTCATCTAATCAGAGTGCTCTCTGATCTGGGTCAACACGGTTGGCATTTTAAGGAACATTGGGCATAAATGGATTTAGGTTCTGAATTAAAGGGGAGAAAAATCACAAAGAAAAAACTGAAAATTTAAAATACAACAAATTAAGACTCTTGATTGAACTTGGTAACGAAACACCGTAAAATCTCGATTATTCGAACACTCGATTATTTGAACACTAATATACGTATCATGATTGATTTGTAAGACGGATAGAAGTTTAATGCTAGCTGAAAGTCATGCAGAAAGCTCCTCTAGGATTAAGCATTAAGCAGACACCTGCCTACAAAGATATAAAATCTTCATAACTAAAATTTCGTAGTTTTTACTGTAGGTCAGATTGCTAATAAATTTACAAACTCGCTTATCCAAAGTGAACATTCAGTATAGCAGAATATTTCAGGTAAGTGGCTCCTTATTGTAAGGTGAAAGTCATGCAGTAAGCTCCCTGAGGATCTTTCTAAATGACGCCCACCCTGTGTTAAGGTGTCACTTTTCCAAAGTGCCTAAATGGTAAAAGTTCGGATTATCCAGGGTTTACTGTTCGGATAATCGATTTTCGGTGTTCGGATTATTGGGGGTTTACTGTTCGAAGTAGCAATATTTCCTTTACGGTTCGATTGTATAAAAAATGTAGGAGATATGTGTTTTTAAAAGCTCTAACCAGGTGGTCCATTGTTCATGAACAAGGCAGACTATTTTTGCCCAAGACATGTTGTGTATTTTGCCATTTCTTGAGGATCGTGTAAATTAAACGTACTTTAATCCCTGATATGGATTCAAACGTTCTGAAGCGTTCATCAATATCTTTGAATCGGATTGAGTTGGACATATAGGCCGCTGATAAAGTAGTCTTTTGTGTGTTTTTAACTCTTTCCTTCATATAAACGTCTTTTCACGCATTTGCAAACAGAGTAGACCCAGATCAGAAGGCTCCTATAGGAGCCGTCTGATCAGGGTCTGGTCTGTTTGCTTATACTTAAATATAAATATGCTTCTACAGTGTCTGCTTAAGCCAAAACAGCCTGCGTGCATATGCCATGATCCATGATAAAAAACATCAGCTAATAAATATTCATGACGTCACAGCAGGCTACAATTTTTACTTTACTTTACTCCATGAATATTTATGTAAGAAATAATTACATCATCACACTTAATAAGGTGAAATTTTATATTTGTATACCATTGCATAAGCAAGCAGAGCAGGCCCTGCTCAGAGGGCTCCTACAGAAGCCATCTGATCTGGGTCTATCATGTTTGCAAATGCATTAAAAGGTATTCGGTCGCGTTAACATTAATAGTCATTCATAAATAATTACGCGTGAAATCCTACATACTCCATTAATACGCATTTGTTCGGCTTTGCAAACACAGTAGACCCAGATCAGACGGCTCCTGTAGGAGCTGTCTGATCTGGGTATGTTCTGTTTACATGTGATATAATATTGATGTGATTCTACAGTTTCTGTCATGGAAAAATGTATTTCTGTATCCCTGTACTATTACAGCAAATTAATCTAATTAATATTCA
Organism: Azorinus chamasolen; assembly: GCA_963576725.1. Classification (NCBI taxonomy): domain Eukaryota; kingdom Metazoa; phylum Mollusca; class Bivalvia; order Cardiida; family Solecurtidae; genus Azorinus; species Azorinus chamasolen. Next base: position 7,075,447 of record OY755250.1, on the reverse strand, counting down.
TAAAGTCATTATTTCTTACATGAATATTCATAGAAAACAGAGTTATAAGGCATTTCTATTTAGCAAATGGTCGAATATGACTATACATGGAGAAGACAATCATTTAATCATACAAAATGTTAATTGTCATGCATGCGGTGTTAATGAACCCAGGGGATACCAATTAAATATGACACATTTATTGCATCGCTTTGGACAAGATGATGAATTAAGTGTATCTAATACGTCATGATATGAGGCCCGCTTTTAGCAATACGTCACGATTTAATGCTGGTCGTGTCGATACGTCACGAACTGAGGCCCGTCTTTCCAATTCGTCACAAATTGAAGCTAGTCTTGTGGATCCATACGCATCAAATTGAGGCCCGTATTTGTCAATGCGTCACAATCTACTTAAGGCACATCTTGTTCACCCTTTCCTCCGTAAGTACGCTTTTCTGCGCATTTGCAAACAGAGTAGACCCAGATCAGACGGCTCCAATAGGAGCCGTCTGACCAGGGTCTACTCTGTTTGCTTATGATATAATAGAAATAATTCTACAATTTCTGCCATGGCCAAAACAACATCCCGTGTGCATGTGTATTATAACACATTAGTCTAAAGCATATGCATGGGTCATTATTTCTTACATACTTATTCAAGGAGGAAATGGTTAAAGGTCGTACGACCTAATATATCGTCAGTCGTACGCGGCAATGCTATATCGTCAGTCGTACACGTGGTAATACTATTTCAACAATATAACTTGTCGATCATTTTAGTAAGTAGCAAGGAAAGCTCCGTATACTGTATGCTAGCTCCTTAGAACTTATTCTGCATTGATACATACGACGCCTGTATTTTGTGCAATAGAGTGGGGTAAGGATATACTCTAGTCCTATTTTTGCGCATTTGGAGTGAGATTAGAATAAATTCGAATTCCCATTTACACGAACGTGAGTGAAATTATACCGATCCGATTTACGATTAGAATGAAAACGGACCTTATTTATACATGCTGTAGTGAGAATAGAATAAATACGGACCGTATTTATACACGCTGGAGTGAGATTAGAATAAATACGAACCGTATTCATACATGCTGGAGTGATAATAGAATTAAAGGCGGATCGTATTTATACACGCAAGAGTGAGAAAAGAATATATACGGGTCGTATTTATCCACACTGGAGTGAGAATAGAATAAATACGGACCGTATTTATACACACTGGAGTGAGAATAGAATAAAAACGGACCGTATTTATACATGCTGGAGTGAGAATATGATAAATACGGGACCGTATTTATACACGCTGGAGTAAGAATAGAATAAACATGGACCGTATTCATACACGCTGGAGTGAGAATAGAATTAAAGGCGGATCGTATTTATACACGCAAGAGTGAGAATAGAATATTATACGGGTCGTATTTATACAGACTTTAGTGAGATTTTAAAAAACCCTTAAATAAGGACCGTATTTATACACACTTGAGTGAGGTTAGAATAAATATGGACCGTATTTATACACACTGGAGCGAGAATAGAATAGATACGGACCGCATTTATACACACTGAAGTGAGAATATAATAAACATGGATGGTATTTATACACACTGGAGTGTGATTAGAATAAGTACGGATCGTATGCATACATGCGGTTATTATGTTATTGAACATAAATTTATTTAAATGCAGGTGATTGCATATTGCAAGTAAAAAGTATAGGAGCTTTCTGTATTACTTTTGTCCTGCATTAAGCTGCCACCTGCCTTACATGTCCTTTAATTAGACGTCTTTTTGATGGCCGCTTAACTCATTCTCTCATATGCTATTTTAGACCCAACTTTTTTAATAAATCTACCGAAAAGGAGCATTAACGAGAGAAAAGGATTTTTTTAGAATTTTGTAGTTTGAAACCATAGTGATAAATAGAGTATTTGCTCCTATAGGAGCAATGCTCTATTTATCACAATGGTTTCACAATGTGATATTTATAGAGGCACAAAAATGCGTCACTAGGGGGTAATGTGTTAAAATAGGTTCTACCGTATTCAGAGAAAACATCAGGATCAAACTGATTGGAATGCTTTACATGACCTAGCAGAGTCCCCTTTTTGGGGTTTCGTGTTTCTTTTTAAACCTCTTTCATGGATTCCTTTGCCTTTGATTGCAAACACAGAGTATATCAACCAAAACACAAACATACATGATTTATTTTTCAGATCCAGTTTTCAAGAAATACCCGGTCTTTAAGAAAGTTCCTTACATTAAAACAGGTATGTATGTAAGACAAGAAACATGCAAAATGCAATGTTCATCATATGATTCATTCCATTTGCGCTTCAGTAACGTGTTACTATGTATTCTATACGAGACATGTCACCCTACAGTAACACTTCTCTATAACATGTCACTGTCATACAGAAAAGCTCCTCTATAACCTGTCACTATCATACAGTAAAGCTCCTCTATAACCTGTCACTATCATACAGTAAAGCTCCTCTATAACCTGTCACTATCATACAGTAAAGCTTCTCTATAACCTGTCACTGTCATACAGTAAAGCTCCTCTATAACCTGTCACTATCATACAGTAAAGCTTCTCTATAACCTGTCACTATCATACAGTAAAGCTTCTCTATAACCTGTCACTGTCAAACAGAAAAGCTCCTCTATAACCTGTCACTATCATACAGTAAAGCTTCTCTATAACTTATCACTGTCCTACAGTAAAGCTTCTCTATAACCTGTCACTGTCCTACAGTAAAGTTTCTCTATAACCTGTCACTGTCATACAGTAAAGCTTCTCTATAACCTGTCACTATCATACAGTAAAGCTTCTCTATAACCTGTCACTGTCATACAGTGAAGCTCCTCTATAACCTGTCACTGTCAAACAGTGAAGCTCCTCTATAACCTGTCACTGTCAAACAGTGAAGCTCCTCTATAACCTGTCACTCTCATACAGTAAAGCTTCTCTATAACCTATCACTGTCATACAGAAAAGCTCCTCTATAACCTGTCACTGTCAAACAAAAAAGCTCCTCTGTAACCTGCGACTGTCATACAGAAAAGCTCCTCTGTAACCTGTCACTGTCATACAGAAAAGCTCCTCTGTAACCTGTCACTGTCATACAGTAAAGCCTCTCTGTAACCTGTCACTGTCCTACAGAAAAGCTCCTCTATAACCTGTCATTGTCATACAGTAAAGCTCCTCTATAACTTGTCACTGTCCTACAATAAAGCTTCTATATAACCTGTCACTGTCAAACAGAAAAGTTCCTCTGTAACCTGTCAATGTCCTACAGTAAAGCTTCTCTGTAACCTGTCACTGTCATACATAAAAGCTCCTCTATAACCTGTCACTGTCATACAGTAAAGCTCCTCTGTAACTTGTCACTGTCATACAGAAAAGCTCCTCTATAACCTGTCATTGTCATACAGAAAAGCTCCTCTATAACGTGTCACTGTCCTACAGAAAAGCTCCTCTATAACCTGTCACTGTCCTACAGAAAAGCTTCTTTATAACGTGTCACTGTCCTACAGAAAAGCTCCTCTATAACCTGTCACTGTCCTACAGAAAAGCTCCTCTATAACCTGTCACTGTCATACAGAAAAGCTTCTCTATAACCTGTCACTGTCATACAGAAAAGCTCCTCTATAACCTGTCACTGTCCTACAGAAAAGCTCCTCTATAACCTGTCACTGTCATACAGAAAAGCTTCTCTATAACCTGTCACTGTCATACAGAAAAGCTCCTCTATAACCTGTCACTGTCCTACAGTAAAGCTCCTCTATAACCTTTCACTGTCATACAGAAAAGCTCCTCTATAACCTGTCACTGCCATACAGAAAAGCTCCTCTATAACCTGTCACTGTCATACAGTGAAGCTCCTCTGTAACCTGTCACTGTCATAGGGTGAAGCTCATACAAACTGGAATTTCAATAAAGACTGACTGTGATCTTTTTATGCAGATTGCTGCTCCCAGAGGAGCTCTCTCCATGACTTTCAACCTGCATTAAGCTACCATCTGTCTTTAAGACCGATATAGATACTACATAGAATATCTTGTTTAGAGGGGCTTTACTGTATTTTGTTTTATTTTTTAAATTTGATGACATTTTATACAAATGTTGTTTTTTTCTAATAAGAAAAGGTAGCACACAGCTTGTCCAACATCTTGGATCTTGTAGATCTTGGATCTTGCAGATCTTGGAACTTGCAGATCTTGGATTTTGTAGATCTTGGATCTTGATGAGACGCCGAACTAATCGGCGGTTTACGCTAACAATCGTTACTACTCGGTAGTTTTCGGCAAAACCGGAAATAATGACAGCTTCTGAATCATGGTAATTATTTCCAAGCGTCGTCCGTATTGTCTTTAGCCATAATTAACCATTTGCTCAATGAATATTCATGTAAGAAATATTGAAATCATGAGTATTAATCAGATTAATATTCATGATTTTATTATTTATTACATGTATGGAACGTCATTCTGCCATGCTAACTGCTAAATACAATTTGCCAATTGCTAAATGCTTATTTCTAAATGCGAAATGCTAAATGCCGATTGCGAAATGCCAGTTGCTTAATGTTAAATGCTAAATGTATTTGTCTTATTCGAATAAAGGGATAATAAATAAGGAATTAAATAAATAGTATGGTCCAAATAAGGAATTAAATAAATAGTTTGGTCCAAATAAGTTTATATTGATGATTCTGAAAAAATACCAATAAAAATGGCACTGATCAATGCTAGTAGTGCATTTAGCAATAAGCATTTCGCATTTGTCATTTACATCTATTATTTGCAACATTCCGGTTCTTTCCCTTGCAAATTACAGTCACTTTAAAAATGGCGCTGTCCAATGCTAGTAGTGCAAATATGCATTTAGCAATAAGCATTTCGCATATGTCATTTACATCTATCATTTGAACCATTGCGGTTCTTTCCTTTGCAATATAACCATTTCGCATTTTGCATTTTTATCATTTTCCATTTAGCAAATAGCATAGCAGAACGGCGTCCCATATTACACAAGGACATAATATGCATTCTTGCCATGAAAAATGAATGAAATGGCAATTAATATGCCATGTCAAAAGCAAACATACCAGACCTTGATCAAACCGCCCCCTGGGGCCTGTTCTGTTTACAATGGGGTATTTTTGGACTAACGGTCTGACGTTATCTATGACGTAAAGGATGACCTATACAATAATTTATGGAGTTAAGGGTTAAACAAATATGGTGGAATTTTCGAACTCGCTTCTCAGTTCTATTTTAAGCATCAGGCGAAGTCACTCTCTTCTCATGATTACTATTAACCATATATGAATATAATGGCGCAAATAAACCAGTAAGTAATGTAAAATATTTCATTTTAGCCCCCCCTCCACCACCATCACCACCGATAGGTTTGGAGACTATAGGTTTGCTCTATTCCGTCTGTCTGTCCGTCTGTCCGTCCGTCCGTCTGTATGCCAGCCCGTCTTCCACGCTTCGTTTCCGGACCATATCTCCTACAAACGTTTCCGGACCATATCTCCTACAAAGTTAATCCAAATCCATTATGACTTCACACATTGAACAAGCATGAAGAGGGCTAGTGTCGTGCACAAGGGTCATAACTCTAGCATCAATATGTTTAGTTATTCCCCTTTTTCATATGTTCTTGACCGGACAATAACTCTTTATCTACTAGTTCAATTTATTTGAAACTTCACATATGGAACAAGCATGATGAGAGGAAGTGTCGTGTACAAAGGCAATAACTCTAGCATCAACATTTTTGTAGTTATTCCCCTTTTTCATATTTTTGTCCGGACAATAACTCTTTATTTACTGGTTAATTTGATTCGAAACTTCACATATGGAACATGCATGGTGAGAGGAAGTGTCATGCACAAGAGCCATAACTCTAGCATTAATAATTATGGAGTTATTCTCCTTTTTCATATTGTTTTTCTTATGATTTTTACAAATACCATTCAGGTTGGTCATGTATATACCATGGTCAACTATAGCATGGGTGTTTTTTTAATCCGGTTGGGGACTCATATATTGCCTAGCAATACAACATTAACTTGATTTAATTATTTTGGCATTACCACCAAGGGGGTGTTTATTCATTGTAGAAACTATACACATGTATCTCTATAATTTCACTGGCTCAAATAGTAATCGTCTGAGCTTGGTCTTCTCTGTGTGCAAATACACGTACTTGTATTTGAAATAAGGTGTCTATAATACACATACACTATACATTTCATCTACACATCTGTGTTATGAAACTCTTGTGTAGTTAAATGTACATGTGCGCGTTAAATATATTATTTACCGGGATGTTTACTAATAACTATGTATATTTCTACATGTATTTTGGAACAGTCTGAGAATTACAGTAGATCTTTTCCTTAGCGGCCATTCATTTATTAAACAAACATTTTTTAAAAGGTAGGTAGTCGCTTAATGCAGGGCAAAATTACCCACAGTTGCTCTAATGCAGTTCTAAGGCTCTCTTAGTAGTTTTCTGTATTATGTGTATCCTGCATTCAGCTACCGGCTGCCTTACGGACCACCGATTAGACAATTTACGGCCTCTTAACCCTTCGCTTGCTGAATTTTAACATACATTTCTCCTTCTTTACCCATGCCCTGTTGTATAATTACATATATCTTCACTGTGTACACGTATTTCTCTGTGCAATCACTGCTGTGGAGTGCACTGGTTGCAAATCAACTTGTAAATAGTGCAGACCCTGATGAGATAGCTCCCGCAGGAGCTGTCTCATCTGGGTCTTCACTACTTACAGGTAGGTATATTGACGTGAATAGCAAGCGAAGGGTTAAAACAGATTCTACTTTACCAACTAAGTAAATCATAAAAGTAATTTTGTTTTCTCCGTTTGTGTTTTTTTCAGTTCCAGTTTATAAGAAAGGTAAGACTTCTAGATATATTGATACAAGTATACGCTTTACTTAATCTTTAAGTTTATATTCATATAATGAATAGAACCTTCGTGGAGATTTCAGTTTGAAAATGATTTCAATACCATATGAACAAATGACATTTGGTCCTGGCAATAACTGCCCAATCAGATCGAGATATATGTCTTTCCATAAGCAAACAGAGCAGACCCTGATCATACATGTTCTAGAGAAATGAGGAACCGTCTGATCTAGGTGTATATACAGTTCAACTTCGATATATCGAACGTCAAGGGACCACATAAATTAGTTCGAGATAACAGAAGTTCGAGTTATCCGATTTATTATCTGGATAGTTTCTTAAGTTCATAGCTTAATCCAGGTCTAAAGTAATACTGAAATCTCCTGCTGGAGCTTTCAACATTACTTTAGACCTGGATTAATTATAAACTGCTACACGTATTTCTAGATATGCTTAGTAACACATTTTAGAGCAATTTTGTATTATAAGTTTTGGAAGTACTGAACTTTCAGTTCGAGTTATCCCGAGGTTCGAGTTATCCCGGAGTACGAGTTATCCGAGTTCAACTGTATACTCTGTATGCTTTGTTATTGTTGTTCCAAGAACGTTCGTCTGTATTTACTGTCGTCTGCTTAACTCTTTCCTTTATATGCATGTATTACGTCATATATCACGTCATTCATTTACTTTATATAAACGCCTTTTCATATATTTGCAAACAGAGTAGACCAAGATCAGACTGTTCCTGTAGGAACAGGGTCTGATCAGGGTCTGCTCTGTTTATTAATGGAATATGATAGATCTTGACCTGTTTCTGTAGTTTCTAAAATGGCTTCAATGCCCCACCTTCCATATTTCATTATAATAAGATCTATTTTGTTAGTGAATTCAGCAGGTATTGCAGTCTGGAGTAAATATAGAACATGACAAGGGTCATCGTATGCTTTCCTTCAACTTACAAATGTGTCAAACAGTTTGGATCGTAATAAGACACCGATCTATCTGCGTATGTAATCACGGTTTCATCCATTGCAACAAGTCCTGTAAGTTGTTTTCTGGTGACAACAGTGCTGAAATTAAACCGGATTTCTAGAAAAGACGAATTTAGACTCTTTCAGGCTGGAGGTTGGGTCGTGTAGAGTGAACGTCACGCAGAAAGATTCTAGGAAGTAAGAGAAGGCATAACTGTAACAAATTCCATATGCGAAATATTTAACCCATTTGAGCCCAGTGGATTCTTCCATGGTTATATATTGGATTAGTTCATTTTTTTCTTAGGGGTGCATAGCCTAAATCTAAATTTTCAATTTCGTTTTTATATATTTATTAAAATTCCTATCAGTAAACAGTGTAGACTCTGATCAGACGCCTCATTATGCGGCGTCTGATCAGAGTCTACACTGTTTACCTACATCCCATATATGGAATCGTTGAAATTGAATTTACTATTATGTGCAAAGAGATCAACGATATAATCAGTGAAAACAGCTTTTGCGAGAGTATTCAATGGAGATTACTCAGCAATACCCCTCATTACACAGTACAACAAGACATAAAATGTTCATTCTTAATTTCCCTTTTTACAGTTCCAGTATACGAGAAAATCATCATAAATAAACCAGGTAAGTCTGCACACCCTGAAAAGAAAATGTCTGCCAAAAAATAATGTCCGCCAAATTACATGTCCGCCAAAATAAAATTTACGCAAAAATAAAATGTCCGCCAATACAAAATGTCCGCCAAATCGCTTATCCGTTACATTTTTTGCATACATCCGATTGGTTTATCTTTATAAACACTTACTCTATGCATATTCAATTAATTCCTACCATGAATATTCATATAAGAAATAATGACATCATGAATAATAATTACATTATTTTTATACAGCAAATGGACACAGAAACTGTTCGCCATGACAGAAACTGCTGAATATCTATATTATATCATAAGCAAACAGGGCATTCATCTGATCTGGGTCTACTCTGTTTGCAAAGGCGTAGAAAGGCGTATTTATGGAGTAAAGAGTTTAGGAATATAAAGAATCTGGTAACAGACTGACAAAGTAGCAAATAGTGACGGCCTAATGTACAGACAGGTCGAGGTCTTCACCATTTGCCGATTATTTATCTCTATCTCTATTATCTATATCTCTATACAGTAAAACCCCCGCTAATGCGACTACCTAAAAGAGGTATAATTCTAGGTTCTAGATGCAGGTGGTAGATCAGTGCATGACTAAAATAATACAGAAAGCTCCTATGAGCTTTCTACATTAGTTTTGCCCTGTATGAAGCAACCATCTGCTTATAAAGACATCCATGTTTATTCATTAAGTGGTCGCATTAGAGAGGTTTGAGTATAATTAGGTTTGATCTGTGTCTGTGTTATTTGCTTACGCCTACATAGGATAATTACATATTTGCTCTATAATTGGGTAAATGCTCTATGATTGGGTGTATGCTTTATAAGCTCTGTCATTAGGTTCTTACTCTATAGTCTTTTGTTTCAGTGTACAAACCCATCTACAAGAATGGTACGTATAGCCATGCATTAACGCATTCGCTCATATTGACGACTTTTGACGAGTCTTTGAAAGTCACTTTATGAAACCATTGTGATAAATAGAGCATTTGCTCCTATAGGAGCAAATGCTCTATTTATCACAATGGTTTCAAACTACAAAATTCTAACAATTTCCTTTCATCACGTTAATGTTCCTTTTCGGTAGATTTATTCAAAGAGGTTGGATCTAATAATAGCCTATGAGGGAATGGTTTAATCATTGTTAACTGATAAAAGTATCCTAGTAAACGTAGTGCTATCGTTCCAAACGTATAATATTATCGTTATAAACGGATATTATAATCGTTATAAACGGATAGTTTTATCATCATAAACAGATGTTTTATAAATAAATATTGTTATCGGTATAAACACATATTGTTATCGTTATAATAAGATAGTGTTGTAGACGGATAGTTCTATCGTTATAAACGCATATTGTAATCTTCATAAATAGTAGCATCTTTATAACATTATATTTTATCGTTTTAAACGGATATTGTTATCGTTATAAAGGTGTAGAGTTATCTGTATCAACGGCTATTTATATCATATCCTTTCATATTGTTATCATTACACTTACATTTATTATCCTCGGGAATAAAACTAAAATCATTATCCTTAAACAGTATAAACCTCTATCAAACGGCGATTTAAAAGGCTTCATTCGTGGTTTTAAAGCCATATGGTAGCCTTAATATAGGACGGAAGTTAGGCAGAAAAGGCCTGCATTCGCATTAGACATTACTTTGTCCTGCTTTTCATGACGTCAATCTATATTAAGCTTCATCGCTTGAACGTTCTAGTGTATTTAATGCTATTATCCTTATAGGTTAAGCTCAAAGCTATACATGATAAACGTATATATACGTACATTAAAGCATTTTTAGCAATAACTCGTATATTTTCCCATTAAACCCGATGTTATGACCACCCTTTAGAATCGTCTATTTAAAGAGTGGTCACAACATAGGGTTTAGTGAAGAAATGATGTTTTAAATATATGAATAGACAGCTTAATCTGTAAGGTCATATTTTAATCCTTATTACCAATTGTGTTATCTTTCTAAATCTTACCGTTATTATCATGCATCTCAGTTCTATCCTTTAAATAACCATTATCCTAATAACACATATTGTTATTTTTATAATTCATATTATTATCGTTAAATCACTATAATTTATATGTGTTACCACTATAATTCATATTTTTATCGTGAAACATTTATAATTCATATAAGTTGCCTCTATAGTTTATATTGTTACCGTTAAATACTTATCCATATGCATTACCTCTATAATTCATATTGTTACCGTTAAATACTTATCCATATGCATTACCTCTATAATTCATATTGTTACCGTTAAATACTTATCCATATGCATTACCTCTATAATTCATATTGTTACCGTTAAATACTTATCCATATGCATTACCTCTATAATTCATATTGTTACCGTTAAATACTTATCCATATGCATTACCTCTATAATTCATATTGTTATCGTTAAATACTTATCCATATGCATTACCTCTATAATTCATATTGTTACCGTTAAATACTTATCCATATGCATTACCTCTATAATTCATATTGTTATCGTTAAATACTTATCCATATGCATTACCTCTATAATTCATATTGTTATCGTTAAATACTTATCCATATGCATTACCTCTATAATTCATATTGTTATCGTTAAATACTTATCCATATGCATTACCTCTATAATTCATATTGTTATCGTTAAATACTTATCCATATGCATTACCTCTATAATTCATATTGTTATCGTTAAATACTTATCCATATGCATTACCTCTATAATTCATATTGTTATCGTTAAATACTTATTCATATGCATTACCTCTATAATTTATATTGTTATCGTTAAATACTTATTCATATGCATTACCTCTATAATTTATATTGTTATCGTTAAACACTCATAATCCATGTGTGTGTTACCTCTATAATTTTATATTGTTATCTTTAAACACTTATAATTTATATGTTTTGCCTCTATAATTTATATTGTAATAGTTAAACACTATGATTCATATGTGTTACCTCTTTAATTTATATTGTTATCGTTGAACACTATAATTCATATGTTTTACCTCTATAATCTATATTGTTATCGTGAAAAAACTTAAAATTCATATGTGTTACCTCTATAATTAATATTGTTATCCTTTGATCTATACGCAAATGGCATTTCTCAATCTCATATTTCATCTCCACAAAACAATATGTTTGTTGTTACAGTACCGTAAAACTCAACTCACTCACTCACTTACTCACTGATATGTTTATCCTAATTAACTCATCCGTATATCATTATAGACATACACATGTGTTTTGTTACAGTACCTGTCCCCGTACATACTAAACGCCAGCGCCCAAGACTAAATAAGGGCGCTTGGATGAGATATCCTAGACCCCAGGGCGGAGTATCCTTCAACAGTCCGATTGCCCTTCAAACCCAAGCCCCAGAAGGTACGGTTATGTATACAGTAAAACCTCTCAACCGGACGTAAAATGCTATAAATATCGATCTTGGAGACAGGTGGCAGCTTAATGCAAGGTCACAGTCATGCAAAATACCCCCTTGGAGCTTTCTGCATGACTTTAATCATACAAAATGCAGTCACTGCCTTAACCATTTCGGCGCCAAATTTCTAATTGTCGTCTGCAAACCACTTTTGTAAAATCGTTTTGTAAAATAACAAAATGAGATTAATAAATGCAAATTTCAAAGGAATAAAGCACATATGTAGAAATAGATAATGAGACAAAAAGTGAAGTCCTTGATCAGACGACAGACGCCGCCTTTTTGAGGTGGCGTCTGATCTGGGAATGCACTATTTGTCGTGGTGCATTTACGCGACTTCGGCTGTGAAAGGGTTAAAGTATCTATATTCTTCCCTGCTAGAATTCCGATTTAGGGAGGGGGTTTTGTACTAATCTATTTAAAGTTCTTTACTCTTTGTACACTAAATAAATGTCTGTATTTGATGCCTGCTTCAAATCTCAAAAGCTTGTTTTCCCCTTATTCTTCAACCAGTTATCAATGCAACACACTTATTGTCCTACGTATTCGGATACGCTTATTATTCGGACATCAAATATCCCTTCTCCATGGCTTTGTAAAGCTTAACAATGGTTCCATGTTCATAAGTTTAGATTAGAGTGACATAGCAGTATACAGTGTAGCTCCTTCAATAAAAAAAAACACAGCATAGGATATTCTTCTTAGAAAAAGAAAAAAACATTAGCTGCTACAACTGAATTAAGCGATAGTTTTTGCTATACTGTAACATTACTTATAGCGTAAAAACTATGACTATTCGAGTTTGACGTAAATAAAAAGCCAATGAAACATTTCTTACAAACTCATATTAGGGCGATGGCCAATCAGAACGTCTCTTACTAAAACATGTTAGATAAATGGCCAATCAAAACGTCGCTTACTAAAACACATTAGATAAATGGCCAGTCAAAATGCCTCTTACAAAAAACATGTTAGAGACATAGCAAATAAAAACGCCTATTTCATTTGAATCGTTTTAATTATCCTTTCGATAGTAAGTGTCTCACCTGGACCAAATGCCGGACGTAACATCGGAGCCGATATCAATGTAAACATTGGCCCATCCTTTGGAGGAGGAGACATTGGAATGGGCGGAGTCGACTTCGGTGGCCTAGGTCCAAACATTGACGTCAATATGAACGGAGGAGGTAAGAACTCATCGTTGTATCATTTTGCCAGATATCTTTCGTTCGTTTACCCATTAAACCTGCTGCATATTCATATATATTTATTAGCTTGTCTTTTATAATGGCGCGGGACATTGTGTCTCAAGCAATCAGAAACATGTTATACCACAAGCAAACAGAGAAGCAGACTTTGATCAGACGACTCCAGAGGACAGTCTGTTCTGGGTAAACTCTGTTTGCAATTGTTTGCAAAGGAGTTTATATATGGAGGAATCAGATTGACTGCACCAGGACTAAAAAAGATACGTAATAATTAACTCTTAATTCTCAATTCTAACCAAAACATAATAGTTTATTTATAATACGATTAAAATTCGATATTTCGAATTCGGATAACTCGACCTCGGGATAACTCGAATTAAAATGTCGGTCCTTCCAAAATTTACAATACAGAATTGCTCTAAAATGTATTACTACGCTTATATAGAAACACATGAGTCAGCTTAATGCAGATCTAAGAGAAGGAGCTTTCAGATCTGCATTAAGCTCTGAACTAAAGAAATTATCCAGATCAGAAATCGAATAACTCGAACATCTGCTATCTGGGTCCATGCTTATAAAGCTTTTTAGTTGAGTCTGGGTTTGTTCTCAAGCTTTTGATTTGTGAGTTCTCAATCAAAAGCTTGAGAACTCACTAATTTGTGTGGTCCCTTGAAGCTTGAGCTGTCGAAGTTCAACTGTATCTTAGTCTTGTTCACCTAACCCATTGTACGAATTATACTTACAGGTATGGACATGGGTTTTGGAAATCCCGACCTCGCACTGGGAGGAGGAGGAATGGACCTCGGCCTAGGAGGAGGCATGGACGTAGGACTCGGAGGAGGAGTTGACATGGGTATGGGCGGAGTTGACATGGGTATGGGCGGAGTTGATCTCGGGTTAGGTGTTGGCCTTGACGGCGGAATGGGCGGACATGGAGGATTTGTAGACATCGGCGGAGCAGGAGGAATAGGTATTCCCCAAGGCCCTATGGAAACCGTGATGAGTAAGTGTTGTTCTTTCCAAACAGAAGCTTACTAATTTGTAGAAGCTGTCCTAAGCGGGCACTCGTTTATTTAACGTAGGAGTCTTAAAAGGCAGGTGATTACTCAATGCAGTTAGAAAGTAATACGGAAAGCTCATTTATGAACGTTCTGCGTTACTTTTAAGCTGCATTAAGCTACCATCTGCCTTACAGATCATGATATTTGAAAGTCTTTCCAGACAACAATACAGAATAACCTGTCCTAAGGTGCCATTAGCTATTTTTAGATACAACCTCTTTGAATAAATCTACCGAAAAGGAGCTTTAACTAGAGAAAAGGAAAATTTTAGAATTTTGCAGTTTGAAACCATTATGATAAATAGAGCAATTGCTCCTATAGAAGCAAATGCTCTATTTATCAAAATAGTTTCACAAAGTAACTTTAACAGAGTCGTCAATATGAGGGAATGGGTTAACAAGAGGTCTAATTTTGGGCCTGTAAGGCAGGTGGTAGGTTAATGCAGGTCAAAGGTAATGCAGAAAGCTCCTCAAGGAGCATTAAAATTCCAATGTTCAATAAAAATACACCTTTCTACGCCTTTGCATACAGAGTAGACCCAGATCAGAGGGCTCCTATAGGATTTCCTATCTGATCTCGTATAAGAGCCGTCTGATCAGGGTCTGCTCTATTTGCTTATGATATAATATAGATATGGGTGTGCAATGTCTGCCATGGCCAAACGCTTCTGTGTCAATATACTGTTATAACATTTAATCTAGTTAATATTCATGAATATTCATGAAGGCAATGCCCATGGTCCCATATATAAGATATAGACAAACAATGTAGACTCTGATCAGACGCCGAATTATGCGGCGTCTGATCAGAGTCTACACTTTTGGTTGATAGGAAATTCAGTATAAAAAACTGAAAATTTAGACCAGGCTTCCCTTAGATCAAAACATGGACTAATCCAATATATAAGCATGGAAGAATCCACTGGGAGCAAGATAGACCTAGCATCACTCTTTTTTTGGCCAATGTTTTAGCTACAACATCCATATTTTAATATGCATATTTATTGTAGAGTGCTCCCTCCCTACAACGGCCCTCTCAATAACGATCCCCTCCTTACAACAACGCATGTCACTGTTTCCGAAACAACAAGGCTCCAGAAACAACTTTTTCCATCGTAATTTATTTATGCCCCCATCAAACCCTATGTTGTGACCACTCTTTAGAATCGTCACTTTGTGACAATTCTAAAGAGTGGTCACATCATAGGGTTTGATTGAGGCATAACGGTTTTAGTTCTCGAAATACACCTGATCTGCGGATCTGCAAACAAGCTAATTATGTTTGATTTTCCCTCCCTATAACAACTCCCTCTGAACAACACATACCATCTTCGTATCCCAAAGGGTGTCGTTGTAGAGAGGGAGCACTGTAGATACTTCATACATGAATGACATAGGGATCAAAAGAAAATATCGCAATCAGTAGTTATCGATAGTTATTGTCTTGTTTATTAACCTGTCAAAATTTAAATAATTATACGCTTGCTGAACACGCCATAAATAGCTCCGGTTGATACCGATTGTTTCCGCTAATAAAATATATTCTGAAAATGGGTGATCCACTACTCACGCCCCCTAGCACCGGCTTAAGCAGTATTCCATTTTCAAAACTAATAACATGAAAACTAATGATCCCGAAGGACCAGAAAATATAACAACACTGAGAATGAGGTACGGGTCGACCTTTTACGGCCACCACACACGCACTTTACACCTGCTTTTGTGAAGTACATATTTTCTGAAAATGGGTGATCCTTCGAAAGCAAAAGTATTTAAAGTAGAAATGCAAAAGAGAAAATTGCAGACTCGGTTTCATGAGTAATAATTAAAAGTGCAACACTACTCACGCCCTCTAGCACCGGCTTAAGCAGTATTCAATTTTCAAAACTAATAACATGAAAACTAATGATCCCGAAGGACCAGAAAATATAACAACACTGAGAATGAAGTACGGGGCGACTTTTTACGTTCGCCACACAAGCACTTAACACCTGCTGTTGTGAAGTACATATATTCTGAAAATGGGTGATCCTTCGAACGCAAAAGTAGAAATGCAAAAGAGAAAATTGCAGACTCGGTTTTATTGAGTCTGTTCATGAGCAGTAATTAAAAGTTGTCCTACTTGGCATATTCGAGTACTTGTACATTTGTATTGTGAAATCTCGTGAAAAACGTTTGAAACACAGGTTTATACCCAAGCTAAAAATATCCTTTCAGTGACGTAGGAATATTTACATTTTGACAGGTCAATAAAACAGGACAATACTAACCATTTAAAGAGGAAGTCCCTACAATGGTCGCATTCTTTCAATAATATCATAAAACTTGGTATTTGTTATGCTCTATCATTATTATGAAGGTTCCCAATTTGAACTTGTATCGAAAAATGCCCCTGTGATACAAATAAACCGATTTCATCAATACTGATAATTTTTGTTCTACAACACAATATTATCGGCCTTTTCCGTTAAATTCTTCCGCGTTTTGCCGATGATCACCCGATCCCTCCGTTGTTTATGAGTTTTGTACATTTTAAGTGTTTATGAAACGCGTCAAATGTAGGGACATCCCCTTTAATATCCATACGTTCCAGTCAACATTAGGTCGTTGTTGTTGTTGTTGGCATTGTTGTTGTTGTTGTTTTTGAATTTGTGTGATATTGTTCTTTTTTGTAATTATTTTCACGTTTTTTTGTACATTCTATTTTTCAGGGACCAACATTGAAATAGGTGAGTAGAGTACAGTGTACATCTTATACTCTAAACGCCTTACTACAGGGCTAACCACTACCTCATAGTCTATTTTTAGACACAGCCTCTTTGAACGAATCTACCCAAAAGGAGCATTTACTAGAGAAAAAGAAAATGTTAGAATTGTGTGGTATTTGAACCATTGTGGTAAATAGAGCATTTGCTCCTATGGAGCAAATGCTCTATTTATCACCATGGTTTCAAGTTGTGACTTTTACAGGGGACATAGAAAGGCGTATTTATGAAGGAAGGGCTTAACTATGACGTCACAAAACGAAATAATTGAAATCATGGCTATTAATTGGATTCCTCTCTCGCTGTCAAATTTTGTCGTCTGCAAACATGTCGTCTGCTTCAATTTTCTTTTTTTCCATTTCTAATTGAAGTATCAGTCACAGTAACAAACAGTTTGGATCCAAACTGTTTGCATATGTTGTCTGATCGGGTTCTACTCTGTTTGCAAAAATGTAGAAAAGCGTATTTATGGAGTAAACTGGTATACCTAAGAAGGCTAAGATACAAGACAAAAACCAAACTGGTATACATAAGATAAACGACATAAGCTCACCTTGTATGCATAAAATAAACGACACAAACTCAACTGGTATACATAAGATAAACGACATATTAAGCTCATCTGGTATACATTACTTACAAGACACAAACTAAACTGGTATGCCTTATATACAATACACAAACTAAACTGATTTTATGGCTGAATGCATGTAACAAACATGTGACGTGTATTTTGACATGATAATCTTTGAAAAAGGCCCTTAGTGGTCGAAATATTAAATCAGAGCAGTTCAAGTATTTATGTAAACCTGTATATAGACATATGAAACAAACTAAATTTTTATTTTTTCTTGACTTTCAGTTGACGCTGATACAGGTAGGCTGACCACATTTACAACTTTGTATATATTGTTGTTGTTGTTGTTGTTGTTGTTGTTCATGTTGTTCATTGTTTTATTTTCCCTGTAAATCTTAATGTGGTTTACATTGGTAAATGTCCCATATCTTCATGTGGTTTACATTGGTAAATGTCCCATATCTTAATGTGGTTTACATTGGTAAATGTCATATACCTTAATGTGGTTTACATTGGTAAATGTCATATATCTTAATGTGGTTTACATTGGTAAATGTCATATATCTTAATGCGGATATATCTTAATGTGGTTTACATTGGAAAATGTCATATATCTTAATGTGGTTTACATTGGTAAATGTCGTATATCTTAATGTGGTTTACATTGGTAAATGTCATATATCTTAATGAGGTTTACATTGGTAAATGTCCCATATCTTAATGTCGTTTACATTGGTTCATATAATATTGTAATATTGAAGATACAGTTTAACTTCCGTATTTCGATCTTCACAGTACCATACGAATTTGTTCCAGGTAACAGAGGTTCGAGTCATCCGATTTATAATCGGACCATTATCTCAAGTTCACAGCTTAATGCAGGTCTAAAGTAAAGCTGAAAACTCATGCAGGATATTTCAGTATTAGTTTAATCACCACATTTTTTCTAGATATCCGTAGTGATACATTTAAGAGTAATTCTGTATTGTAAAGTTTGGAAGGACCGAACTTTTTGTTCGAATTATCCTGAGGTTCGAGTTATCCGAGCTCGAGATGAAGTTAAACTGTATGTTTTTTCATAAGATAGTACTCATATATTACATGTATATGTATGTATACACAGTGACAAATATATTTATTAACCCTTCTCTTGCTGAATTTTAAAATACATTTCCCCTTCTTTACCCATACCCTGTTGTATAATTACATATATCTTCACTGTGTACAAGTATTTCCCTGTGCAATCACTGCTCTGGGGTGCACTGGTTGCACAATCAACTTGTAAATAGTGCAGACCCTGATGAGACAGCTCCTGCAGGAGCTGTCTCATCTGGGTCTCCACTATTTATAGTAGGTATATTGACGTGAATAGCAAGCGACGGGTTAACCCTTAGCCTGCTGGAAAAAAATAATGCCAGATCCAACTCTGATATGCTACAGTTGTTGCTGACTTTCGATTAGGTAAAATTTTGAGAAAAACTAATGACAAAGTGTCAAACAGCTTGGATCCTAATGAGACGCCGAGTTGTTTGAAAATGCGAGTGACGTCACGAGGCATGTCACGCTTAGCAAGTAAAGGGTTAATAAAATGTAGAGTTACTGTACTGGTAATATTGTTTTTGTTTTGCTCCAGTTGTATCTAATTCCAATTCCAACACGGCGTCCTCCCAGAGACAGAATGCTGGAATGTCAATCCATACACAACTGGGCATCTCCGACGCTGACACAGGTACTAGAACATATCCATATATATGTGTAAATGACAGCGTATCATTAATTATCATTTTTAAAACCTCGGTCAAACCATTTATCACCTATATAAGGGTTAAGGAAGCGGGATAAGGAATTAGTAGCGGGATAAAGAATAATATAGCGGGATATGGGTTAAAGAAACGGGATAAGGGTAAAAGTAGCGGGATAAGGAGTTAGTAGTGGGATAATGATTTATGTAGCGGGATATGAGTTACGGTAGCGGGATAATAGCTAAGGTAGCAGGGTAAGGGTTAAGGTAGCAAGATAAGGAATTAGTAGAGGGATAAGAGTTAAGATGGTGGGATAAGAGTTACATGTAAGTACCTAGTAGAGGCATCATTTATCATCTTTATAAGGGTTAAGGAAGCGGGATAACGGTTAAGGAAACGGTGAATGGGTAAAGATAACGGGATAAGGGTTAAGGTAGCGAGATAAGTGTTAAAGTAACGGGATACTGGTTCAGGAAGCCAGATAAGTGTTAAAGTAGCGGGATACTGGTTCAGGAAGCGGTATGTGGGTAACGGTATCGGGATAAGGGCTAATATAAAACTCTTATGCAAAATAAAACAAAATGTATAACCCTCCGACTTGAATATGTGCTGTCGAATTCAAGCATTTTTTTCTGGGTAGAAGTAGAATCGATGAAAAAGATGACTGTTAATGTGACGGTGATATAATTCAATTACAAAAAAAAAATCTTTGATTTCAAGTGACACTTGGAGGACCAGGAGGGGCAGGTGGCATGGCTGGCGGAGCAGTTAGAGGTGACCTAAACAACAACATGAATAACAACAATAACAACAGTAAGACATGTTTAAACGCGTCTTTTATCTCATATGCTATTTTTATACGCATTACGTAATAAGCTTTTGTTAGACCCATTATGTAATAAGCTATTTTTAGAGCCATTAGTTCATAAGCTATTTTTAGGCCCTACGGTTTAGCGAGATCTTCTCGATCGGATTAAGTATAAATGAGTCTTATATGATTATGGTGATGTTCAAAACATTTTCCGTCGTCGGCGACAATGTTATGATATTTAGGAACTGTTTGTATCCCAATCTCATGTACATTTCCAGCGCTATAAACACATTTATAATTTTGCAGTGCTTGATGGATTAAACATTGAGGGTCTCCTCGGGCCATCTGGTGCCGCGGCCCTTGATTTGGCTGGCCTTCCATTAACGGATCCCGGTGTAGGACCCGGTAAGTTCCATATTCACGAAAGGCAAATAAGCAAATAACGTCGACCTAGATAAAAGCGAACCTGAATCAGTCCTGTAATCATGATAATTATAGGTGTAATCATTTTCTTGTTGAGATATGCTCAAGCTGCTGAAAATGCATACGTTCTTCGAACATACGTAAATACATGGGCATTTGTTTTGTTGATTTACTCGACAACAAACTGAACTTATGTTACTAATAGCAATTAGCCGCCATTGCATTGTCATTACGTGTAGAGAGAGGGTCTTTATAAGCATGTTGCGTTCGACCCGTTTATAAGCATGTTGCGTTCGACCCAATCATTTATGTACCTATGGATGATATGCATGACTATCAACTTATATGAAACAAAATACAGTAAAACCTCGATTATCCGAACACTAAAATACGTATTATTATCGATCTTTAAGACAGGTGGCAGCTTAATGCATGGTGAAAGTCATGCATAAAGCTCCTCTAGGAGCTTTCAGCATGACTTTCATCATGCATTAAGCAGCCACCTGCCTAAAAGGGTCTAAATTCGTTTATAACGAAAATTCGAATAATCGAGGTTATACTGTATGTTTAAATTAATCATGGTCAGTCTCCTCATCTGAACCATTCGTTAACAGTAACGTCTGAAACGGGTTGTAGTAACGGGTAAGGGAATTATATAATCTTAGATACCCTTAATAGTTTCCTTCATAAAGACACATTTTAACAACGTTTTGCAACATTTTGTAACAGCTAAGGGAATCTTAGAAAGTCGTATTCCTTTCCTTTATACAAACGCCTAAAATTTATGGCTCCTTGGGAGATCAAATTCTGTATTCTGGTGGCAAAATATGAACAAACTATTTAGTCTAAAGTTATGCGTAAGCAAGAAACTCCAGACCGAAACGACGGACCATGATCCGGATCCTGATTTCTTGATCATTTTGTGACGTCATATATCAGTAGGTGGACAGGGAGCGGCAGGTGGTGCTGGATCAGACCCCGCCCTCGATAGAATACTGGCAGGTCTCGATACTATAGCCACACCAGCGAGCCAAGGCGGAGATAGAGGCATGCTGATGGGCAATCCATGTGAGTAGAAATTCAATTAGAATCTACTGCCAATTTAAGTGTCAACCGACTTTCTATCTTGGCTAGTCCTTTTGTAAACTCTTTTGTAGATACAGGTGTCTTTTCATGCATTTACAAAGAGAATATGCCTAGATCAGACGTATCCTGTAGGACCGTCTTATCAGGATCTGCTATGTTTCATAAATTATGATATAGATCTGAATC
The DNA here is from genome assembly GCA_963576725.1 of Azorinus chamasolen. Classification (NCBI taxonomy): domain Eukaryota; kingdom Metazoa; phylum Mollusca; class Bivalvia; order Cardiida; family Solecurtidae; genus Azorinus; species Azorinus chamasolen. The sequence goes on along the minus strand of OY755250.1, from coordinate 7,053,525 downwards.
CACAGTTTCTGTCATGATTAAAATAGTATTATAAAAAAGCTCATGAATATTCATTATTTAATTATTTCGCCTATGAATATTCATCAGGATAGGAGTTTTAAAATGAGAAATGTTTTGTGTTTCAGTAATTTACAGTGTTTAACCCTTCGCTTCCTATTCACGTCAATATACCTACCTGTAAATAGTGAAGACCCAGATGAGACAGCTCCTGTAGGAGCTGTCTCATCAAGATCTGCACCATTTACAAGTTGATTGTGCAACCAGTGTACTCCACAGCAGTGATTACACAGGGAAATACTTCTACACAGTGAAGATATATGTAATTATACAACAGGGCATGGGTAAAGAAGGAGAAATGTATTTTAAAAAATCAGCAAGCGAAGGGTTAACATTTAGCCGCCATCGCAAAGATTGTTACATATCTTTTCCGGCTGTCGTCATTTTGATAATCCGGGAACTCAGAGGGCAGGTTGAGTTCGACCAACAGTTAAAATACCGTTACTCGAGTAATAAATTTGCGTCGTTTAAATGTGAAAGTCTAGTAACGCCAGTTTCTACTTGATTAACCCTTTACTCCATGCTTTTCTACGCCTTGGGAAACATGTTACACCCAGATCAGACGGCCCCTGTAGGAGCCCCCTGATCAGGGTCTGTTCTGTTTGCTTCTGAAGTAACATTGATACGATTCTATACAGTTTCTGCCATGGTCTAGCGTTTACTGTGTCCGTGTGATATTATAAAACGAAATCGAATTAACCCTTTCCCTGTTGCATATTAATGCAAGAAATAATGACGTCAGAAATATTAATAAGAATATGGCATATGACACTGGGACATTTTGGCTCAGACAGAAGCTGTAGAATCGGAGCTATAATAAATCATAAGCAAACAGAGCAGACGCTGATTAGACGGCTCCTACAGGAGTCGTCTGATTTGAGTCTACTCTGTTTGCAGATGCGCGAAAATGCGCTTACATAAGGGAAAGTGTTAATATTCATAATACCATTATTCCTTAATGAATATTCATAGAGTAAATGGTTAGGCATGGGCAGACAACTCGCTCTGGTGATAACAAGCGTGACTATCCTGAACACATTGACAACTAGCAAATTCTATTTGTTTCAGTGGCTGTCGTGAGTTTAAGTGACTTTGGGCACGGTGGTCAAGGCGGAGGTCATGGATCGAATCCCAGCCACGGTGCAGCCCAAGTTGCCCCACATGGCCCACCGGCAGCTACGCACGGACCTGGTCACGGTGCAGGTAACAATACTGAATATGTCCCGTGTCCATGCCCACACTTTACTGTAAAGTCTCCCAGATGTTCCTACAAAAGGATCTTAAAAATCCCGAACTACTTTAACCCATTTGCTCCAAGTGGTTTATTCCATGTTTATATATTGGATTAGTCCTTTTTTTTTTATCTAAGGTGAGTCTGGTCAAAAGTTTCTATTTCGGTTTGATTTATATTGAAATTCCCATCAGCAAACAGTATAGACTCTGATCAGACGCCGCATTATGCGTTGTCTGATCAGAGTCTACACTGTTTGCCTACGTCCCATATATGGGATCGTGGGAGCAAATGGGTTAAAATGCCCTAAACTCATCTATTAAGTCCAAACTACTCTAACAAACACCTTACTACACTAATAAGCCTTATACTACTCTAACATCATAACACAGTGACGACATCTATTTGCAGGCAAGACCACGCGCTAGAAGCAAATGTATGATACTGTCTGCAAACAGTTTGTCTCGAGGTTCGGTGTCTTACCCAGATCTAAACTGTTTGACACCGGTCAATTGTCTCCACAGGATGTTTGACATCCGGTCATCTGGCTCACCCGGATCTAAACTGTTTGACACCCCGTCAATTGTCCCACCAGGTTCTCAGACGTTTGACACCCTGGCCCCGTTAATTATCTCATCCAGGTCTCAACTGTTTGACACCCGTCAATTGTCCCAATAGGTTCTCAGATGTTTGACACCCTGGTCCCGTTAATTATCTCATCCAGGTCTCAACTGTTTGACACCCGTCAATTGTCCCAATAGGTTCTCAGATGTTTGACACCCTGGTCCCGTTAATTATCTCATCCAGGTCTCAACTGTTTGACACCCGTCAATTGTCCCACCAGGTTCTCAGACGTTTGACACCCTGGCCCCGTTAATTATCTCATCCAGATCTCAACTGATTGACAACCGGTCAATAGTTTTTCAAATGCCTGCACGAAAAGAAAATGCAAAAATGCAACAGTTCAAAGTTCAAACAGTCTTTAGAGGTGTAGATCAAGGGCATTGATATTTTTTCTCATGTATATTCATTACGTAAGGGCATTAACCCTTTTGCCGTCTAATCTGGGTCTACTCTGTTTGTAACTTGCATATCTTAATCCCGGGTTCCGGGTTTTTTGGGACACCCTGTACGCCTTGGCACACACCTAGCACACCCAGATCAGACGGCTGCTATAGGACAAATGTCTGTCGACAAATCAGTTTCAGCTCTGTTTGCTTGTGAAATAATAAATTATATTAAACTCTACAGTTTCTGTTACGACGGAAATGTCACATGCCATACTAGACTATATATTGATCTCATCATTATTCATGATGTCATTGTTTCTTACATGAATATTCATGAATACAGAATCTCATTCGGTATTGAACCCTTTCATTAAACCTTTTGATCTCTCTCACGAATATTCTTTTCAGAAAAGTGACGTCATGAATACTAATGACTTGTATTTTTATAATTGTATATGGAGACTGAAACTCGCAGAAACGGTAATATCAAATCTATATACAATGTAATTCCATAAGTAAAAAGAGCAGACCTTTATTAGACGGTTTTGCAGGAGCCGTCTGGTATCAATAGTTGAGGAGCCGTCTGTTATCAATAGTTGAGGAGCCGTCTGGTATCAATAGTGAATGAAATGGCTGGTCTGCGTAGTTTCTGCTTGCCAAAGCATGAAACGGAATAATAGATGTATGACATGTCTATGACGTAACTAGCACGTATCTTTAACGCTGCTATAATGTAAATATATGACATGTCTATGACATATTTTTCTTTTCTTTCAGGGCACGTGTAATACGCTACAAGAACTGAAATAAAACATAGTTATTTAATGTATATATATCATGTGATTAGGCATATCAAACGAGCAGAGGTCAGAAGAAAATCTTCCAAGAATCAACAATAAACTGAACCAACCATAGCCTTCTCAACGTGATCTATCAACTCTGCATTGAATTAAGATTCTAACCCTTTCACCCCTAAATTTTCAAAGTGGACCATCCCACCAGTGTTTAACAAAAGAGTCCACTCAGGAAGAGAGGTTTGGTATGCTAGAAAAGTTTGAATAAGAAACAGTGCAGATTCCGATCAGAGGGCTCTTAGAGGAGCCCTCTGGTCTGGGTCTACACTGTTTGCAAATGACATTGCATGTGTCTCCACTGTTGAAGGGTTAATTAATTTCGGAATAGGTTCTTGATTTGTTAAACAATTTAGAAAAAACAATATATCAATAAATGATTACATAAACATGTGTTACATTATTATTACATAAACATTTGTTACAGTATCATTTGTTTACGTACGTGCATTGATCAGTGTGTAAGTGCGTATCGCTAGGTACGTCCCGAACTGGATATCTAACTGAAGTTGTTAAAGGTTTATGATTAGATCTAAATGATTGTTTGGTCATGACAGACGGACAGACGGACGGATATCTGTATCTACAGTGTGATCTATATTAGTCAATAAGCAAACATAGAAGACCTTGATCAGTTGCCTCCTACAGCTTTACTTAGTTCTATAATTACTAATTTGTTTCTATGAAGTAAAGGGTTAATTCTTTATCGTTTCAATTAATGACATCATGGTGATTTCGACGCATATATAACTCGAATACTAGAATCGTTATTTCTCAATAATTTTTCTTATCTCCAAGTTAGAAGAACGTGTTACGATTCCCTGATCAATAACACGTGTAAGAACACTTTAGTACATATATGACGTCATACGTCATGTATATGACGTCAAAATATAGGTTAGACTGCATTATGACAAGTCTCCATGAAATAGAGGGCGCGAAGCGTCAGCGAAGCCAGTCTGTTGAAGACTTGTCATTGGCAGTCTAACCAATTTAAACAGCCTACTAAAATAGTCAGGTCAGCCGTTTCTCCGGAATTTTTCCAAATTACCCGGACCTTTCATCACATCTCCGGATCTCCGGAATGTTTGTCGAATCTCCGGATTGTTTTTAAAAATATTCAAAATATTAACTTGTTATTCCAGATTATATAAATCACAGAACTATTTTAGAATATTAAAATCGTCCATTCAAGAAAAATATTTCCAGCTGAGTTTTTCCTCAGATATTTTAAAAAACAGAGATTTGACCAATATTCTAGAGATCAGGAGATTTGATGAAAGATCCGGATAATTAATTTGGAAAAACCCTGAGAAATGGCAGGCCTGAAAATTTCAGTAGGCGGTTTAAATCGGTTAGAATGCCAATGACAAGTCTTCATGAAACAGACTGGCTTCGCTGACGCTCCGCGCAGTCTATTCCCTGAAGACTTGTCATAATGCAGTCAAACCTATATACAATACACTGTTTTAGTTATGCGAGAAAAAGAATCTGATGCTCGCCAAAAAATTACTATTAAGCTTGAAAAAAGCTGGCCTTTTTAACATTTTCTTTTTCTTTTAAAAGACAACTCGCTACAGATCCTCTATTTAGCCACCAAATTTATAGGTTCAGTTCAAACATTTTAAAGAAAAACTCCTTTATTTCTCCACAAACACTATGTAGTTACCACTCGTTGGAATTGTCTATTCGAGACGATTCTAAAGTGTGGTCATAACATAAGGACGATTTTAAAGTGTGGTCACAACATAGGGTTTTGCGGAGAAATAAAGGGGGTGGGTGGTTCCTTAAAATGTTTAAATTTACGCATCTTGTCTGAACCTCTAAACACTAAAAGCGAACAGAGCACAACCTGGTCATGGGCCCAAAAGGGCTAAAAGCAAAGAAGGAATTCTTCGTTATTTGTCTCAACTCTCTCTCTCTTTCTATATATGTGCTTTATTCCTTTGAAATTTACATTTATTTATTTCAGTTCTCTTACTTTACCAAATGATTTAACAAAAGTGGTTTGCAGACGACAATTATAAATCTGGTGCCGAAAGGGTTCATCTACTTGTAAGCAAGTGACATTCACCCTGTGACATTCGCCCTGCGATATCTACGCTAAATTTAACATTCCGTTTAGCCTTTTCGGCGCCAGATTTCTACTTGTCGTATGCAATGTAATTTTTATGCCCCCGTGACGACAGTCAGGGGGGCTTTATATTTTGTACCTGTTCGTCTGTCCGTCCGTCCGTCCGTCCGTCCGTCTGTCTGTCCGTCCGTGCGTCACGCTTCGCTTTAAAGTGTTATATGTCAGTAATTTATACACGTATACACATGAAACTTCACATACACATATATCACCATCTGTGCTATCAATTGACACCCCACCAATGCCAAAGTTCAATTGGCTTGGAACTTTTATGTGCAGTTGTTTTTCACAATTACGTGCAGTTGGTTGTCACAGTTTTTTCATTGTCTTAGATCTCCCTAACCACTGTAGATATTGCCATGGAATTGCATATATACATTAGATACCATCCACACTTTCATTGTGTACCCAGCCCTGGCTTCCCGTAAGCCCAAGATCAAGGTCAAATGATTTTACCTGCAGTTGGTTGTCACAGTTTTTTTTCTCGTCTTATATCTCCCTAACCACTGTAGCTATTTGCATGGAATTGCATATGCACATTAAATACCATCTACACTACCATTGCACACCCAACCCATGCTGCCCATAAGCCCCCAAGGTCAAATGACTCAGGCATTACTTGGACTTTTTACGTGCAGTTGGTTGTCACATTTACGTGCAGTTGGTTGTCACAATTTTTTCATCGTCTTATATATCTCCCTTACCACTGTAGCTATTCGACGGAATTGCACATGCATATCAAATACCATCTATACTTTCATTGCATATCCAACCCATGCTGCCCGCAAGCTCAATGTCAAGGTCGAATGACTTAGGACTTTTATGTGTACTTGTTTGTCAGAGTGTTGTCCTAACCACTGTAGCTTTTTCCACAGCATTGCAAATACACATTAAATACCATCCATACTTTCACTGCGCACCCAGCCCAGGCTGCCTGTAAGGCAATGGTCTAAGTCAAATGACTTAGGAATTTTACGTGCAGCTGGTCACAGTTTTTTCATCGTCTTATATCTCACTAACCACTATAGCTATTGGCTTGGAATTGCATGTATACACATAAAACACAATCTATATTTTAAAATACGCACCTAGCCCATGCTGGCCGCTAGCCCAAGATGAAGGTGAAATGACTTAATTTTACGTGCAGCTAGGCAAAAACCACCACGGGGCCATCGCTGTGTCTTACAGACAAAATTTTCTAGTTGTTAAATCATTCGGTACAATAACGGAATAAGATCAAATAAATGCAAATTTCAAAGGAATAAAGCATATATATAGAAATAGAAATTGAGACAAACAGTGATGTTCCTGATCAGACGCCGCATTGAAAAGGCGGCATCTGATCTGGGACTGCACTATTTGTCGTGGCGCATTTATGCGACATTAGTGGTGAAAGGGTGAGAGGGATTAACTATACTTTGCTACCCAGTTCACCAATTTCAAATGTAAATGGTATGCATTTGTACACTTAGACAAGTCGCATGGTTTGTATTTTAAGACATTTCGTGAAACTGGGGCCTAGTGCACGTTTCCCTAAATAGCATACGGTGGACGTCGCGATATGCCTGAATCGTGGAATACTAATAAAAAGATTTAACATTAGCTAGATGTCGGAATATGACTGAAATACTATTAAAGCGACGTAAACCCCGAAACAAAACACACAAAAAAATAGGCAAGGAAACAAACAAATAAACGAACATGGCAGAATTTGTATCACATATATATTATTCCATAGGCAAACAGAGCAGACCCTGATCAGACGGTTCCCACAGGAGCCGTCTTATCTGGGACTTATCTGTCTGCAAAGGCGTAGGAAGCCAAATTTATGACATAATGTATGTATATATGACGTAGTATAGATCTATGACGTATCTAAGACTATATTTTCAGAGTTAAAAATCTACATATATTGAAACGTTCCCTCCTAGTCTATTTTAGACCTTTTTGATAAAATCTACCAAAAAGGAGCATTTACTAGAAACAATGACAATTTAAGGATTGTGTAGGTATGAAATGGAGCAAATGCTCTATTTATCAAAATATTTTAATAAAAATGATATTTACAGAGGCGTCAAAAGGCGTCAGTATGCTAGAATGGGTTTATATTGTGTATGGCTTCACGGATCCTGAAATTAAGAGACGGTTAATCTGACCGATTGGGACATTGTCCTATTCTTCCAATAACGTCGCGCAATGTTCATCCAACACACGTTGGCTTTTGACTTTGGAGTAGATCTATACCGATCTATCTAAAACGTCCCATAAAGACTCATAGCGTTTAAGTCGGGACTGAATGGAGGTCATTCTAAAAACGTTATTTGGGCAAAGAATTCATGCTGAGTATAATATAACAGAGCAACGCCTGACCAGACAACTCTTACATATGTTCAATATGCGTCTGACCAGACAACTCTTACATATGTTCAATATGCGTCTGACCAGACAATTCTTACATATGTTCAATATGCGTCTGACCAGACAATTCTTACATATGTTCAATATGCGTCTGACCAGACAATTCTTACATATGTTCAATATGCGTCTGACCAGACAATCCTTACATATGTTCAATATGCGTCTGACCAGACAATGCTTACATATGTTCAATATGCGTCTGACCAGACAACTCTTACATATGTTCAATATGCGTCTGAGCAGACAATTCTTACATGTGTTCAATATGCGTCTGATTATTGAACATATGTAAGCGTTGTCTGGTCAGGCGTTGCTCTGTTATATTAATACATTGCAGATCCGATTATCTTCATTCACAAATGTATGACGTAATAAATGCGTTTACATGACGTAAAGGGTTAAAACTATAATAACAATTATACATGTATTCTAAAAATAATTCACAAGTGAAATAGATGGTATTATTAAGTGAAGAAAGTGGTATTATCATTTGAAGAAGGTTGTATTATCAAATGAAGTAGGTTGTAGTATCAAGTGAAGTAGGCAATATAATTCAAGTGAGGTAGGTGGTATTATCAAATGAAGTAGGCGGTACTATCAACTGAAGTAGGCGGTACTACCAACTGAAGTAGGCGGTACTAACTGAAGTAGGCGGTACTATCAACTGAAGTAGGCGGTACTATCAACTGAAGTAGGCGATACTATCAACTGAAGTAGGCAGTATTATCAAGCAAGGTTGGAGGGATTATCAAGCAAAGTGAAGTCTGAGTTGTGTCACAAGAAAGGGATATACAAACATCAGTGCCTATTATCGTTGACACCACTTTCAACATAATAGACTAACATGTCTACAATGCCGACACTTACTGTGATTTGTGGTTGTCAGGCTCAGTTTATCTGCCATCTCGATGCTTATTTTGACTGATGATAGTCAACTTAACCCCTTCCGTTCCACAATGACGGGTTTATGATATCACATGCAAACAGTTTTGATACAGATGAAACGCCGAGTAACTCGGCGTCTCGTCAGGATCCAAACTGTTTGACACTTTGTTTACTGTTTTATAAAGAAAATGGAAGAAGTACACACACTTACACTTAAAATAAACGAAATTATGCTCAGCAGACGACAATGCTGGCACCGAAAGGGTTAAATTGATTGTTGATTGTAAATTTATGTCGGCTGGTGATAGTCGGCCATGTCGTAATTATGTTAACTTATGATTGTCAGCCTATGTATGCCGGTGTGATAGGCAGAATTTCTGTCATGTCGACACTTCTTCCATTTTCTTTATAAATCAGTAAAGAGAGTGTCAAACAGTTTCGATCCAGATGAGACGCCGAGTTACTCGGCGGCTTATCTGGATCCAAACTGTTTGCATGTAATATCATAAACCCGTCATTGTGGCACGGAAGGGGTTATTCAATGCCGATTAAATGCTAATTTAATTATAACGTGTATATGGTAGATACGCAGGCTATTACCACACAACATAGTGGCGATATGGTAGACGCAGGCTATTACCACACAACGATATGGCAGATACGCAGGCTATTACCACACAAAATAAGTGTCGATATGGCAGATACGCAGGCTATTACCACACAACATAAGTGTCGATATGGTAGATACGCAGGCTATTACCATACAACATAAGTGTCGATATGGTAGATAAGCAGAGTATTATCAGTCAACATGATTAAGATTAGTCTGATTATCATCGGCCAACATACGCGCCGACATGGTAGATAAGAAAAACATCCATGTAAACAGCAAAGGGCGCCATTCTGGTTTTGTTTCAATTTATTGTGAAAATAAATTACTAGAATATGAGTGATGATGTTATTTATGTGTTGTACTAAACATAATATCATCACTCATTTTCTAGTTATATCTAATATGGCTATCTACCATGTCGAACTTATATTGATTTGTGATTGTCAGCTTATGTTGGCTGGTGATAGTCAGCGTATCTTGTCTACCATTTGACACTTATGTTGGTTGGAGACTGTCAGCTCATGATAATAGACAGCTAATGTTGACTGGTAATTGTCACATTATCTGCCATAAATTATGTTGAGTGTATGGTAATAGCCACATTATCTACCATAAAGACACTTATATTGACTGGAGTCAGTGGCTGGTATAGTTACATTATCTACCATATGACACTTATTTTGACTGTAATCAGCTTATGTTCAGACGCTAATATACACTTCGCAATTTCGCTGAAAAGTATCAGAAACAGGTTTTAATGGAACAATTTTGTCTAATTAATGTCAGCAGGTGTTCAGTTTTGGAATAAACATACAACAGGGCAATGGTGTAGTACACCGAGAAGTGGGGCGCAGTTTCTGCCATTGCTATCGTTGCTTTTAACCATTTCCCTCACATTGACGACTTTTGACGCCTAGATATAAAACTGAAACAAGTGTGATAAAAAGAGTATTTGTTGCATAGGAGCAATTGTTCTATTTATCCCAATGTCTTCATAACTACACAATTCTGAAATATTCATTTTCTCTAGTAAATGCTCCTTTTCTTTGGATCTAAAAATAGCATATGTAGCAATGGCAGGCCGAGGGTAGTACTCTATGATGGTATACTCTTAAACTTGGATACAGGAGGAGCTTACCAGACTCATGTATTATTTTTTCCCTGTCGTGCCCTTAACGGCTTACCTGCAGGTGCTCTGACTTCAGCAAAGTCATTGAGTACATATTTGACGGATTGTCACATTTATTATGCTATGTTTTACATGTTGTCCTGTGTTCACCGTCGTCTATGTTGTGGGTAAGTCCAGCGGGGATACCTTTATTTACAATATTTGTAAAGCTAGGGTGACTTTGAGAGAAGTGTGAGGTTAGGACGTCCGTAAACCGGTTTAAACCCCCAGTGGTGTTTTGCTGCTGACCGTGCCAATGCGGTACTCTCTTTGTCACCCTTCCTTTTGTTTGCCTTGCGTCTTTGTGCTTGTGGTTTGTTCATGTTGTGGAACGTTTGTCCCTGTTTCTTGTGTGTCTTTTGGTGTTTTCTGTGTTCATTTCGTGTGTGTGTGCGTGTGCGTTTGGGTGTGTGGTTGTGTGTGTGTGTGTGTGTCATGCTGTCTGTCGGTGTTTTGGTGGTGGTTGCGTCTTGCATGTGGCTTTGCCTGCTTGACTTTACTACTTTTCCATTAATACTTGGACTGACTGATTACAGAAACAACCCTTTTGGCTTCTAATTGTCGTCTGCAACCCAGTTTTGTTAAACATTTCGGTAAATTGAGGATATGATATAAGTAACTTTCAATTTCAAAGGAATACACCACAGATATAGAACTACAGAATTAGACAAAAAGTGAAACCCCTGATCAGACGCCGCCTTGTCTGATCTTGGACTGCACTATTTGTCATGGTGCATTTATGAGCCATTGGCGGTAAAAGGACCCAACGGCCATCACTTACAAGACAATTTTCGAGATTGCCGAATTTAATTACTCAATAAACCGTAGAGTTTATGCAGTAGTACTTATCTTAAGTAATCATCCAATGGAGGTCTAAGCATGGGTCCGTAAGGCAGGTGGTAGCTTATTGCAGGTCAAAAGTAATGCAGAATCGTCCAATATGAGTTTTCTGTATTATCTTTATCCTACTTTAAACAACCGCCTGCTTTTTAAGATTCATGTGCTCAATAATGAAAGGCCATTCAGAACATGTTCTACAGCAAATGCATTGTATATACAGTAAAACCTCTCTATAACGGCCACTAAACTAAGTATTTTGTGTTAAAGACACAGGTGTATGCTTTAAGCAAGGTGTGTAAAACAGATCGCTCCTATAGGAGCAACCACCTACCCTAAATATCAACTAAGTAACACAATTTAGCGACCGGTATAGACAGGTTTCACTGTAATGACATCGTGAATATTGCTCCTTTCGGTCCCAAATAAATTCCGTCTGCTGAGATTTGTCTACTTCGAATATCAACATCGCATTTTCTTTCATTTTTACAATTACATATATATCTACCCAGTGTCAAACAGTTTGGATCCTGAGGAGAGATACATTTACTCGGCGTCCTTTCTGGATCTGGATCCAAACTGTTTTTTCAAAATGTATCGAGGATTAACCCATTGCTCCATGACGTCATTGAATGAAATATTGACGTCATGAATATAACTTTTTAGATTATTCTTTTTATAATGACACATGGACATATAAATATTTGGGCATGACAGAAACTGTAGAATCATATCTCTATATATCTATATTATTTCATAAGCAAACAGAGCAGACTCTGATCTTGGTCGTCTGAAGGAAAGGGTTAAAGGTTGAAGGGGTTAAGACAATGTCTAACCATTTACACCATAAATATCCACCATGGAATGTAAGAAATATGACATCATGAATATTAATTAGATTAATTTCAAAAATGGCACACGAATTGGCAAATATTTGCCATAACTGAAAATGTACAATTATAACTATATTAGATATCTATCATTAGCAAACAGATATAGGCGAACATTTTAGCGGTGACTTGTTAAGGTCAATGTCATACATCAATATCAAAAATCAAATTACGGGTCAAATTTAGATTGGCGATGATTTTGTCGTCATTCAACATACATCCTTCAAACCTGGCATGTATATGCAACTTTTGGAGGCGAAATTTTTATGGGCGACTAATTAAGGGCAATGTCATACAAGATGATACATCAAGGTCAATGGTCATATTGGGGCATGGTGTTTCACAAACACATCTTGTTTATACATATACATGTACTTAAATTCCACTTGATATGTCCATACAAAAATGGGAGGGTAAAATATAGAAATGGAATGCCGAAAACACTGATTATGTCATTCTGACATGACCTAGTTTTAGTATACTGTAGACAGATATCAAGTGGAATATAAGTATATGCATAGATATTAACATTATATCAATAACTAGTGATATTATATATCATCAAAATAACTTTTATCTCAGTAAATGGCTAATATCTTCTAACAACGAAACTTTATTGGGACAAAAAATGATTTCTATGTTTTACAGTTTGTACTGTGATTACTGTCTTCTATGTTGTGGGGAAGTCCGGTGGGGATACCTTTATTTACAATGTTTGTTTAGCTAGGGTGACTTGAGATAAGTGTAAGGATATGGCGTCCGTAAACCGGTTTAAACCCCCAGTGATTTTGCTGCTGACTGTGCCAAGGCGGTACTCTCTTTGCCACCCTTACTTTTGTTTGTCTTGTGTGTCGTTGTGCTTGTGCTTTTGTTCATGTTTGTCTCTGGTGCTTGTGTGTTTGTTGGTGTTTTCTGTGTTCTTCTCGTGTGTGCGTGCGTGTGTTTGGTTGTGTGCGTGTGTGTTTGTAATATGCTGTCTATCGATGGCTGTATAAATTGCTTTCTGTCGAAGTTTTGGTGATGGTGGCGTTTTGTGGGTGGCTTTTCCTGCTTAACTTTACTATTTGTTACATTGTCTGGTCCTTCGGGATCATTAGTTTTGATGTTATTTGTTTTGAAAATTGAATACTGCTTAAGCCGGTGCTAGGGGCGTGAGTAGTGTTGCAGTTTTATTTACTACTCAGGAACAGACTCAATAAAACCGAGTCCGCAATTTTCTCATTTCGCATTTTTACTTTTGCTTTCGAAGGATCACCCATTTTCAGAATATATTTACCAATTTTTCATTTATATTACTTTCTGTTAATTTTGGCCATTCTCATTGAGAAAGTTAAGGCGTGGTGTATAAAAGTACAAATATGAGTAATGCAGGAAACACCACATACAGAACAAACAGTCGCCCGAACAGCAACACAAGCTTTAAGTTGACACCAGTTGTGTTGTTCTACAATAAAAAGAAAGTTATGGCATGTTAAAGCAAATATGGTATGCCTCTGGTTTTGAGTGATGGTTGCCATCGAAAACGTTTCCTAGAATACCTTTTAATTGAGTTTACCTTTGAAGACAGGTTGGTATATTGATCCACTTGACTTTCTAAACAATTTGGTAGGTGTGATTTTTATCTGCAGGGGCTGCACTGTAGCCTATACCGGGACATTATTCAATGTTAAAAAGAGCATATGAATAAAGGCGTTTTGGAGACATGGTGGAAACTTTAGAGCAAACAAACAGTAGATTCTGATCAGACATCTCCTACAGGGTCTGTAACATGTGCGTCTGTTCTGTTTTCAAAGGAACGTAGTCTCTATCAAGCTTAAACCGCCGTTTTTGAAAACTATGTGTTGACCAATCAGAGTTGCTTATTCAGTTTTTCCTTTTTCGTGAAGACTGGATTATTGCCGCCAAAATGAAACTGCGATTTAAACCGGTTAGACTGCCAATGACAAGTCTTCTTGAAATAGACTGGTTTCGCTGACACTCCGTGCAGTCTATTTCATGAAGACTTAAATCACCTCTCTTCAGAATTTATATACATGTACTTATAGAAAGATATCGCGTATCTATGCCGCAACTATAATGACGTATCGATGTCGTATCTATGACGCAATACAGTGAAGCTCACTTATAACGAACTTGGATATAACGAAATACTGCTTATAACAAAATAGAATTTATTCCCCCTCTCTGATTACATAGTATAGTAAAACGGACCTGATGTAACGAAATTTGGATATAACGAAAGAAATCAGAGGGTCCCGAGGACTTCGTTATAAGTGAGCTCCACTGTAGATAGATTATTGCGTATTAGTGCTATTTGTTTTATTTTGAAACAATATGATTATAGTAAAACAGGGACGTAGCTAGTGATACGCACTTACGCACGTGCGTAACATCAATCTGAGGCATAACATTTAGTTCTTCTCATGCTAACCTTGTATCGGCTGGCATTTGCGAACAGTTTAGATCCAGATGAGACGCCAAGTGATGTCTAGTTGCCATGGAGACCGTACGATTTCTTTGTATGCCCTTCGTTGAACCCTTTCACCACCGAGTCGCATAAATGCACCACGACAAATAGTGCAGTCCCGGATCAGATGGCGTCTTTTCAAGGCAGCATCTAGTCACGGACTTCACTTTTTGCCTCAGTCTCTATGTGCTTTATTCTTTTGAAATTTGCATTTATTTATCTTATTTCTATATTGTACCGAATGATTTAACAAAATTTAGATTGCAGACGACAATTAGAATTTTGGCGCCGAAAGGGTTTAAAACTGAAGTTGCGCGAATTAGTATGTGATTAAAAGAATCTGACACTCGTTGTTATATGAGAGAAGCTTTTCTTACTCGTAGAGGAAAAGGCTCGCTTAACCCTTTACTCAATAGCCTATTTCTAGTTTTGAAGACAGGTGACCACTTAAAGCAGGTTGAAAGTAAAGCAGAATGCGCCTTAATGCGCATTCTGCTTTACTTTCAGCCTGCTTTAAGCTACCACCTCCTAGAATATAGAAACTATTTATGATGCTATATGTTCATTATTTTAAAAATTGGAACTATTTTCTTCAGCGGAGGAATATATTAAACTCGCTTAAAGCCGCTTCTATCAGGTAAAGGGTTAATAACTGTACGTCTGGACTTGGTTAACCATTTACTCCATGAATATTACTTAGTTATATCTTAGTAATGAGGCCTGGAAACATAAAAGTTTGGCCATGGCAGAAACTGTTGAATCATACCTGTATTGTGTTATAAGCAAACAGAACCGACCCTGATCAGGCGGTTCCCATTGGAACCGTCTGCTCTAGGTCTACTCTGTTTTTAAAGGTGTAGAAAGGTGTATTAATGTACAGGTATGACATAATTCATAATCTAATACAGTTGAACTTCGATATCTCGAACTCGGAAAACTCGAACTTAGGGACAACTCGAAAAAAAGTTAAGTTCTTCCAAAGCTTGTAATATAGAATTACTCTAATATGTATCGCTACAGATATCTAGAAACACACATGACAGCTTAATACAGGTTTTAAGTAATGCTGAAAGCTCCTACTTTAGACCTTTATTAAGCTGTGGCCTGGAGAAGTTTAACTGTATATAACGTTTTACGGAGTAAAGGCTTATAACACGAATGTATCCCAAAATCATACAAAATCTACACACCATTAGTTTTGCTTGAGTCGTATAGATTCTACTACATTCCTTGATCACGTGACATCAAATTTTTAATAAATAAAATAATTGAAAGCAACATTCCAAAAATACATATATGGGAATACTAATATGTGACCTAATATATACATCACTGCCATTCAGTTTCATTAACAGATGACGTACAATGAGAGTGTATCACCATAGAATAATGTGTTATGGTGCCACCATAGCCGGCATATCCTCAGGTCACATTATGTCAAATAACCAATATGCATATAATATATATACGTCCTACATAAGAATAATTTGCTGTGGTGTCAACATTGGTAGAAAATACTCTTTGTTCACATGACGTCATATGACGTCATATAGCCAATAGCAACACTCTTGGTTCGTACTATCGTGGAATAACGTATTGTGGTTCCATTAGTGGTTATCATATTCTCTGGTCACAATAGGTCATATAACCGATACAAAATTTAATACAGTTTGTGCGTAACACCCGGGAATAGTATGTTATATTGCTACCAATAGCCGGTGCATCTTCTGGTCACATGCCGTGATATAACCAATAGTGTTATGGTTTGTAAGTACTGCCACAGTATAATATGAGGCGGTGCCAACACTGTCCACATGACGTCAAATAGTCAATATAATACACTGAGTTCTACTAGTGTAGAATTTTGTGTTGCTGTGCCACAATGTGCCGGCATAATCTCTGGCCACATTACGTCGACTAACTAATATGAAACGGCGTTTGCCTAGTACCATGAAGTATTACATGTATTTCTGGTGTCAAACAGTCACATGCCGCCGGACAGCAAATAGGAATACATGTTTGCCTACTATCGTGCAATGATGTTTGGATAACACCATTAACCGGCATAACAATTGGTCACATGATCTCAAATATTCAATATGTACTGCCATTGGATAACATTTTGTAATGCCAACAATAATAAAATCATATGACGTCACTTAGTCAATATGAATACACTTCGTGCGTACTACAGCGGAAAAATGTTGTAGTGCCAACAATGATTGAATCACTTTCTGGTCACATTATGTAAAATCGTTAATAATGAATACACTTGGTGCTTATTATCTTGTAGTTATGTGCTATTGTGCCACTATTGGTGTCACATGACGTTATTTCGCTAATATAAATATATTTGGTGCGTACTGTCATGGAATTATGTGCTGTCGTGCCACCATTTATTGAAACACTTTCTTGTCACATGACGTCATTTGGCTAATATGAATACACTTGATGCGTGCTACCGTGGGATAATATGTTGTGGCGCAACCATTGGTCGACATACCCTCTGATCACATGACGTCAAACAGCAAATCATATATGGTCCACAGTCTTGATCAACTGTGCATAAATCCGCTTTCGGTTTGGCTGGGCACGGGTTTGAACTGAGGAAATCGACGGGACAGGCCGCTGTAAAATACCACAAAGAAGTTCATTTAATTTTTTTGTTGCCAAATTTATATTTGTCTTTTGCAAACCAATTTTGTTTAATCATTCGATAAAATAAGGAAATGAGATAATGTAAATGCACATTTCAAAGAAAAAAAGCACAGACATAAAATAGAGTTTGAGACATAAATGCACAACGACAAATAGTGCAGTCCCAGATCAGACGTCGCCTTGAAACAGGGACATCACTTTTTGTCTCAATTTCTATTTATATATTTACATGTATATATGTGCTTCATTCCTTTATCTATCTCATTTACTTATATTACTGAATAATTTAACAAACTTGGTTTGCATATGACGCTTAGAAGTTTGACGCCGAAAGGGTTAAGCAGTACTCAATTTTTAAAACTAATGGCATTAAAACTAATGCTCCCGAAGGACAAGAAAATATAACACTGAGAATGAAGTAAGGGGCGACATTTTTACGGCCGCCACACAAGCACTTAAGCCTAGCCTATAAAGCGATAGCTAAAGTTAAGCACTCAAGTGAACTAAAAGCATTCATATTCAAACAAAACATAAAACCAGTAGATCTGTTTGCCCCCTTTTTACAGCTGCTGCCATGGCCAAATACTCGTGTATTATTTGCCTTTATAACACATACAATAACAAGCACATATTCAGTTTGTTTCTTACATGGATGTTCATGTCCACTCACGGCCTGGATAGATTTATACATGATATTGCATTCATTTAACCCTTTTGCAAACAGAGTAGACCCAGATTAGACGACTCCTATAGGAACCATCTGCGCAAGGTCTGCTGTGTTTGCTTATGGCATAAATGAGATATGGTTCTACAGTATAGGAGGGTATGCTTTTAAAACAGTTAATCTCGTCAGTTTAATCACGGAGTAAATGGTTAACCCTTACCTCATTTAAACGCCTTTTCATGCATTTGCAAACAGAGTAGACCCAGATAAGACGACTCCTATTGGAGAGGTCTGGTCAAGGAATGCTCTGTTTGCTAATATATTTTAACGGTTATTTTTCTTTAGTTTCTTAAATGCCTACAATTGCTCTGTTTGCTAATAGAATTTAACAATTCTTTTTCTTAAGTTTCTAAAATGACTACAATGTTCCACCTTCCTTGTTTCATTATAGCTATTTTGTCCATAAGTATTCAATAAGTATTGAAATGTGACGTAAACATAAAACAGGGAAAGGGTTAATACTTACGGACTTGAACTCTTTCAACAGACAAACAGCAAATTCCTGAATAGCAGTTACTCCCGACCGGACATTTGTAGACACTGCCACATGAGAGACCTGGTATAGAAATGTTCCCCGGTGGACAAGTCAATGCTATTGGTTGATTCGTCGAGGTGGGCGTGGTTTCTGTCACTAATGGAGGTATAGATGTAGTGGGCGGGCTAAATTTTGATTTTTTCTTTGTTATTTGCAGAGATGTTATAAATCGTGTTGGTACGGTTGTAGTTTTTATTATTATGTTTGCAAATGTTGGAGGGTCCGGGGGAAAGGTCATATCGATGGGGGGTAGCGTTGGTAGAGTTGGAAGTGTTGGTTGAGTTGGAGTATTGTTTAATGACTTTATTGGGAGAGGCGGAGGATAAGTTACATATATTTTGGGAATATTTAGGAATGTGACATGTGCTGGTACTGGAGATGCTGTTGTCGATACTACAGTAGATGGAGTTGGAGTTTGCTTGACGGGTTGTGTAGAATTTGTCGCATTTGTGGTGTACATGTTGCTGTTGTGCGGCCACCATGAGGATGTCACTGAAGGTGCGAACGTTGAGTTAGGTGTAGAACTCAAAGGTGGGATTGTAGCAGATGCCATCGGTGGCACAAAAGGATTGGGAAAAGAAACATAGGGGATATCTGCAGGCATTGGCGGAAATGTTGCTGGTATAACTGGGGGCAAACGTGCCGGGACAGTAGGGGGCTGCGTTGGAGAAATAAATGGTTTAAATGTTTGTGGAACTGTTGGTGGAAACGTCGGATAAAATATAATCGGCGGTACTGTTGGAAAATTTGGAGGTGGTGTCATTGGTGGGAGAGTTACAGCTGGAGGAATTGTGATAGGAGCAACAGGGGGAATTATATTAGGGTTAGGAGGTGGTGTTATTGGTGGGAGAGTCACAGCTGGAGGAAATGTGATAGGAGCAACAGGGGGGATTATATTAGGGTTAGGAGGTGGTGTTATTGGTGGGAGAGTTACAGCTGGAGGAATTGTGACAGGAGCAACGGGTGGAATAGTATCGGGGTTAGGAGGTGGTGCCATTGGTGGGAGAGTTACAGCTGGAGAAATTGTGACAGAAACAAAAGGGGGAATGGTATCTGAATTAGGAGATGGTGTCATTGGTGGAAAAGTTGGGGGTATTGTGACAGGAGCAATAGGGGGAATTATATTAGGGTAAGGAGGTGGTGTCATCGGTGGGAGAGACACGGCTGGTGGGATTGTGATAGGAACAACAGGGGGAATGATAACGGGACCTTTCGTAGAAGATGATTTCTTGATTAGGGGTTTTATAAATACTGGCGGTGGGGCTGTTTGGGGAATAGGGGAAGGTTTCGGGACTTTGTTTGGAGTTGGAAAGGTATGAACATCTAGGGATGGTGGAAAAGTGGGTTGGTAAATGTGTATTATCGGACTTGAAGTTGCGTTTTGCGAGGTTTTGAGGATTCCGGTTGGTGCGAATGTTCGCAACCTAGTTTGTTGATTAATTGGTGGCAACTTTGACTTTGATGACACGATGGAGGGTGAGGTCGTAGGCGGCTTAGTTATTCGAATCACATAAGGAGTAGAGTCCTTGACCGGTCTCATTGGGATAGGTGTTTGAACAGCTTTTGGATAATTGAATACAGGAGGAGTTTTCGATGGAATTATCGATATCTTTGAAACTGTCCTTACTGACTGTGTTGGTTTATGAGTATTTTGCGTTGGAGTCCGGGATGAGCGGATCATTAGTATTAATGAGGGATTCGTAGGGAGCGAAATTTTTGGAATAACAGGGGCAAACTGTGTCTGTGTAGGCAAAGAAGGCGGTGCAGCGGGTATTGCTTTCGGATTTAACAGCGGTGGGTGGGTTGATGGTTTTGTGTGGGGGAGTGTCTTAGGTAAAGATTGAGTGATAGGGGTGTGGTTTACAGTAGGCGGTGCTACTGGTGGGATGAATGGTTGCTGATCAAATCGGGATAGTCTCGGTGGTGTGGCAGGTGGGTAGATAATCGTTTGCGATGTTGGTTGGCTTGGCACATGTGTTCCTGAAAATGAACAAGGTACAGTAGATCAAAGTAGGCTTATAAAATGTAGTGGTTGCTTAATGAAGAGCAAAGGTATTGCTTAATGTAGGGCAAAGGTGATGCAGACTCATTCCGTCTAAGTATATTTTTAAACCTAACCTTTGTGAATAAATCTACCAAAAGGGACTCTAACTATATGTACGAGAAAGGAAGAATTTTAGAATTGTGCAATTTTCAAAACCATTCTGATAAACACATGTAGAGCATTCGCACTATTTATCACAATGGTTTCAAATATTATTTTTACAGAGGCACCAAAAGGCGTCAGCAGTAGAGAATGGGTGCATGCATTTTTACATTAAATAATCTGAAGAGAGGTGATCCCCCGAAAGCAAAAATTGCAACACAAAAAGAGAAAATTGCAGACTCGGTTTTATTGAGTCTGTTCATGAGCAGTAATTGAAAGTGCAACACTGCTCACGCCCCCTAGCACCGGCTTAAGCGGTATTCAATTTTCAGAACAAGAAGTATTGAAATTCATGATCTCGAAGGATCAGAAGGTATAACTAAGCCTCTTTGATTAAATATACCGAAAAGACTAGAGAAAAGGACACTTATAGAATTGTGTAGTTTTTAACCATCCTATGGGCACAAATGCTCTATGTATCACAATGATTTTAAAATGACTTTTACAGGGGCGTCAAAAAATGCGTCAATAGGCGAGAATGGGTTAACCCTTTACTTTCTAAATACGTCGTTCTACGCTTTAGGAGCAGTCTGATCATGGTCTCCTCTGTTTGCTTATGGTATAATATAGGTAGCATTCTACAGTTTTTGCCAAGACTAAATAGTCCCGTGTCCATTTGCTGTTATTACAATTAATCTATTATTCATGGTGTCATTATTTCTTATATGAATATTCTAGGAGTAAAGGGTTACGTCACCGTCTGCAAAATCGTTTCATCTACCGTCGGTTTCTATTAATAACCGTTTTCACAATGGCCCAAAAGTGGTACTTTCTCCGTTAAATAAATCAATTCAACGTAATACTGTAGTTAATATGATTCAAAATAAACGGAGTTTGCACTGAAGACGTAGAATGTATCCAACCATTGATAAGTGCAATGCTAAAAGGTGTATGTGCTGTAATCATCTATCTTGCAATTCTATCATTAAATCTACAATTAATGGTAGAGTTTTTACCAACAAATTTACATCAAATATTAACAATAAAATTTCTCATGTGATTTACGTTTTAACATGAAATGCACCACTTTGTGGAATACAATATGTAGGACAAACTGGACGCTCATTAAAAACTAGATTTCGTGAGCATACATATCAATGTCGTAAAAATAAAATAAAAAAAATTCTATACCAGCATTTTCGTAAATCGGGTCATTCATTTAAAGATATTACAGTTCAGCCAGTTGAACATCTTGTTTATGAGAATATTTCTACAAACAGCATCAAATCTAAAGCCAGATTTATGGCAGAACTCAAATTGATAAAAAAAATTACAGACACCTTTTCCTTTAGACCTAAATGATAACATATATCAAACCGGAAATATTTCTAAAGACCCTAACATTGATATATTTTCCATTTACTCAATTAGAAAACGAAAAACCAGATCATATGGTTTACGTAAAAACGGCAATATCAAACACAAAGCTCGCCTTAAAACGTCTGTTTCAGATTTACACAATATACGTCTACAACCTGGTATACTATGCTCTCTCGTCTATGTTCTTTGTCTATTTCTTCCATAAGAGACATTGACATAGAAGCAGACAAAGTGACCTCACGAACAGATCCTTTGTATAATACAGCTTCTTTCATTCAGAACTACACTCGGCATTTTCTTTGACCACACGTTGATTCAGTGTCTGACCATAAAAGATATTTTTTTAGAATTCCTTTTGTTAATAAAGGTAAAGATTTTTATCGATCTACAATCAATATTTCGCGATAAAAACGTAATTAATACCATTCTAGCCTATGGTAATTATAATAAAATTGTATCGAACCTTCTCAGTGTTGTTATACCTTCTGATCCTTCGAGATCATGAATTTCAGTACTTCTTGTTCAATTACTGCTCATGAACAGACTCAATAAAACAGAGTCTGCAATTTTCTCTTTTTGTGTTACAAGTTTTGCTTTCGGGGGATCACCATCCTTCAGAATTTATTGTAAGTAATACTCCTGTTAGTTGAAATTGTAATTCCTCTAAGTTCTGTTACGCCGAGGCTGGTCATGTTATTACAGGCACTTTTAACATTATCGATAACAAGCGTCTCTGTACTTTATTAACTAAGGAACTTAATACAGACTACCTTATTTGATAGATTTCGAAATCTGCCGTAGCAAAATTATAGAATCTTTGCTAGACTTCAGTGTAAAATGGTGTCGCCGAGAATATACAGACAATAGTGCCCTTACAAAATGTATAAAACAAATTTCAAGTATAATGGATACACGTA
Source organism: Azorinus chamasolen (assembly GCA_963576725.1). Classification (NCBI taxonomy): domain Eukaryota; kingdom Metazoa; phylum Mollusca; class Bivalvia; order Cardiida; family Solecurtidae; genus Azorinus; species Azorinus chamasolen. The sequence continues at coordinate 7,030,604 of OY755250.1, read as the reverse complement.
TCGCGCTTTGCAAATCTCACATTCACCTTCTTCCACCTAAACCTAGTACTTCAGTTCACTTCTTTAAAAATAGTATACCAGAATTTCACTCTAAATACGTGTTTGTTCCAGCTGATAGTAATTATCGTTTGACGACTTTATGATGTGGATGTTTTAGAACAAGGACTCACTAAGACAAAGTCATATATTGTGGTCTCTAAATCTGAAAACGACATAATATATGAACATGTTAATAAATGTAAACAGTTCAATGCTGATATATTAATCACACATCATAAACTTCCGACGATGTACTGGATACCTAAACTCCATAAAACGCCATATAATTCACGCTTTATAGCAAACTCGGTCTCATACACAACAGCCCCACTATCCAGACTAATGACATTGTGTCTAACAGCGGTCAAAGACCATGTCGAGCGTTACTGCGATAAATCTTATGAGAATTCAGGAATTAACCTTATTTGGTCTATAAAAAAACTCCAATGAGGTTTTAACTAAATTAAAACTCAAGCAACTCCAAGCTAACACTATAAGCACATAAAAATTATGATTTTTCTACACTTTATTCCACATTACCACACGATCTAATAAAGATCAAACTTACAAATCTTATAAATAAAACATTTGCTAGAGAAAAAGTATCATTTATTGCATGTAATTCTAGACATGCGTCCTTAACAAATGACATTACAAATATATATACCTCGTGGACAAGTTTAGATCTTTGTGGCGCAATAACGTTTCTGTTAGACAATATATTTGTTCGTTTTGGTAATTCTGTATATCGCCAGGTCATTGGTATTCCCATGAGAACCAACAGTGCTCCTTTAATTGCAGACTTGTTTTTGTATTGTTATGAACGGGTTATGCTTAACCTTAACACCGATTCACATGCGGATGTCATAAATGCTTTTAACAATACAACACGTTGTTAAGACGACATATTTAAATGATATTGATAATCCATATTTTGATTCTATGATAAGCTCAATTTACCCTAGAGAACTCAAGCTAAATAAAGCAAATAGACATATCTGCAGCCTTTTTATATTTAAATTTATCTATAAACACTGGAACAATTTCTTCTGGAATTTTTGACAAAAGGGATGACTTTAATTTTAAAATAGTTAACTATCCCCATTTGGATGGGGATTTTCCCCGTGACAAGGCGGCGTCTGATCTGGGACTGCACTATTTGTCGTGGGCAACTTTTCAACATTGATGGTGAAAGGGTTACAAACATGTACAAATGGAAAAAGATTGAACTGAACATTACTCGGCGTCTCATCTGGCTTTGTTTGTTTTGTATGAATTAACGTCTGTTTCTGCACACTATGGCCTAATTGGACGCCCCATGGAGAGGGAAGAGGATACATAGAAACCCAGGGATGATGTTTTACCCTTATTATCGACTGAGTTTCTCTGGTTCTTTTAGATACATCAGTGCCAAGCACTGATACATCAGGCCTCGGTTACAGTCTCGCCCGAAGGACTTGGTGTGGCGGGGTATCGAACTCAGGACCCGTAGTTGTGTAGTCACGTAGTCGCGTCTCATCTGGAACTGTTTGCAAAGGTTATCACGGATAAAAGAGTTGACCCACTTAGGCTATTTTTAGACATAACCTCTTTGATTAAATCTATCAAAAAGGAGCATTCATTTTTTTTCAAAATTGTGTAGTTTTGAAACCATTGTGGTAAATGCTCTATTTATCACAATGGTTTCATAAAGTGACTCTTACAGGAGCGTCAAAAGGCGTCAATATGTGGGAATTAGTTAACTAGTTAATATTCATGTAAGAAATATTGATTTCTTGGGTATCAGTTAGGTGACTTTATACAGTGACACATGTATACAGTATTCTGCGATATTGGCAGAAACTGAAAATCAGGTTTATAATCCATAAGCAAACAGATAAGACCCACATCTGACGGTTCCTGCAGGAGCCGTCTGGTCTGGGTCTACTCTGTTTTCAAGACATTAATGTTAAAATGCGGCTGTATGATGGAATTGGTCAGTAGTGTGAAACTAGTGTTTACTAAATTGCAAATAATGTAATCACCTCTGCCTGTGCTGGCTATTACGGGCGAACAGCAAATTCCAGAAATACACTTGCTACTTCCGGTGCACGTGCCGAGATCACATGACAAGTGTAGCGCGTGACTTAGACCATCCGGGCATGACGGTGGCAGAGGTGGGATGCAGCATACTCCAGATACACATTGACTTCCGGCGGGACAACGTTGACGTAGCCTGCAGTTGATCTCGGGAATCTGTTCGTGGTTCACTGGACACTTCTTAATGTCTAAAAATAGACCCAATGGTACAACTGAACCTGTATTAAGCGGCCATCAAATAGTGGTTATTGATCAGTAAGGCGGTATTACGTTTGCTCTGCATTAAGCAACCATCTGATTGTTCAAAAACATAATGGCCGTTTAGTACATGTTCTAATGTATATAAATATTCTGAAAATGGGTGATCCTTTGAAACCAAAAGTAGAAATGCAAAAAGGGAAAATTGCAGACTCGGTTTTATTGAGTCTGTTCATGAGTAGTAATTAAAGTGCAAAACTACTCAACGGCTTAAACAGTATTTTAAACTTTTCTAGAAAGGAAATCTTAACGTACAATCAAACTTCGATATCTCGAACTCGGATAGTTCGAACTTCGGTATAACTCGAAGTAAATGTTTGGTCTTTAAAACATTTACAGTATTGTTTTAAAATGTATCGCTACGCGTATCTAGAAAACATGTAACAGCCTAATGCAGGTCTTAACCCTTCACTTGCTATTCGCGTCAATATACCTACCTGTAAATAGTGAAGACCCAGATGAGACAGCTCCTGCAGGAGCTGTCTCATCAGGGTCTGCACTATTTACAAGTTGATTATGCAACCAGTGCACTCCACAGCAGTGATTGCACAGCGAAATACGTGTACACAGTGAAGATATATGTAATTATACAACAGGGCATTGATAATTCAACAAGAGAAGGGTTAAGTAATGCTGAAAGCGCCTGTACTTTAGATCTGCATTAAGCTGTGAACTGGAAAAACGTTCAGATTAGAAAATGGATGACTCGCACCTCTGTTAACTCGAAGTAACCTGTATGGTCCCTTGAATATATCCAAATTCAACTTTATATGATGCTGTACTTATGTTTGTCAATTTTATTGAGATTTTTGCGATCATTTATATAATCCATTGTATTTCCTCGTATACAAAAAGTATATACCACATTCCGCATATTTCTGTTATCCGTTCCCATTATCTATAATTAATATGTGTGATGTCATTATTTCTTTCATGCATATTCATAGGGTAAAGGGTTAAGTAAAACGAGCAGACATTGAAAGAACCAATCAGATATTAGCATTATCCAATGAACCAATCAGATATTAGCATATAACATGACAAGTTAAACCATTATATCATGAAAGAACCAATCAAATATTAGCATTATCCAAAGAACCAATCAGATATTAGTATATAACATGACAAGTTAAACCATTATACCATGAAAGAACCAATCAGATATTAGCATATAACATGACAAGTAAAACCATAATATCATGAAAGAACCAATCAAATATTAACATTATCCAAAGAACCAATCAGATATTAGTATATAACATGACAAGTTAAACCATTATACCATGAAAGAACCAATCAGATATTAGCATTATCCAAAGAACCAATCAGATATTAGCATATAACATGACAAGTTAAACCATTATACCATAAATACGCATGTAAGAAATAATGAGATCAAGAACATAGATAATGGCGCGTGAAATCGTACTGTAAAATTTGATCATGGCAGAAACGGCATACAGTATAACTTCTCCAAACTGGAATTAAAGTTGAGAAGAAATTGGATACTATACATGTTGCTGCTTAATGTCGGGTGAAATTCATGCTAGGAGCTTTCTGTATCACTTTCAACCTGCATAAAGCTGCCACCTGTCCCCATGACAGATATGTATGCCAAGTTTAACGTCCGATTTAGAGAGGTTTTACTGTAGTCATATGATTAGCACATGGACACAGGGGTGTTTGGTCCTTGTAGAGATCGTGGAATCATATCTATAGTATTTCCTAAACAAACAGAGCACACCCTGACCTGGGTCCATGCTTTTGATTGGTCAGATTTGAGTTCTCAAGCTTTTGATTGGTCAGATTTGAGCCAAAGGCTCAAATCTGCCCAATCAAAAACTTGAGAACGAACCCAGACTCAACTAAAAAGTTTTATAAGCATGGGCCCAGACCGCTCCCATATGAGCCGTCTAATCCGGGTTTACTTTGTTTGCAATGGCGCAGAAATGCGTATTATGAAGTAAAGATCTGACGTAGTCTATGACGTAATACATCATCTAATGTCTATGGCGTAATACATCATGTAATGTCTATGACGTGATACATCATGTAATGTCTATGGCGTAATACGTCATGTAATGTCTATGACGTAATACATAATATAATGTCTATGACGTAATACATCATGTTATGTCTATGACGTAATACATCATTAATGTATGATGTATTTATAGAGTAAATGGTTAAAGCATGATATTTATCTTAATAAAAGTGTATTACTGGTAATCAGACATGAACATCTAGAGGTACATGCACATGGATTGCAGACATATGTGGTCGCAGGTATAAATAAACACAGGGCATTCTGTACCAGATGGTTCCTGTTGGAACTATTTGAACCGGGATCTGCTCTGTTTACTTACGCAATTATATAGATCAAGATCCGATTTTACAATTCTGGCCAAAATTTTCTGTGTTCGAAATCCTAATAAAAATAATCCCATTGGTCTCCAAAATGGCATAGTATATTTACATAAATGTCTATATGACAATAATTTGAATGCATACTGGATTATGGGCGGCACTTCGCATGAATATTCATTAGGTTAATACTCTTTATATTCTCGGTGGTACTACCCGGATGTTATTCTGTGCACTGAAAAATGTGATTAGTTTCATGTACAGGTTAGACTGCATTATGACAAGTTTTCATGAATTAGACTGTCACTGTGGTGCAAGCTGTACGGTCGCGAATGTTTAGACTTTTTCAAGATGGAAATCCTGTATTTTATCAATTCCCTCACAATAAGTTTTTTACCATTTAGAATTTTCTGTATGAATCCTTATGCCATAATTTGATACCGTAATCCCAGTGTGAACATAACTGCTGTTTAAAGGGACCCAGACATGTAAGTCTGACGAAGGCCTCATATAAACTACTTGGCTCATTCATCCACGACGCTCCTGTTGCTACACTGTGGCTTTGAATTGTAATTGTAATTTAAAGGGATGCCTCTTAATTCTTCTTATGCTGACAACAATGCAGATCCTGTGCGGTGGGCTCAATAGGAGCTGTCCAATCAGAATCTTCAATGTGGGCAGTGACCAAGCTCACTACCTACAGTTGGTAGAGATTCATCAAAACAGTGGCTGAATGTGTCAAGCTAGGTACTCTGTCTCACTATCCCCTCATGCTCCAAACGAGCGATTTCTGCTTCCAAATTGGGCTTAGTCCTTTCATTGCAACATTTATGGGATGGTATTCCCCAATGCAAGTCGCAAATTAGGTGGACTCTAAGCGGAGACTCCCAGGGGAGTTTTCTGTCTGGGTCTACACAGTCTGAACGAATCCGGTGTACTTTATAAGGACACTCTACTTGGAAAAATGGTACATGAGTGTCACTGGGGATATGTGAGATGTAGCTATGTAAGTTCTATACTACAGCTAGCTGCTATGAACCTGGTAGTTATAAACCGGGAATCTTAAATCCCCTTGATCAAATGGTTAACGTAACATCTCAAGAAATGTCCTGGTCTCCGGGCACAGTAGTACTACTCGAACAGGGAACCAACCAACGAGTCTATATACCTTACGGACAACTATCAGATATTAATCTATCACTCTAATCCTCTACTGTAAGGCTCTCTTATATTTATTTATTCATCATTTATTTATTGCAGCAACCCGTATGGGAAACATAGGCATAGGAACGAATATTTTATACATGCTAACTTCTGGGAAGCCATATGTGGGATGGGTTAATTGACTACCTTACGAAAGGACGGGTATACCACGGCTATTTAAATACGGGAAGGGAGGGGGATTTTTCATAAGGATAACGGCTGCCGCAAACGCGAGTGGACAGTAAGAGTGTATATAGAAACATTTCCAACATGAAATCACGTAGATAATATTATACATATAGTGCGGACTCTTTGATGCACATACTCATCAAAGGGAATTATCAGACATCCTTCAAGGAGTGCTCCGAAGAGGACGGAGGAAATTACCAGACAACAACAACAAGATGGCGGACGAACAGGATGCTGAAAGGTAAGCATCACATTTTTACACTTTTTAAACAAAGTAGATATTTCTTTCCGTCTTTTAGTTGGTGTCATAACACAGAAATATAACGCCAATCAACAGCGGTTTACCTCCTAATGGTTCATGTCTGTGTGTAAGGCTCACAATCTTCCGTAAACAATGCAGAAACCGAAAATCAGAAATCCAACCGAGAAGGAGGTCATATTTTGCCTCAGTGTAAGCTTACCAACAACGCTAAGCCTTTTCCAACACTGTGGGTATATGCATTTGAGTCCGATATTAACGTTGAGTTAATTAGTTTGAAGCACAAATCTACATTTTGTCTTTATGAGAGGGTTGAAAAAAATGTCGAGTGTACGGTTTAGCCCGTAGTGGTAAAGGTGCACTGTACGGTTTAGACCCGATCTGTTTTGTACGGTTTAGCCACGATTTTCTTACAAAAAACTGTACGGTTTAGACACATACAAATACTAACGTTTGAATATTCGTCGTAGGTCTAGATAGTGTAATCCCAACTAATTAGTTTAGATATTCCTTCACACAATGCCCATTTGCGATTTTGACAGTATATTACAAACAATTAGGATCGAGAACAGAAGCATAGCATATACTCTGGATCTATACTGATTAACATTTGAAGACAATGTTATACTTAAATGTTTAATAACCAGTATATATCCAGGTCATGTTCTACCCATAATTCTATTCTGGTTTTCCAGTTATCTTACTGAAAGAATGCAACGTGTAATTTTACCTTGTACCTTCTCTGACTGGAATACTATGAAGCTGGTGTTCCACAAGGATGTATATTAGGTCCATTATTATTTCTTGTTTTTATAAATGATATTGTTAGCGACATTGGATGGAACATTCGTTTGTTTGCTTACGACACTAGCTTGTTTAGTGTAGGTATTACTCCCGTACATATGGCAACAAATATCAATAATAATATATTAAAAAGGCAGAGACATGGCTAGTTAAATTCAATCCTAAGACGACTGAGTCGTTAATAATCTCGAGAAAAATGTCTCATCCGTATATATGCAAGACCATCAAATTCATGAAGTAGATTTGCATAAGCACATTGGCGTTCATCTCTCACGTGATCTAACATGGCACTGTCATATCGAATATATCGCTACTAAGGCATGGACAAGAATAAATGGCATGCGAAAACTCAAATTCACTTCGGACAGATGTTCCCTTGAAACAATCTACAATGTATGTATAGTTCGTGATACCTATTTTAGAATACGATACTATATTTGATAACTGTAATGCCAGAGAATCTAACAGTTTTGAAAAAAATCAATATGAAGCTACCCGTATAGTAACTGGGACAACTAAATTAGTTTCTGTTGGTAAATTATTGCATGAAGTTGGATGGAAACGCCTTGAAACCATCCTTTTCTTTTCCTTTGTGTTATCATTACAATATTCATGCAAATATTTAAAAATAAAATACGTTTAAACCAATTATATACTGTGCTTCTGATCTCGATCCTAATTGTTTGTGATATGCTGTCATAATCGCAAACATGAATTGCATGAAGGAAAATCCATAATAAATAGTTGGGATTATACTATCTAGTGCTACGGCGCAGATTCAAATGGTAGCATTTGTTTTGTGTCTAAACCGTACAGTTTTTCGAAAGAAAATTGTGGCTAAACCGTACAAAAAACATCGGGTCTAAACCGTACAGTACACTTTTACCTCTAATGGCTAAACCGTACACTCGGCATTATTTTCAAACGTCTCTAAAAGACAAAATGTAGATCTGTGCCACAAACTAGGTAACTCAACGTTAATATCGGGCTCAGATGCATATATCCACAGTGTTAGAAAATGTTTAGCGTAGTTGGTAAGCTTACAAAGTTACAATGAGGCAAAATATGACCTCCTTCTCGATTCGATTTCTGACTTTCAGTTTTTGCAAAGTTTACCGGAGAGTTTGAGCCTTACACACAGACATGAACCATAAGAGGGTACGCCGCTGTTGACGGGCGTTATAATTCTGTGTTATGGAACCAATTAAATGACTGAAAGAAAATTCTACATAGTTTAAACAGTGTAAAAATGTGATGCTTACCTTTCAGCCTCCGTTTTGTCCGCCATCTTAGAAAAGTCTAAACATTTGTGGCCGTACAGCTTGCACCACAGTGACTGTGCGGACTGGCAGTCTTACCGATTTAGTCCGCATGTTCATTTTGGCTGCAATTGTGCAGTCTTCACGAAAATAAAAAAAAACAATGAATAACCATCTCTGATTGATCAACGCAACAGATTCTTAACCCTTTCACCGCGGCAGTCGCATAAATGCACCACAACAAATAGTGCAGTCCCAGATCAGACGCCGCCTTGAAAAGGGTTCAAAGCGGCGTCTGATCAGGGATCCACTATTTGTTTCAAATTCTATTTTTATATTTGTGCTTTATTCCTTTGAAGTTTGTATTTATTTATCTTATTTTCTTATTTTACCGAATGACTTTTACAAATTTGGAATTTAGACGACCCATACAAATTTGACGCCGAAATGGTTAAACAAAATGCGGTTTAAGGACAGTAAACGGTCTGGGATTTCCTCCACCTCAAATTAGCTGGACGTCGCAACATGTCAAACCGACGTTAAACCTCCAACAGTCAATCGATGTTTTCTTCAAGTGGGTTTCATTTGGCTGTAATAATCCAATCTTCACGTAAAAGGAAAAGCTCAATAACCAATTCTGATTGGCTAACGCCGCCACAGAAGTTTAACCTATATTAACCCTTCGCTTGCTATTCACGTCAATATACCTACCTGTAAATAGTGAAGACCCAGATGAGACAGCTCCTGCAGGAGCTGTCTCATCAGGGTCTGCACTATTTACAAGTTGATTGTGCAACCGGTGCACTCCACAGCAGTGATTGTACAGCGAAATACGTGTACACAATGGAGATATATGTAAATATACAACAGGGCATGGGTAAAGAAGGAGAAATGTATTTTAAAATTCAGCAAGCGAAGGGTTAAAACTCCAAACAAACAAATAAACTTACAGGAAGCTGAACAACAAACGCCAGATATGCAGAGACTGTTTCCCGGGCATGATAAAATATGGTCACATTCCAAACCCTCCAATCGTTGTAGTCCCCTCGGACATGTAGACGGCACTACAAAAATAGAATAAGTGTCCACGTTTACCTTCATGTAAACACCTTCATGTAAACACCTTCCTACGCCTTTGCAAACAGAGTACACCCAGATCAGACGGCTCCTATAGGAGCCGTCTGATCATGGTCTGCTATGTTTGCTTGTTGTATAATATAGATCTGATTCTATGGTTGCTGCAGGAGACAAAACACCCTGTGTGCATATGCCATTATACATCAGTTAATAGATACTCATGATGTCATTATTTTCTTACATGAATATGCAACAGGGAAAGTGTTAAAGGGTGTTGATTTTAAACCCCTAAATACATTGAGCCCTGTCTACAGAAACCATTAAAAAACTACTTCCGGTCCCTGGTGTATCTTCATGTGACAAATAATGAAATTATGAATATTTATCAGCTTAATTTTATAATGGCGTGTACTCAAGAATATTTGCTATTGGTTAAAACTGTACTTATGCTTAGTACTGTTAGGAACTTTAGAGACGTATGATATTTTAATTAGGCAAACAGAACAGGCCCTGATCAGAAGGCTTATACAAGAGCTGTCTGATCTTGATCTACTCTGTTTGCAAAGATGTGAACACGTTTTTATATATTAGATAAAGATGTTGCTTAATTCGTTTAATCATATTTTATTGCTTGTTATAATACATATAACAAAGTCCTACATGTTTTCATATAACTGGTTGATTAATCTATTTATTCCCCCATTATTTGAAGTAAACTCGTCCAAATGTCATTGTGGAAGGCTCCATTATCCATGTTGAGGGGGTACAGCCAACAGTACAGACCCTGATCAGAGGGTTCCATCAGGGACGCGCTGATCTGGGTCTACACTGTTTGTCTACGTCCCTTTTAAGGAACACTGGGTTGGCACACATGGGTTAATTAATACAGCTTTCATCCTATGTTGACCCTTTACTCCATAAATATGCATTTCTATGCCTTTCCAAACAGAGTAGAACCAGATCAGACGGCTCCTATAGGAGCCGTCTGAGCAGGGTCTACTCTGTTTGCTTATGTTTTAATATAGAAATAATTCTACAGTTTCTCACATGCATTGCAAAAACTTCCTGTGTCTATGTGAGGTTAATCTGATCAATATGCATGGTGTCATTATTATACGGAATTGTTATACAAAGTATCACAGCACATATCTAGAAACACATTTGGCAGCGTAATACAGGTCGAAAGTAATGCTGAAAGATCCTACAGGAGCTTTCAGCATTACTTTAGACCTGCATTAAGCTATGAACTTGAGATATTGATCAGATTATAAATCCTATAACTCGAACCTGTGTTACGAGTATATCGAACTTATTTGTATGGTCCCTTGGAGGTTGTTGGAGCTTTCTGCATTACTTTCGCCAAGAAGTAATTAGTTTTAAGTTTTAAAACTCGTAAGTGCAATCAATATAAGAACGCTTAAGACAGATATATAAGAATTACTATGCTAGTAGTTTAGAAGTTCAGCTGTATTTTGGTGAGTTAGAAAAGTTGTTAAATGCGAGCCTTGGCGAGCATTTAACTACTTTTCTGACGAGCCAAAATACAGCTGAAATTCCAAACTACTAGCATAGTAATTCTTTTATCATGCAAATCCAAGAAAAAAGGAGAAAATGAAGAAAAAGAAAGATTGCTAAAGCGGTTTCGTCCCCTGAATGAAAATACATGCAAGTACGTATTACGTGACGTCATGTTGGCATGCAGTGACGTCATCGACTTTTACAACATAAACAAACTTGATTTAATCCTTTTATATGGACAAATAGTTGAGACAAAGGTGAGCAAATATGTTAATTTGATGTTTATGTTTAATAATGCCTTTTTCCTCCTTCTGTTTTCCTCCTATTGGCTGAACAAAACTTGCATTCCAGTGGGGTCAGTACGCATGCACTATACCTCACAAAATACAGCGTCGATGTGGAAAATATTATGCTAGTAGGAAGTGACTGTATTTCGTGACGTTGCATGATAAAATGTAAAGTAGAACCACTTTTAACCCATTCCCTCATAGTGACGCACTTTGTCCCATTAACTCATATTGCCGCCTTTTGTCTCATTCCCTCATATTGACGCCTTTTGTCTCATTCCCTCATAGTGACGCCTTTTGTCTCATTCCCTCATATTGACGCCTTTTGTCTCATTCCCTCATATTGACGCCTTTTGTCCCATTCCCTCATAATGACGCCTTTTGACACCTCTGTGAAAATCACTTTTTGAAACCGTTGTGATAACGTAGTAAATGCTCTATTCATCACAATGGTTTCAAAACTATAAAAATCTAAAATATTCCTGTTCTCTAGTTAATTATCATTTTTGGTAAATTAATTCAAAGAGATTGGTGGTGGTGGTGGTCTAGTGGTAACGCGTTTGACTATCAGTCCAGAGGTCCGGGGTTCAAATCCCGGTCCCTCCCGGAAATTTCAGAGACGCTTTTCCGTGTCTCCCACCTGCACATTCTCTCCACCCAGGGGTTAAAAAGGGTACCTGTGAGGGTCACTCACCGGTACTGCGGCTGCATGATTGCGCCATATGTTAGCAGTGCTCAATATTGTAGGCCAATGACTCAATGACCAGGGGAGTAAATGTACAGTCGACTGAGCGGTCATTCGGACTGAAAGTAGACTATAACTAGGTACATAAATTTTACTTTTTTATCTAAAAATAGCCAATGAGGTAATGGGTTAATTCTTCACTCCTACTGACGTCTTTTGACGCTTCTGTAAAAAGTCATTTTTGAAACCAATGTGCTCTATGTATCACAATGGCTTCAAAATTACACAATTCTAAACATTTCCTTTTCTCTAATAAATGCTCCGTTTCGGTAGATTTGGTCAAAGAGGTTGCGTCTAAAAATAGTCTAGGAGGAATGGGTTAGGGAATGCTGATTAGAAACAGAAATCTGAAATAGCTAAAAGGTTTTGTGAAACAAGGCAAAAGTAATGCAGAAAGCTGTTATAGGAGTATAACCTGCATTAAGCTACCAGCTACCTCTTACGAACTCATAATGATAAATCCTTTGACGGTCGCTTAATACAGGTTCTGTTGTGCATGTTATTACTTACGTGGTAGGCCTACTAATGGCAGCCATGGAATAGTGGGCAGGGCGGAAGGCGGGGCTGTAGGCGGGGCCGAAGGCGGGACAGTTTGTGGATCTGGTATGCCTGGCTTTGCTAATGGCGGCCTCGTCGGTAATGTTCGCTGCGGTCGTGGGAATTCTTTTATTGTTGTCGGATAGCGTACCTTCGGCGGCACGTATGGAGGTTTCTTTATCTTTCTCGGCATAGGTAGGCGTGGCTTGACCGATTTGGGGCGCATCATTGGGTGTGGTTTTACTGGTATGATGAATGGTTTGATAACAATGGACTGTTGCTTTTTCTTAGGATGACAGCACTGGAAATCGAGACAGAGCGCCTCCCCTGGGCAGTGCACATCAAGACCACACTTCAAGCCGTCAAAAGCAAAATAAGGCGGTGGACAAACTGACTTTGTTTCTGAAATATAATTATGAACATTTCTGTAATCTAACGAAATCCTGCGACGTATTTTCTGTGCTCCCGTATGATAAGAGACACTATCTACACTCTGCAAACATTTAAGACCCATATCTAACACAAAACCAGTGCTGAGGTATGTAAGTTTGGCATTATGTGAGCGACACCTATATTTTATAGACCCTTTACTGACGCCTTTCTATGCCATAGACTGTGTCATTACCCAGCCTTTCTGTATTCGTGTGTCAGTAGAAGAATGCATCTGATTAGGGTTCATGGTGTAATTATTTCTTACATAAATATTCATGAAGAAAATGGTAAATATTATTATGGTATTCTGTTATAGTATTTTGGTTTTAAAAACGTTGTGAAGAAATTCCTTTTAGGGACATGATGTCACGAGTTCAAAGCCCGACCGGGCCTCACTAAAGACTTTATAAGTGACGTCATCGCATATTTCTGAACATATTTAGGTGGACCTAGGACTAATTGATTGTGTGTTAACCCTTTCCCTCATATAAAACGTGTTTTCACGCACTTGTAAACAGAGTAGACCCAGATCAGATGGCTCCTAAAGGAGCTCCTAGAAGAGCCGTCTGATCAGGGTCTGCTCTGTTTGCTTACAGAATTTGAAAAACAATTCTTTGCTTTCTAAATCGTCTGCAATGCTCCACCTTTCATATTTATTTATAACTATTTTGTTAATGAATATTCAGTAGGTATTAAAATTGTAGCTAAATATAGAACAGGGAAAGGGTTAAAGTCCCGTGCATCAGCACTTTACAACAGCAAAATCAAATTCCTGTTGAAGCCGCGTGATCTGGATGTGTTTTGATTGCTTATACATGTAAAACCTCTCTTAACCGGAATTCTAGTAGATAAGAAATTAGACACTTATAGGCAGGTGGCTGCTTAATGCAGGGTGAAAGTCATGCAGAAAGCTCCTCTAGGAGCTTTCTGCATGACTTTCACCCTGCATTAAGCTGCCACCTGTTTCCAAGACCGATATTCATACTAAATTTAACGGCCGGTTAAGAGAGGTTTTACATGTAGAATAATATCGATTATTATTATGCAGTACTTACCATAGTCAAACTTTAATGTGATCGATCATATGACATTATAAAATTTAACCATATAAATATTCACGATGTCAGCAATTGCTACATAAATATTCATGAAGTTAATATTTAAGAAAGACTTACCCAGTTTAGAACAGCAAACTCCATTTAGACAATGAAACCCAGGCCGACATGGAAACATCTTGTGACATAAACCATCGCTGGTGCTCCCTGCAGGACATACGGGTATTGTGTGTGTGCATTTAAGCCCAAACGGACAAAAGGGCTTGAACGAGGACCCACACAAAGGCCCTGGAATACCCCATAACGGGCACCTGCGATATTTCGGGCAGCATATCCCATTTGGTAACCCAGGAGTTGGAAACAGGGAACGCGGTGGAATACAAGCATAGCCAGGTTTGCAATCTCCAAACTCCAGTCGGCATTGCGATTTCGCCCAAGTTCCTGTGGGGCATTTCTCAGACGGAGGGCTCAGGATTTTGTAGTGGTAAGGCCCATACGTGCCCGAAACAGCTGTAAATACAAGTACTAGCGGTGAAAATAAAATCTCTAAATCAATAGGGTTCCGTCTTATAAACAATTTACTCCATCAATATTCATGAGAGAAATAATGGCATCATGAATATTAATTAGATTAATTTCTAAAATGGCATTGATAAAAATCATCAGCCTGCTTAAACTCCGATCCGTTGAACTTCGATATCTCGAACTCGGGCAACTCGAACGTAGGGATAACTCGAACAAAAAGTTCAGTCCTTCCAAAGCTTGCAATATAGAATTACTCTAAAACGTATCGCCACAGATATCTAGAACCACACGTGACAGCTTAATACAGTTCTTAAATGATGCTGAAAGCTCCTACAGGAGATTTCAGCATTACTTTAGACTTGTATTAAGCTGTGGTCTGGAGAAATCGTTCAGATTAGAATTCGGAACTTGAACTCCTATTATCTCGAACTAATGTATACGGTCCCTTGAAGTTCGAGATATCGAAGTCCAACTGTACTACAAACAGGTTGTCAAACAGCTTGGATCCTGATGAGACGCGGAGTTATTCGGCGTCTCATCTGGATCCAAGCTGTTTACAAATGTAAGTTAGTCCGAGCTTAGCAGACTAAGGGTTTAATGCGTATTATCATCGATCGATCTTTAAACAGGTGACAGCTTAAGGCTGTGGGAAAGCAATGCAAAGAGCGCCTCTGGGATTACATTCTGCATGCCTTTCATCCTGCATTAAGCTGCCAACCTCAGACCGGCATTAAGCTGCCACCAGGCTTTCAGACCGGCATGAAGCTGCTAATTTGAGTGTCCAGTGTAGGGAGCTGTTCATATAAAAATACTGTTCATTACAACGATATGCTCAATACATATTTAATTGCTCGTAGTATCGATTGTTTTACTGATGTTTATTACAACGATATGCTCAATACATAGTTCAGTGTTCGTAGTATCGAGTGTTGTACTGTAGTTTATTACAATGATATGTTCAATACATAATTGAGTGTTCGTAGTATCGAGTGTTTACTGTAGTTTATTACAAAGATATGTTCAATACACAGTTAAGTGATCATTACAATGATATGTTCAATACATAATTGAGTGTTCGTAGTATCTTGAACATATCGTTGTAATAAACACTTAACTGTGTATTGAACATATCGTTTAATAAACTACAGTAAACACTCAGTGTTTTACCGTAGTTTATTACAATGATATGTTCAATACATAGTTAAGAGTTCATTACAATGATATGTTCAATACATAATTGAGTGTTCGTAGTATCGAATGTTTACTGCAGTTTATTACAACAATATGCTCAAAACAATGACACTTTCTTTGGAAACGAACATGGTCGTCGTTGTAAGGAGAAATGTACTTATAGAAGCGATACGACAAAGTGGGAGGAAATAGGTAATGGGAAATGAGAGAAACACTGGGCAGAGGTGTGGATATATAGTGGGTGTATAGTGAACATGTCTTAAACCCTTTCGGCGCCAAGTTTCTAATTGTCGTCTGCAATCCAAGTTTGTTCAGTCATTCGGTAAAAAAGGAAATGAGATAAATAAATGCAAATTTCAAAGGAATAAAGCACAGGTATAGAAATAGAGATTGAGACAAAAAGTGAAGTCCCATATCAGACGCCGCCTTGAAAAGGCGGCGTCTGATCTTGGACTGCACTATTTGTCGTGGTGCATTTATGCGACTTCGGCGGTGAAAGGGTTAAGAGGTCATTTATTTGTACAATATAAATATGCGTCTTAATAAGCAGGTGTTTGCTTAATGCTGGGCAAAAGTAATAAAGAAAGCTTTTCTGTCCTACGTTTAACCTGCATTGAAGTACCACCTGTCTTACTGATCCATAGTTAGACATTCTTTTTGGTGGCAGCTTAAGACGGGTTCTAGTATATATAGAAGGCAGACAGTTGGCAGAGATAGAGAATAGGGAGTGAGGGAAAACTGGCAGAGATAGATAGTTGGGATTGAGAGAGAAACTGGAAGAGAAAGAATGTCTATAGTAAATAGAAGAGATACATGATGGGGAAGAAGATACAAGGTATTAGGAAACAGAAAGTGTGATGAGAATCAAAAGAGAGAGAGAGAGAGAGAGAAAGAGAGAGAGAGAGAGAGAGAGTACGAGTGACACTGGTAGAGAGTGTGGGTCTATAGTGGGGACATGTAGAAGGGAGATATTGGTAGGCAGTGTGGATTTATAGTCGGTACATATAGACGGAAGGCAGTGGTAGAGGGTCGGGTCTATAGTGGGTACATATAGAGGGGAAACAATGGGAGAGAAGGTGGATATATAGTGGATACATATGAAAGGGAGAGTGAGAGTGTTGATCTATGGTGGATACAAGTAGAACAGAATGAATTGGCAGGTGCAGAGACTGGCGAGTGAGAGCGACGTTTGGAGAGAAAAGGTTATTAGAGGCTTGATGGGGAGGGGTACAACCTTGGAAAGGAAAGAGACACTTGGAGAGAGGACATTCAAAAGGGAGAGTGGGGAGGGAGAATATGTCGGGAGTTAGATAGTAGCTTGGAGATGAGAAGTTCATAGAGACGTCTTAAGGAGGGAGATAAATTGACGAATGAATGAGAGAGACGCTAGGTGAGATGACATATATAAGAACAGAGCAGGGAGGGAGAGGGTGTCGGGACTTAGAGCAGGGAGGGAGATGGGGTCAGGACTTAGAGCAGGGAGGGAGAGGGGGTCAGGACTTAGCGCAGGGAGGGAGAGGGTGTCGGGACTTAGAGCAGGGAGGGAGAGGGTGTCGGGACTTAGAGCAGGGAGGGAGAGGAGGTCGGGACTTAGAGCAGGGAGGGAGAGGGGGCCGGGACTTAGAGCAGGGAAGGAGAGGGGTCGGGACTTAGAGCAGGGAGGGAGAAGGGGTCGGGACTTAGAGGGTAGTTGGGTAAGGAATGAAACAGAAATTGGGATGAGGATATGAATTGTTGCATTCATTTCGCTCACTGAGCGAGACGCTAGGGACAGAGTTGGAATGGTGAAGGGGATGGGAGTTAGGGAGTAGATGGGAGAGAGATGAAAAGGCGGAGAAATGAAGGAAGATGTGGAGATATCGAAAAGGGGAAGTAGGTCACAAGGTGGTTGGGCAGAATGGGTATTTAATGAAACAGAATGAAAGGAGAATGGCGTAAAAAGAGAAGGATACAGCATAGAGATAGTGAAATATGGAAAGAGAAAGAGAATGGAAGACAAAGACAGCATTGGTTCTGAAAATAAAAAGAAAGTGAGCCTACATGACAAATAAAGGGAGAAAAAAGACAAGTAGTGAGCATGACAAATAAAGGGAGAAAAAAACAAGTAGTGAGCATGACAAATAAAGGGAGAAAAAAGACAAGTGGTGAGCATTTTCTTATTCTTTAACCCTTTTGCTGCAAAATCCTGTCGTCTGCTAACTTTGTCGTCTGCTACAAATTTTCATTCATTTGATTTTCTTCATTTTTGTTTCAAAAACATAGTATCAGTAACAAACAGTTTGGATCCTAATAATAATGTAGGGCCAAAATAATGCAGAAAGCTTTGGGAGCTTTCAGCATTATTTGTGCCCTGCATTAAGATAGTATATGCCTTCAAGGCCAAGAAGTGTGCCTATTGGTACATTGGTCGCCTCAAATGTACAAACAAATACCCATGGACTTTTTTGATTGTCAATCAAATGTACAAACAAATACCCATGGACGTTTTTGACTGTCAGTCAATTAACCCAACCCTGCTGTGGTCCGAATCCCGGCTAGAACATTTGGAATTTTCGTGTGCGGAAACCTTCCAATTGGCTTGTGGTAGGTTAGTGGTTCTATCCGAGAGTTCTGGTAAACACAAAACAATGCAATTTGTTCTGTGCACGTAAAAACGCACGACGTATTCTTGTAAATAGCTGGACACCCCCCCCCCCCCACACACACACACACACACACACACAAAACAACAACAAATAAAATAAAATAGAAATTCAAGATGTAAAAGTAACTTACATGATGCAAACATGGACATAAACAGTACGGAATATATGTACAATTTCCCCATCGTCGTTGTCCTTTGTGTCAACAGTATTCGCGGATTTTTAGAACAGTTTTCACATCCATTTAGGTAAATATCACAGTTTTCGGATGTCTTCGGAAGTGCTCGTAAGTGTTCGGTATCTTTCGTCAAAATCTTACGAGAGTTTTGTTTATATTTTCGTTCCGTAGATTTAAACTTTTCCTCCGTTTCTGAAGTCATTTTTTGCGTTTTGACAACCGCACACGTGTTTGGATCTCATTTATGAAAGAAAAAATTATTTTGATATAAAGAGGACACAAATGATATTAATTAATCCAAGCATCTGATCTTCTCTTCATTGTCAAATTGTATATTTGACGACCTTTTACGGCGAAATGTACATTCATGATGATTTCGTTTATGACGTGATTCCAAAAACAACTTTACTGTTTTTCTTTTTATCACAAACAATAATCATCCCCAATGTTTAAACCATGCTTGTTCGTCAAGTCACAGACGAATAAAAGTTTCCGACCGTTTCCGAACTCTTCCGAACGTCACAGATCTTGCCGATGTGTTTTAGAAAGTTCACTTCTCGACTGACTTCATACAATGATAATGACCTTTATTGGTATCGCGCTCCGTTATAACAATTTGAATATATTTCTTGCCATTAACCCTTTACCTGATTAATATTCATGAAAAAAAATTACATCATGAATATCTATTGACTTAATTGTAAAAATGAATCTATAAACAAGAATATTTTGATCATGGCAGAAACTGTAGAATCATATCTATATCATTACATACGCAAACAGAGCAGACCCAGATCAGACGGCTCCAACAGGAGCCGTCTGATCTGGGTCTACTCTGTTTGCAATTGTCTGTAATTTGCTTAAATCAGTCAAAGGGTTAAATCTCTAGTTTAGCACTAGTACTGTCCTATATGCATGACTACTTCAGTACACACTTCACGTTCCTTTTTTTAAACAACAAACATTTTCCATTTCACAAATAATTCCCATGCCTTAAACACATTTTTTCCTCCAAAATCAAAATCGCATAACTATAGCAATGTAATTTTTAATTACATCGCTATATATCTAATAAGTTTACGCTACCAGTTAAATCTAGTTCTGTACAGGCTACGCATCTACTACATCGCGATATTTGATAAATATATAGCCCCCTGTTGATCAGAGGTTATTTTGTGGTCAGAGTAAGTGGTCAGAAAACTTTGTCCGAAGCCTGATCATTATGTCGTGATGCTATGCTAATAAAATATGTGCCTTTGATAGCGTGTTCACCCTTAAGCCTGTTGTCATAATGCTGTCTGTTTATTTCTGATAGGTGGGGCTTCTAAACCTTTTCTAATTTTGCTTTTATTTTCGGAATACATTTATGGAAATGCAAAGATATAGATCCAGATAAGACGCTCAGTTACTCGGCGTCTTATCAGGATCCAAGCTACGTGCAAATGTGAGTCATTGTCGTCGAAAAGCTTAAAAACGTTAGATCACGACAGGAGGCCCGTATGTGAGATGACGTCATCATTATACAGCGTCGCGGTGATACAGATTTGAGTAAGATGGGTGATACAATACTCTCGTGGATGAACTGATAGCCTGTAAGACAGACATGCAAGCTGGTAGAGATAAAAATACAATTACACCTTGTTGAATAATGATGAGGTTTCTTAACCTTATACAGGCGCGTGTCTGGGTATACG
This sequence comes from Azorinus chamasolen, assembly GCA_963576725.1. Lineage (NCBI taxonomy): Eukaryota > Metazoa > Mollusca > Bivalvia > Cardiida > Solecurtidae > Azorinus > Azorinus chamasolen. Next base: position 7,010,269 of record OY755250.1, on the reverse strand, counting down.
CGCATACGTGTTTTATTGAAAAAATCGAAAAATAAATACAGTAAAACTTCGATTATTCGAACACTAAAATACGTATTATTATCGATCTTTAAGACAGGTGACAGCTTAATGCATGGTGAAAGTCATGCAGAAAGCTCCTCTAGGAGCTTTCTGCATGACTTTCACCATGCATTAAGCATCCACCTGCCTAAAAGGGTCTAAATTCTTCTATACCGAAAATTAGGATAATAGAGGTTTTACTGTAGTACCAGAAACGGCTTACGCGTTTATGCCCAACTAGGATAAAGCCCTAGATCTTAGGCATTAAAAATTGATAAAGCCCTAGATCTACAAAATATTCACAATTTTCAAAATCAAGATATCTGTGAAGTTCAAATTATCTGAACAAAATGTTGCAAGATTTGAAAATCAAATTGGATGGAAAGAATTAAATATAGATCTCTAACTTGTTCACTTTCCCCCAAGTGTGGCAGGCATCTTCCATCAGTGTTTTCGATCCTCCTTATGAGGACATATTTTGCCGATACAGTTGCAGACATCACTGACAAGATGAGTCTGCTTTCCACAAAGTGGGACCTGTTCATCAGACCACTTTTCAATACAAATATCTACCTACATGCTTTATTGTTTTGTTTTTCAGTTAGGACATCTATTGAGTCCAAAATACCCTTTACAATGCACCTGCGCGGTTCTAAAGAATAATTCTTTTTCCGGGGAGCATGCCCCAGCATTCTCCTACTGTGGGTGCGTCCCAAGGTTACACCCATGCCCACACTGACCTTTGCCAACAGGGTTTACCCGGAGTGTGCCCTGTGTGCCCTGTTTACCCGGAGTGTGCCCTGTTTACCCGGAGTGTGCCCTGTTTATCTGGAGTGTACCCTCATGTTTCACTATAGATCTCGTTCTACAGTGTACGGCAACGCCAAAACCCAATTTGTGCATATTATAAATAAATATTCATGCTAGTACATCTGGTATTATTTCTTTCATATGAATAATCATAAAGAAAATGTTCTAACACTTAATCCGTAAAACACCGTTCTACCCCTTTGCAAACAGAGTAGACCCAGATCAGACGCCTCCCTAGGAGTCATCTGATCAGGGTCTGCTCTGTTTGCTAATGACATTATATGGATCTGAGTCTACAGAACCTGCCATGGCAAAACATTCTTGTGTGCATGTGCTTCTATATGAATTAATATAATTAATATTCATGATATCATCACTTCCTACATGAAATTCATGCAGTCAATGTTTAAGCTAAGTCTGCTGTTGTCTTGTAGCTTAATGCACCCTGTAGCTTAATGTACATTGTAGCTTCATGAACCTTGTATCTTAATGTACATTGTAGCTTAATGAACATTGTAGCTCAATGCACATTGTAGCTTAATGTACATTGTAGCTTAATGCACCTTGTAGCTAATGTACATTGTAGCTTAATGAACATTGTAGCTCAATGCACCTTGTAGCTTAATGCACATTGTAGCTTAATGCACATTGACGCTTAATGCAGAAATCCTCGCATTAACCCTTTCTCTCATAAAAAAGTGCTTTCACGTATTTGCAAACAGAGTAGACCCAGATCAGACGGTTCCTATAGGAGCAGCTTGACCAGGGTCTGCTCGGTTAGCTAATAGACTTTGATAAATCTGTTTCTTTACTTGATAAAATGGCTACAATGTTCCATCTTCCATAATTTATTATAACCATTTTGTCCATGAATGATCAAATGGTACTGAAATTTGGAATAAACATAGATCCGGGAAAGAGTTAAACGTCGACCGACATTTTAACTCTTTGCATGCTAAGTAATTTTTTCGTCTGCAACAATTGTCGTCTGCTTCAATTCTAAATATAGAATTTCTTCCATTTCTTTGCAAAAATACGGTAAGAGTGACACACAGTTTGGATCCTGATGAGACGCCGCATTATGCCGCATTATGCCGTATTATGCCGTATTATGCCGTATTATGCCGCATTATGCCGCATCTCATCTGGATCCAAACTGTTTGCATAGGTTATCACGGTTTCGCCGCTAGCATGCAGAGTTAAAATTCAGCCGTCTTCTGGCGGAATTGTGTCTATGTGTGACTACTTTTGATTTTTTTTTATCTCGACATCTCAACTCGGCATCTCATCTCGGCATCTCATCTCGGCTTCTTATCTGGAGCCAAACTGCGTGTTACTCTTGTCATGCGTTTGGCAAGATATGTAAGAAAACATCTACTTCGAATATTGAAGCGGAAGACAATATTCGCAGACGACAATATTCGCAGACGACAATATGTGCAGACGACAATTGATCAGAGTGCAGAAACTTGAGACCCCCGAGTCTAATCAACAAATGATGGAATTAACCTTTGAACTGATCAGTATTATAAGAGGTAATGACACCATGACTATCTATTAGCTGAGTTTTGATAAATTGTACACAGAAACAGGATTCTATTTACCATTTGGCAGAACCTCTAAAACCATATCTATATAATACTATTGTCTTTGTGGAAATATATCGCCGTTCAAATCAAAACTAACATACAGACAGACAGACAGACAAACAGACATAGAGACATACATACAGAGAGAATGACATACAGACAGACAAGTAGACAGACAGAAATACACACAAACATACATAGATACAGACAGACAGACAGACAGACAGACAGACAAACAGCCAGCCAGCAAGACAGACAGACAGACAGACATACAGATAGACAGACGGACAAACATACAGGCAGACAGACAAACATACATACAGACAAGACAGAAAGACGCATATCAAACAGACAGACAGACAACGAAAAGAGAAGAAAGAAAGAGGGATAGCAATGAATGAAAACAAAGCGGAACATTGACAAAGAAGATAGGTTTTATCCCTACCTAGATGTATGCGAGTGTCATTATTTCTCGCGATAAGGACACTCCCGTCCCCTAAATACGGGCCTCAGCCACTGCCATTAGCATATAGTCCGTTACATGCTTCTAAAGTATGTTACTTAGTGACAGACACGTATTCTCTGTGTTTCAGCTGTCAATCAAAATGTATGAGAAAAGATGGCGGCACGACTGGTCATCGAAAATAAAACCTGTCATCCCGCGGAAGAGTAATATAAACGTTACCATGGTAACTAGTACCGTTTCTAGGACAAATATATGGGTCAGCAATTATCATATAACATGTAATATAAAGTATACAGAGAAACATTTTCTTTCATATTAACCATTTGCCTAAGAATTAGTCGTTTTCGAAATAATGACACCATGAATTTAATGAAATGATTGTTTTTTATTATGGCGCATGAACTCAGACCTAATGCTTTGTCCATGGCAGATATTGTATAAGTCAATAAACAAACAGAGCAGACCCTGATCAGACAGCTCCTAGAGTAAAATTTAATAAAAGTGTTACTGATCCAATGTTAACCTTTCGCTTGCTGAATTTTAAAACACATTTTTCCTTCTTTACCCATGCCCTGTTGTATAATTACATATATCTTCACCGTGTACAAGTATTTCGCTGTGCAATCACTGCTGTGGAGTGCACTGGTTGCACAATGGACTTGTAAATAGTGCAGACCCTGATGAGACAGCTCCTGCAGGGGCTGTCTCATCTGAGTCTTCACTATTTACAGGTAGGTATGTTGATGTGAATAGCAAGCGAAGGGTTAACCCTTTCCCTTTCCTAAATTCTTTTTCACGCATTTGCAAACAGAGTAGACCCAAATCAGACGGCTCCTATTGGAGGCGTCCGATCAGCGTCTGGGTCCGTATTCACGAAGCACTGAGGATGAAACTCAAACTCATTACTCAGAGCGGAAACTACCACGACTTGAATAATATTGGTTTAATCAACTTAAGAAATGATTATATCAATCTAAGCCAGAGGCATGGTTGAGATTTTGGCAAATTCAGTTAAAAGTATTGAGTCTAAGTTTTAGACTCAGCGCTTCGTGAATACGGGCCCTGCTGACCCAAATGGTGTCAATTTAACCCTTCTCTTGCTGAATTTTAAAATACATTTCTCCTTCTTTACACATGTCCTGTTGTATTAATTAGTTTTTTTTAAAAATGCGCCGTTTATCCCATTGTTCAATGACTGAATACACGAAAATTCTTTGGTCACTTCATTTACAATTATGCCTACGGTAGTGAAGTAAACGTCCTTTCAAAAAAGAAGAATTTAGATCTTATTATGAATCGGTGATGTCATAACTGTTCCACTTCATCAACCCTCTCTCACATAAAAGCGTTTCTTTAAGCATTGACAAATAGAGTAGACCGAGATTGGAGTAGTCTGATCAGGGGCTGCTCTGTTTGCTTATGAAAATATAATAGATCTGACTCTATAGTTTATACCTAAACTTAAAACAATCCTGTATTCAATGCCATGATAAAACAGGGTTGCCACAAACCAGAGGAAACAAAATTCCCTGACATTTCCCTGACATAATTTCAAATTTCCCTGACACATTACATCGCGAAATTTGGTCTTTCTGTCATAATTTCTGTAATCATTTTTATTTTATTTTTAAAAAATATGACCTTCATTCTAATGTTTTCAAAATTCCCTGACAATTCCCTGACATTTGCCTATATTTTCATAGTTCCCTGACAGTTCTCAAAATTCCCTGACAATTCCCTGACCTTGAAAAAATTTCAATTTCCCTGACTTTTCCCTGACGCGTGGCAACCCTGTAAAATTCAGCTAATAAATATTTATGATGTCAGCGTTTCTTACATGAATATTCAGCATGTAAAGGGTTAACCCTTTCCTTTATATAAGCGCCTTTTCACGCATCTGCAAACAGAGTAGACCCAGATCAGACGGCTCCTATAGGAGCCGTCTGACCAGGGTCTGCTCTGTTTGCTTATGGTGAACTATAGATCTGATTCTAAAGCTTGCGTCTGAGCCGAAATGCCATGTGTTCATATACCATTATAAAAATAATCTTATTAATATTCATGACGTCATTATTCCCTATATCAATATTCAACGGGAAATTGGTTAAGCAGGTGTCTGTCTGAACGCTGTCCCTGTTATTAACGACTTTTGAAACATTTGCAAACAGGGTAAGTAGACCCGGAGTAGGAATCTCCTACAGGAGCTTTGAAATCTGGGCCTGCTCTGTTTGCTTATGGAAATATATACATTTATATAGGGTCTGCTCTGTTTGCTTATGGAAAAACATACATTTACGTGGGAGCTTTCAGTTTGATTATGGAAATATATACATTTCTGTAGGAGCTGTCTGATCAGGGTCTGTTTTCTTTACTTAGGGGATGTTACATATTTCTGTAGGAGTTTTCTGATCAGTGTCTGCTCTCTTTGCTTAGGGAAATATACAAAATTCTGTAGGAGCTGCCTGATCAGGATCTGCTCTCTTTGCTTATGAAATAACATAGATATGTTTATTACAGTTTCTGTCAAGGCCAAACTGTCCGTGTCTGTGCGCCTTAATAACAATAATATCATTAATATTTATGATGTCATAATTTCGTACTTGAATAGTCATGGAGTAAAGAGTTTAATAACTCTGCAACAACCATCGTGGAACTCCTTTAAGCAGGGACGAATGCATCTGAGTACGACAACTATATAAGACGAGCTTGACCGACCGGACACGAGTATTGCCCGTATCATATATTGGCTGAAACCAGTCATTAAATATGAATCACATTATCCAAGCATGTAGCGTGACATAAACATTGCTTTTTATGACGGCCCGTTGACGTTTTTATATCGCGACATGGCATATATGCATATTCCTCCATTTGCGTTCGGCTCTTTCCGTGTCTCCTCGGCGATATCTTCGGATATCAACGAAATTAGTACGGCTGTCCCTAATTAAACCGGACATTCTGAAGTTACAGGAAACATGTATACCTGGGAGGCCGGTGAGCCATGCTAAATGCGAAATGCTCAATGCGACATGCGAAATACCTGTGCTTTAAGTAAAACCAAGAATCTAATTAAACCCCAGTCTTTAAAGTGCAAACAAAAGTTTGTCTCCAAGCATACCTATCTTTATTCAACTGTATGTAGATCAAAGCACTGTCTCGTGTGAAACGTGATATTTTGGTGGTTTGAATAATTTTGCATTTAGCAAATCGCATTTAACAAATCGAATGTAGCATTTCGCATTTTGCATTTCGCATTTTGCATGGCGAGAGGTTCACGGACATTACGACATCAGTTAATTATCGTTTTTCAGTTTTAATGCATAAAAACAATGTTTTCCCATTGTAAACGCGTTCATTTCAAATTACAAATGGCGGACGATTGACGTCGAGTGGAACATTCGATTTTAAATGAGGGTAAATATAGCTCTTAAAAGTTGACGTCATACACGAAATAACGTCTTTTATTTCATATCAGTATGCAACTCGCCCCTGTTAAAAATGATACGCTCCACCATCCATACATACGGCGGCCATTTGCAAAGAAACAGCTGATCGAATTAGTATGTAGAAAATGCATTTTCGACATTTTCTTCCTTGTTACTGCATGGCATTCAGGGATATTTAGCAATCAATTTGTGTATAGTGCAGACCCTGATGAGACAGCTCCTGCATATGGGTCTTCACTATTTACAGGTAGGTATATTGACGCGAAGAGCAAGCGAAGTGTTAACACATGCTTTTTAGCTTTAACAGAAATGGTCCCTCTGATCTGAATCTACACTATTTGCTAATGGTCTTGGTCCTAACCTCGTCCTATTTTAAAATTATAAAGTTTATGAATAGTATAATTTCACTGACAGGTAAAGTAAGTTTTAACCCTTCGCTTGCTATTCACGTCAATATACCTACCTGTAAATAGTGAAAACCCAGATATGAGACAGCTCCTGTCTGACTCTCATCAGGGTCTGCACTAGTTACAAGTTGATTGTGCAACCAGTGCATTCCACAGTAGTGATTGAACAGCGAAATGCTTGTACACAGTGAAGATATATGTAATTATACAACAGGGCATGGGTAAATAAAGTCTTAAGATACATGTATTTTAAAATTGAACAAGAGAAGGGTTAACCCTTTCGCTGCCAAACTCTGTCGTCTGCTAACTTTGTCTTCTGCTACACATTTTCATTCTTTTGATTTTCTTCATTTTTGTTTCAAAAACATAATAACACTAACAAACAGTTTGGATCCTGATGAGACGCCGAGTTACTCACATATCCGGCATTGGCAGCGAAAGGGTTAATGCATCATGGTCATATTTAACCAATTCCCTCATAAGCTATTTATAGATCCAGCGAAAGGGTTAATGCATCATGGCCATATTTAACCAATTCCCTCATAAGCTATTTATAGATCCAACCTGTTTGATAAAATCTACCAAAAAGAAGCATTTACTTGAGGAAAGGCACATTTTAGAATTGTATAGTTTTGAAACCATAGTGATAAATAGAGCATTTGCTCCATAATGGTTAAAAATGACTTTTACAAAGACGTCAATATGAGGGAATACACAGGCGGCGTCTCATCCTTTCCCCATGCTGCACAGGCGACATAAAGTATCATCCTTTCCCATACTGAAAAAGAACGTCTGACAAATCTTCAATGTCAAACAGCATGGGTCCGGATGAGACGTTGAGCTACCCGACGTCTCATCCGGGTCCAAGCATTGTCTAATCAACAAACAGTACCGTCTGATCTGGGTCTACTCTGTTTATAGGCGTGTCATATATATGGGCGTACACAAATATTACTCTCCAAATTTGACCTGAGATCCAATTTATCTTCGGCGTGTTTATCCGGATTGTTCGTGACAAAAATAGAAAAACGAAAACCAATGATAATCATATTATTGCTTGCATGTATATATGAACTGCAAGAGTAGTCTTTAACCAATGACCTCATAGGCTATTTTTAGATACAACCTCTTTGAATAAATCTACCGAAAAGGAGCATTAACTAGAGAAAATGACAATTTTCGAATTTTTTAGTGTTGAAACCATTGTGATAAATAAAGCATTTGCTCCTATAGGAGCAAATGCTCTATTTATCACAATTGTTTCACAAAGTGGCATTTACAGAGTCGTTAAAAGTCGTCAATATGAGGGAATGTGTTAAATATGAGGGAATGGGTTAATGTGTTTGACTTGTAAGTGCATTGGCATGTTTTCAAACCCCCGTAGATACCTTTTGTTGTATTGTACTCGGTGATTGCGTCTGTCTTTTTTTTACTTGTAAACTGTCGTTTTTAAATAATAATTGAATTGTGTGTAACATTATCTAATGCAAATGTAATTAAATTAAATATGTCAGCAAAATATTTTTTAAAAAATAATAATCATGAATGAGATTCAAACCTACAACCGTCGGAATAGCGGTCAAACGCCTTACCAATTGAGCTACGAAGTCCCCGAATTCGTATTCTTATAGCGCATTTGTCGGGATAAATATACAGTAAAACCTCTCTATAACGCCACTAAATTGTGTTAATTAGTTGGTATTCAGGGCAGGTGGCTGCTTAAAGCAAGGTGAAAACGCTTGTGTAAAGCTCCTGTTGGAGCGTTCTGTTTCACTTTCACCTTGCTTTAAGAAACCACCTGTATTTAAAACATTATACTTGATGTAATTTAGTGACAGTTATAGAGAGGTTTTACTGTATGGAGGATCTTACATGAGTGTTCAATACATATTGTTTTTACGAAACGAGTTTACAATAATAATATGACACGAGCTTTAACGAGTGTCATATTCATTATAGTAAACGAATAAGAATATTTTTATCACATAAGCCTTAAAACGCCATAGAAAACAAAACAGGCTATAGCTGACGGCTGTTTCAGCCATTGCATGGTAGTAATAGAACGGATAGCAGACATGGAGCGCTACGATTGGCTAACGCTTAAATGAGCGCTACGATTGGCTAATGATTGCTTGTTTGCATAAAAATGCACTAGTGCATTTTTGCGAAATACGGCACCCTGTTACGGCATTCCTACAAGGCGGATTATGTGATAAATATTATTATCAAGTATGTTATTAATTGATATGGAATAACTTCGCAAGTTTATCCGAAGAATACCGACGATAATAAAATGAATATGCATGAGTCTCAGGGCAAATTGTGTTGCTTCTTTTTTGAATACCGGGAGTCCGAACATATAATAACAGGTCAATGGAGACAACTTTTCTCAAAACGCTAACACTTGATGAAGAGTTATCGTCCTCGTTCTTGCAGTCCGTGAATGTAACGTCATTCGTAATTTATTTATTCGGATGTTCATGTAAGAACTAATGACACCATGTATATACAGTTGTATATACATTTTTTTAAATAAAATATGAAAACCGAAAACTAGGAACTGTAAAATCAGGTTTATACACATGTTATTCAAAAAGCACATAACAGACCGGTCACCCTGCTGATCTGGGTCTACTCTGTTTAGTGTTTAACCCTTTCCCTGTTCAGTTAACCCTTTCCCTGTAACAAATCTTTAAAATGTAAACTTATTGATCAATATTTGCCTTTGCCTGGGCATAACCTGTAGAATAAGATACACATCGTACCCAAAACAAACAGTGTAGACCCTGATCAGACATACATCGTACCCAAAACAAACAGTGTAGACCCTGATCGACATACATCGTACCCAAAACAAACAGTTTAGACCCTGATCAGATGGTTCCTATTGGAGCCGTCTGATCAGGGTCTACTCTCTTCACAACTGCGTACTTTATATTAGAGAATTATTAAATGGCGTTGAACTGATGGAATGGACTAGCCCTTTATTTGACACTCCTGCCCTTTAACACGGAAAACAGAGTAGATCCGGACCCGACAGCTCCCACAGGAGATGTCTGAAGCAGGTCTGCTCTGTTTGATTATTACAGTCCTAGATATGAGTCTGTTTTGGCATGGTAGTAATAATCATTATTTTCCATTATAATCCTTAACCCTTTCCCTGTTCTATATTTAGTTCAAATTTCAATGAAATGTGGAAGGTGGAATATTGTAACCATTTCAGAAACTAAATAAACAGATCTATCAAATTCCATAAGCAAACAGAGTAGAACCTGATCAGACGGCTCATCTAGGAGCCGTCTGATCTGGGTCTACTCTGTTTGCAAATGTATGAAAACACGTTTATATGAGGGAAAGGGTTAACCAGCGGAATAAAATGATATATGTTCAAATTCTGATCTGCTAAATTTTACATTACATGTACCTCATAGGCTAGTCTAGATCAATTACCTCATAGGCTATTTTTAGGTCCATTACCTCATAAGCTATTTTAGGTACATTATCTCATAGGCTATTTTAGGTACATTACCTAATAGACTATTTTAGGCTATTTTAGGTCCATTACCTCATAGTGTATTGTTAGGTCCATTACCTCATAGTGTATTTTTAGGTCCATTACCTAATAGGCGATTTCAAGATCCATCCTCTCTGAATAAATCTACCGAAAAGGAGCATTAACTAGAGAAAATGAACATTTTAGATTTTTGTAGTTTGAAACCATTGTGATATAGAAGCAAATGTTCTCTTTATCACAATGGTTTCACAAAGTGACTTTTACAGTGTCGTCAAAAGTCGTCAATATGAGGAAATGGGTTAAGCAGCAGTTCATGTATTGAACACAGGATTCTTGAAAACGCACGATTGCTCAATCATGGGCCTTCTAGCCTAAAATTTGAAACAGTTTTATTCTATTTCGAGGGCTTGGTGCAAGACTATTGTAACTCATTCACTTTGTGAAGGAGTTAGAATAGTTTTGCACCAAGCCCTCGATTTGTTTTCAAAGACATACAGTGGAATTTCAATATATTTGACTTCAACTTTAGGACCTTGGAGCAAGTTACATGTACTTGGACAAGTTACTTTAGGACAAGTTATTCGGATATAAGATAGGTTCGAGTCATCCGATTTCTAATCTCAACAATTTTCCTAAGTTCATAGCTTAACCCTTCGCTTGCTGAATTTTAAAATACATTTCTCCTTCTTTAACCATGTCCTGTTGTATAACTACATATATCTTCACTGTGTACAAGTATTTCGCTGTGCAATCACTGCTGTGGAGTGCACTAGTTGCACAAACAACTTGTAAATAGTGCAGACCCTGATGAGACAGCTCCTGCAGGAGATGTCTCATCTGGGTCTTCACTATTTACAGGTAGGTATATTGACGTGAATAGCAAGCGAAGGGTTAATGCTGAAATAATGCTGAAAGCTTCTGTGAGAGCTTTCAGCATTATTTTTGGCCTGCATTAAGCTGTCACACGGGTAGTGAAACATTTGAGAACAATTCTGTATTGTACAGTTTGGAAGGACCACATATTTACTTCAAGATAAATCCGAAGTTTGAGTTATGGGAATTCGACTGTTCAACAGTATGTAGAGTATCAAGCAGAAATCATTAACCCTCTTCTCACATTGGAAGTGTAGAAATTAATGACATCGTGAATATTAATTTATTTGTATAATTGCACATGGACACAGGAATTTTTGGCAGAGGCAGAAAGTGTACAATCATATGTAAATCATATCATAAGCAAACAGAGCAGACCCTACAGTAACTACACATCCAAACAACGCACACGCACGAGATGAACATAGAAAACACCAACAAATACACAAGGACTAGAGATAAACATTCCACACATGACCAAAAGCACACGTACAAGGACAATACAAACAAAAGCAAGGGTGACAAAGAGAGTAGCAAAAACACCGCTGGTGGTTTAAAGCAAAGGTGCCCGACGCATGCTTGGACTCATCCATGGACCCCCCCCCCCCCCCCCCCAAAAAAAAAAAAAAAAAAAAAAAATTGTAATCGAAGTATGTTCAACTGGCCTAAAACTATCTTTTTGAACCTTAATCTACTCCGAAAAACGAGAAAAACATGACCCGGAAAAAATTTCCTATCGGGTCTATACATGTATATGTATTGAAAGGTATCTTACTACGACAGATCAGCGGCGGAAAATACAACAGTCATGTTTTTCAAAGTCTTACAGCAAAGCCAATTCGACACCGATTTAAATCAGTTTGGTCTTGATCCGTTCCAAATTCCATATGCTAAGCGACACAATAAGTGCTTTCCTTAAATATTGCTCCGTCTTGTCGCTACAAGACCGCGAATTTTAAAAAAAACGCTAGAGTGAAACGATGTGACTCCCGCCAGGATGCATAGACGTATATAGGGGGATCTGTATTCGTGAATCCTTTCAATAAAAACGCGAATTATGATTAAACACTATCTAAAAACATTACACTCGCCGCAATTAAAACGGTGCTTACTATTTCCAGTCAGCTACGAGGCGCCAGTTTTCTTTCTCCAACTTTCCTTTTGAACGGGTGAGACCATTTTGCTGTGACCCGGCTCATAAACTATTCGATATACAAATTGACTACTACTTCCGGGCCACAGCGATTTGGCCACCTCCGTTCAAAACGAAAGTAGGAGAAAGAAAACTGACGTCTCATAGCAGACTACAAATAGCCAGCACCATTTTAATTGCGCTAAGTTGAATGTTTTTCGAATGTGTTTCAGCATAATTCGCGTTTTTGTTGAAAAAATAACGAATACAGATCCCCCTTTATACTTCTATACATCCTGGCGGGAGTCACATCGTTTCGCTCTAGCGTATTTTCAAATTCGCCGTCTTGCAGCGACAAGACGGGGCAATATTTAAGAAAAGCACTAACTGTGCCGCTTAGCATATGGAATTTGGAACGGATCAAGACCAAAATGATTAAAATCGGTGTTGAATTGGCTTTGCTGTAAGACTTTGAAAAACATGACTGCTGTATTTTCCGTAGCTGATCTGTCGTAGTTAGATACCTTTCAATACATATATAGACCCGATAGGAAATTTTTTCCGGGTCGTGTTTTTCTTGGTTTTTCGGAGTGGTTTAAGGTTCAAATAGATAGTTTTAGGCTAGTTTAACATACTTCCATCACAATTTTTTTAATTTTTTTAGGGGGGGGGGGGGGGGGGGTTGTGTCTATGGATGAGTCCAAGCATGCGTCGAGCACCTTTGGTTTAAAGCGGTTTACGGATGTCCTAACCCCACACTTCTCTCAAAGTCACCCTAGTGTAAATTAAGTTATCCCCGCCGGATTTACCCACAACATAGAAGACGGTAAACACATGACAGTATGTAAAACATAGCATAATAGCTGTGAAAATCCGTCAAATAATTACTCAATGAATTTGCTGAAGTCAGAGCACCTGCAGGGAAGTCATTAAGGGCACGACAGGGAAACAGTAATACATGAGTCTGGTAAGCTCCTCCTGTATCCAAGTTTAAGAGTATACCGTCATAGAGTACTACCCTCAGTCTGTCATCGCACAAGCAAAGTGGGAAGCGTAGCTACCGACTGTTAAAGGGTTTATAACCAAACATGCAGTGCGTTGCAATATAATGGGGTCATAACCTTTCTTCTTAAAGGTTTTAATGCGTTTTATAAACAAATCGTGAAAATTGATATGACCCCGAATTTTCCTAAGTTTGTAGATAACATCACCATAAATTCTGGTTGGTAAATGCCTTGTTGCAGTAACGTACTTAGACTTCAATTATATTTACTAATGAGTGGTAAAATTCGTAAATAAAATTTAGAAAACGTTTTCCGAAGTTTGTGATACCTGTAACATGGCCTAAGAAGTTTATCAGTTATAAATAAATTACGACTGTTAAAATCATCTAGCAAAGAACAAGCTCGGTCAAACCGAATAAGTTGAGAAATATAAACCCCATAAGATGTAGAACGGGGCACATCTCCATCTAGAAAAGGATAATTAACAATTTTAAAATAACAATCTTCCCTTTTATCGTATATTTTGGACGAAACTTTATCATTTGTGATTGAAAGATTCAACTCTAAAAATGAAGCTTTAATGTCAGATTGATTCGCTTTGTTTAAAGACAGTTCTTTTGTGTAAATTGAAGAAATCATAGTTTTAGAATAAGGATTATCCAAATTCAAAATATAGGCTAGATCCCTTGAAGTTTTTTAAAAACATTAACAATATCGGCATGTGTATCAGGTTTTAAGCTTAACATAAAATCCCTCTCATTGCAATACAAAAACAAATTTGCAACAAGAGGGGCACAATTTGTACACATGGGTATACCAACAACTTGACGATATACCCGGGGTATCCCCATAACGCACAAATATATTATCTAAAAGAAAGGTAAGAGATCTACAAACATCAAGGCAAGTCTACATTGTGTAATGTTCAACTTTTGAATTCGAAACGAATGAACGTTGAACATTACAAGCAATGAACATTTTGTTTTCTATGGCAAAGGTTTTTCTATTAATTTAATCAGCATATCCTTTATAAGATGGTGAGGTAGAGTGGTATAGAGTGTAAAAAAATTCGTAAAAACATCATTTGATTTGAATTTTTTTTACCAAAAAATATTAATACCAGAATTTTCATATACATGTATTTCATTACAGTAATGTTTTAGATCTACATGTTCTTTGATCGTAGTAAGACAGGACTTCAAAAGTTTAGATATTTTAGTAGTAGTACAACAACTAGAGTTGGCAATAAAACGCACCTTATAAGGGTTTTTATGTAGTTTCGGAATTCAGTACAAAGTAGAAAGTTTATGTTGTTTTATGTTAGGACCTGACTTAAAAAGTATTGCATAGTTATACATGTTCAGAGATGTATCTTTTTCAGGTGTTTGACCTGTATTATAAGTTTGTGAATCAGTTAGCTCCTTCTTTAAAACATCAACATATTATTAACCCTTCGCTTGCTATTCACGTCAATATACCTACCTGTAAATAGTGAAGACCCAGATGAGACAGCTCCTGCAGGAGCTGTCTCATCAGGGTCTGCACTATTTACAAGTTGATTGTGCAACCAGTGCACTCCACAGCAGTGATTGAACAGCGAAATACTTGTACATTTGTACACAGTGAAGGTATATGTAATTATACAACAGGGCATGGGTATAGAAGGAGAAATGTATTTTAAAATTCAGCAAGCGAAGGGTTAATACAATCTTCAAATAATAAACCGTATTTATGGAGTAAAGGTATGACGTAATATATAACGTTATATATGACGTAATCCATGACGTAAGATATGATTATTTTACCCTTAAAGGGGATGACCCTACATTTGACGCGTTTCATAAACACTTAAAATATACAAAACTCATTTATTTATATGCTGAAAAGTAGTATATTGCAAAAAGCCCCATCCAATTAACGTTTATAATGACAAAACATCCATGTGTTTGATATCGCCGATCTCGGTTTTACTACCCGAAGTTTCAGTTTTATTCAGGTTGGGTTTTAGTTTCGTAACCGTTCGCCCTATTCGCGATTCTCCGACTACTTCCGAGTAAGCTATTACGTAAACAATGGAGGGATCGGGTGATCATCGGCAAAACGCGGAAGAATTTAACGGAAAAGGCCGATAATATTGTGTTGTAGAACAAAAATTATCAGTATTGATGAAATCGGTTTATTTGTATCACAGGGGCATTTTTCGATATAAGTTCAAATTGGGAACCTTCATAATAATGATAGAGCATAACAAATACCAAGTTTTATGATATTATTGAAAATATGCGATCATTGTAGGGACGTCCTCTTTAATGTGTTGAATAATAAAACTTGTTCCATTTTTATGAATTTCGCTTTAACAAAACATGTACAAAATAGATCACAAGAAAATGATTTGTATGACAGTGCAGACCTCTGATGTGGGTCTACATCGTTTGTCAATGTCTTACATACTCGATTCCCACAGAAAGAGAGAGAGAGAGAGAGAGGGGGGGAGGAGAGAGAGGAAGGGCAAAGAGAGAATGGCGGAGGGACAGACAGGCGGACTTCTTTTAACATATATATATATATAGAGAGAGAGAGAGAGAGAGAGAGAGAGAGAGAGAGAGAGAGAGAGAGAGAGAGAGAGAGAGAGAGAGAGAGAAGGAGAGAGAATGGAAGATAGAGTGATAGGATGAGAAAGGGCCCGACGGACGGTCATTTTAAAACAGTTTCCAATTAATATTCATGATGTCAAATATTTCTTACATACATATTCATGGAGAAAAGGCTTAAACGGGTGGGGTGAAAAAGAAAGAAAACAAAACAAAACAATAAAGCAGTTGACACAACCAGTATTTTCAATAAATAACAGCTAACAAACATTCATTCAAAGTCTGCGCTCTCGTCTGACCAGTCCTAGCCAGCTGAAATAGAAAAAAACAACCCATGAAACTGTAGCAGCGATCTTAATGAAACATAATGATGATGATGATGATGATGCTGATGATAATGATGATGATAATGATGACGACGACGACGATGATGATGATTATTATAATTATTATTATTAGTATGATGATATGTCAGAAGTCATTAAAATTGTAACAGATTCAAATTGAAGCAGCCACTATTTTCCCAAGATGTGATAAGGATTAGGCTGATATTTATCTTTTAATGTAAATCATTATTTAATGTAAATCATTATATTTTTAATGTAAATAATTATTTTTTATGAACATATCTTCTTTTGCCTGTCTCTATTTTTGTTTGGAATTTATTATGAATGTATTCAATATATGTATAGATCAGGGAGGCCTGATTAGCTAAAGGTAGTGAGACCTATATTTTCGTTACTCCCATTTTACGACAATCGCTGTATCTCGGAGAGCCGAAAATTATCCCGCATACTAATATGCAACCGTTTGTACTGACTTTGCACGACATAATTGATCGTAAGTTTCAATATACGACCGTCACAAATGGAAGCTATACGAGGAGGACTTTTTCTAATGATGTAAGAACTTGTAGCTGAATCCAACATGTAATGTACGCACAGGGGTTATAAGGGTCGGGAACGTGCTCCCCCGGGAAAAATTAGTAGCACCAGTCAATTGTGTAGTTTTGAAACCATTGTGATAAATAGAGCATTTGCTCCTATAGGAGCAAATGCTCTATTTATCACAATGGTTTCAAAAGATGGCTTTTACAGAGGCACCAAAAGGCGTTAGTATGAGGGAATGGGTTAAAACTTACATGACAAGACAGAATGTTTATCAACGTCCTACCCACTTAAGCCTTCAAATTTGGCAATAATAATGTTTTCACTTTTCAGATTGAGTAGTGTTGCACTTTTAATTACTACTCATGAACAGACTCAATAAAACCGAGTCTGCAATTTTCTCATTTTGCATTTCTACGTTTGCTTTCAAAGGACCACCCATTTTCAGAATATATGTACTTCACAACAGCAGGTGTTAAGTGCTTGTGTGGCGGCCGTAAAAAGTCGCCCCGTACTTCATTCTCAGTGTTGTTACATTTTCTGGTCCTTTGGGATCATAAGTTTTCATGTTATTATTTTGAAAATTGAATACTGCTTAAGCCGATGCTAGGGGGCGTGAGTAGTGTTGCACTTATAATTACTACTCATGAACAGACTAAATAAAAACGAATCTGTAATTTTCTCATTTTGCATTTCTACTTTTGCTTTCAACGGATCATCCATTTTCAAAATTTACGCACGAGCGTAAGTACGTATCGCTTGTTACGCCCCTGGTTGTCCAGCAATTTACTTATATATCTAATTGTGTGCATATATCTATGTAAAATTCATTTTAATTGTACAACTGGAAACTAAACTAAAACTTTGTACAATTTTTTAGTAAATTAGATCCCAGGTACCAGACGCCATTAACATGTACAGCATCCTAAAGACCATTCAGGGGAGATAATAAATTCTGAAGGAAGATGATCCCCCGAGAGCAAAATTTGCAACACAAAAAGAGAAAATTGCAGAATCGGTTTTATTGAGTCTGTTCATGAACAGTAATTGAAAGCGCAACACTGCTCACGCCCCCTAGCACCGGCTTAACCCTTTCGCTGCCAATGCCGGATCTGTGATTACCTATGCAAACAGTTTGAATCCAGATGAGACGCCGAGTAACTCGGCGTCTCAACAGGATCCAAACTGTTTGTTACTGTTACTATGTTTTTGAAACAAAAATGAAGAAAAATCAAAAGAGTGAAAATTTGTAGCAGAAGACAAAGTTAGTAGACGACAGAATTTGGCAGCGAAAGGGTTAAGCGGTATTCAATTCTCAGAACAAGAAGTACTGAAATTCATGATCTCGAAGAATCAGAAGATATAACAACAATGAGAATGAAGTACGGGGCGACACTTAACACCTGCTGTTGTGACCATTATAAATTCTGAAGGAAGATGATCTCCCGAGAGCAAAAATTGCAACACAAAAAGAGCATTTACAGATTCGGTTTTATTGAGTCCGTTCATCAACAGTAATTGAAAGTGCAACACTGCTCACGCTCCCTAGAACCGGCTTCAAGTGTGTATTTCAATTTCTTATTTATTGTAGTTTTATGTTATAGTTAGAACATATTAAGTGAAACTTCTTAGTCACTAAGATTTCACTTAAACAAACGTTACATGCGTCCACAGGACTTCACGCGCCAAGTGTGACGTCAAGCGAGGTCGACAGAAAAAAATTCTTAATGATTAAGGGCTGTAATTAATAAGGTGCAAAGACAGTTTGATTGGCTAAACAGTAGGTTATATTCTAGTTCTTTTTTAAAAATTAGATCTATATCATGAAATTAAGGCACTGCCTTCACGTGCACGAATTAGCTTAAGTGGTGATTTACTCCTGCAATACGTCATATAATTACGTCATATAATATGTCATAGATTAATCATGCATTTACTCCTTTGCAATCAGAGTAGAACCAAATAATATATTACGCATACATTACGTCATAACTTTTCTTCACAAATACGACTTTCTACGCCTTTGCAAACAGAGTAGACCCAGCTCAGACGGCTCCTATAGGATCAGGGTCTGCTGTTTGCTTTTGATATAGATCTTATATAGATATAAGTGTACAGTTTCTACTCAGACCAAATCGAGGGCTTTGGTGCAAAACTATTCTAACTCCTTCACTTTGTGAAGGAGTTAGAATAGTTTTGCACCAAGCCCTCGAAATATTCCTCTGTCCACGTGTCATTATAAAAGTCAATCTAATTAATATTCATGCTGTAATTATCTTTACATGAATATTCATGAAGGAAATGTATACTAGTTACCTTTTTTGAAAAAAAAGACGAATATTAGTATAAGACTTAAAATGACCCTTTATTTTCATGAGAAATAGAATCTAATTAGATCTAGACTATGTTATGTACAGCGGTATATTCATGTTTAACCTCATACGCAAACAGAGCAGACGTCTATGACGTAATACATGACGTAATATATGACGTAATATATGACGTAATATATGACGTGTATATGGAGTAAAGTGTCAAAGATAAGTAGTGATTGCCTTACTTTTACATTCGATCAACGAGCCATATTATTGATATTTTTCAGATTCTAATTATCATAAATGTCATAAAATCGACTCTAACTTTCGAAGACAAATATTCCAGTGCGCATGTGCAACAGAGTTCTGCCCTACTAGAATAATGAATGAGTAGCTGTTTTTGGTATTACGTTATCGACACGCGAACGAGTGTGCACGTGTCCACGCGTGTAAAACGTGGGGAGGAAGATTATGTACAACGAACTGAGAGGAAGAAGTATAGTAATTGGGTTGTCGTGTTCTAACGTATATATATTTAGCTCTGTTAAAAATTAACCAGAATTCAATTGCTGTAAATTAATTTTCCGATACAACCGAAATGCGTTGCTTTCAGATTCGCAGTTGACTTTCATTCAATTTCTACTAAAAAAGCTGTCTCAACAAGACTGCACCCTGAAGAATCGCCGAGATACTCGGCACCCTGAAGAATCGCCGAGTTACTCGGCATCTCATCTGGGTCCAAACTGTATGAAAAATTGACAGATTTGCTCAATGCAGCAAAAACTGTGATTCTTTCGTCGGTGAAAGAGATATACAGTACAACCACTTAAAGAATTACAATAGCTGCTTTTATAAGTAGGTGGTTGCTTAATGCAGGGCGAAAGTAATGCAGAAAGCTCCATAACTTTCGTCCAGCAATAAGATATCACCTGCCTCTGCCACCCAGAATTATGCCCCTTTTGGTGGTCGCATTAGATCGGGTTTTACTGTACATATGATACACAGCTATACATCCCGCGGCAATTTTCCAAAGAGATTCAGGGGAGATAACTATAACACGTACTTCATGGCCGGTGTTGTTATATTATCTGGTCCTTCGGGATCATTGGTTTTGATTTCATCAGTTTTAAAAGAGTAGTGTTAGACTTTTAATTACTGCTCATGACCAGATTCAATAAAACCGAGTAGATCTAAGCAATGTTCGCTTTTCGCATTGCTACTTTTGCTTTTGAAGGATCACCCACTTTCAGAATATATTTATTTAAGCATGATCTTCAATTGCTTATTGTCACAATATTAGTTACCGTTCCTTTCCATTAGTTCAGCATATGCGTCAGGGTCCATCAGTTTTAAATTAGCTTCAGGAGAGAGTGTAGTTGGAGCATCAGGTACAAAACGAGTGTGTTCCCTGAAAGAAAGCAAATACGAATTACTAGAGAGAAAGAAGTTCAATTAAAAAAGTTTCAAGAAATAATCCTTTATTTCTCCACCGAAGCCTATGTAGTGACCACAGGGGTCTGGACGGCTTCATGGGGGTCTACATGTACTATATAATAACAAGGGTTCCAACTAGCAGAACGGACATCGGTGTACCACAAGTACAAATATGAATGTAACTCTTGCAATTCCAATTATAATTTTGTAATTCTTTCGGCTATTGAAAGCCAATATATTTTACTATCAAATAAATATAATCTTCTGATGGTAACTTATGCGCAATTATCAATCCAACAATG
Source organism: Azorinus chamasolen (assembly GCA_963576725.1). Taxonomy (NCBI): domain Eukaryota; kingdom Metazoa; phylum Mollusca; class Bivalvia; order Cardiida; family Solecurtidae; genus Azorinus; species Azorinus chamasolen. The sequence goes on along the minus strand of OY755250.1, from coordinate 6,989,460 downwards.
AAAATTTCACGTGTTTTCTGGGTCAATTACAAACGTTTGTTCACCCCGGTTTAACTATATTACAGCCATAACCTGGCGATTTTCAGTTCAAAAGATGGCGTGGTTCAATAAAACAACCCAATTATATCACCAATCTCCATTTGTTTTGTCCTCTTAATCAGTAAGCAACTAGTAACAGCGGCCTTTCCGTCTGTCGTTATGTTTCTATTTCGGGTGGAGTTATTTTGCAACAAATTTGAATGGAGCCATTTCATTGGGTGAGCGAAGGAAATCCGTGACGTCACGTACAATGGCTCCTTCCTGGACGATTTGAAGCAAACTGACAAAAAATCGATAGTTTTACATCATTCTTTTAATGCTGGGGACTAAAAATTGGAGGTGGGTGATAGAGCTGATTCGCTTTATTGAACCACGATATTTTTTTAACCGCAACTTTTCAGGTTATTGCTGTGATACATGTATAGCGAAACCGGGGTGAACGAACGTTTGTCAATGACCCAACAACACGTGCAATTTTGAGAACATCATTATTGAATTGACACCTTTTCATAAGTTACCGTTATAAGATTATATTTATTTGATAGACAAATATATTGGCTTTCAATAGCCGAATAAATTACGAAATTATCAATTAAATTGTAAAAGTTAGTCAGGTTTGTACTCGTGGTACACGGATAACCGTTATGCTAGTTGGAACCCTTGTTATTATATATGTAGTACATATAGACCCCCATGAAGCGGTCTAGACCCCTGTGGTTGTGACTATTTTTCAAATCGTCTCTTTGAAGAAAAACATATTGCCATGGAGAGAGAGAATCAGATCTTTAATATACATGTATAAGCCGAAAACATCCGATGTCAGTTGCGAGTTCATACGAAATTGTTCGAAAAAGACCGATGGCTCAACTCTGTACTCCGTCCGAAATCAGAGTATGCCAAGATCAAACAATTCCTCTTTGGAGCTCTCTGATCAGGATCTACTCTGCTAGCCTATTCATGTAGATCTATATTAAAGATCTGGGTCCGTGCTTATAAAGCTTTTTAGTTGAGTCTGAGTTTGTTCTCAAGCTTTTGATTGGTCAGATTTGAGTTCTCAAGCTTTTAATTGGTCAGATTTGAGCCTTTGGCTCAAATCTGACCAATCAAAAACTTGAGAACGAACTCAGACTCAACTAAAAGTTTTATAAGTATGGATCCATATTCTCTCTCTCCATGGCAATATGTTTTTCTTCTCATATATTAAGAGCCGTCTAATCAGGGTTTGCTAATGCAGTTTGATAGCTCTGATTCTTTAGTTTCTGAAATGGCTACAATGTTTCTCCTTCCACATTTGATCAAAACTAGATCATGAATATTCAATCAGGTATAATGAAAGTTTGACTAAATGTAGAACAGGGAAACGGTTATTAAACTACTTGCCATGACTTGAGTAATCGATGAAGCTGTCTGTGTTGTCTGGCCGACATTGGTCCCGCCATTATGTGAGCATCAAGATGGGCATTATGTAATTGATCGTACGCGCCTAAAAATAGAACACCAACATAAAACGATAAAACACAACACGAATATATAGCTGTACACAAAGGCAGAGAAATAAATTGAAACCCAATACTAGAATATAACAAACAGAACTCCAGAATAAGATGAGTAAATTTAAACATTTTCAAGAATCACATATTTATTTCTCAATGAAACTGACCACTTTTTAAAATCGCATCGAAGAAACGATTCTTAAGAGTTGTCATAGTATAGGATTTGGTTGGAAAATGACGATTTTAGTATTTGGGTAAACACTTTTATCTGTAGCGATGATTATTATTAATAAAAACTGCATTTTTTTCATTGCCAATGTTACCGAAAAGTGACACACAGAGCTTGGTGCATTTAACAAAAATTCCAGATGAAAAGGCGGGAATCTCGAAGTCGTATCAGGATCCAAACTGTTTGACAGACCCTTTACATTTGGTCTACTCTATTTGAAAACAAGATGTGTTTGTGAAACACTATGCCCCCTCAATATGATATTTGACCCTAAAGGATGACCTTGATCTTGACATGTCACCCCTCAAACTGTGCAGCTTCATGGGGTGCACATGCATATCACATATCAAGTCTGTATCTCTACTGGTTCAAAAGTTATGGTCAATGTTAAAGTTGGTGACCTTTGATCATGAAGGATGACCTTGACCTTGACATGTTACCCCTCAACCTGTGCAGCAAAATGAGAATTACATGTATACCAACTATCACGTCTGTATCTCTACTGGTTCAAAAGTTATGGCCAATGTTAAAGTCAATGACCTTTGACCCTGAAAGATGACCTTGACCTTGAAATGTCACCTAAATACTGTGCAGCTTCATGAGATACACATGCATACCAAATGTCAAGTCTGCATCTACAGGTTCAAAAGTTATGGACAATGTTAAAGTCGATGACCTTTGACCCTTAAAGATGACTTTACCTTGACAAGTTGCCCCTAAAAATATGCAGCTTCATGAGATACACATGCATACCAAATATCAAGACTCTATCTCTATTGGTTCAAAAGTTATGGCCAATTTGAAGTTGGTGACCTTTGACCCTGATGGATGACCTTGAAATTTCACCCTTCAAACTGTGCAGTTTCATGAGATACACAAGCATGCAACATATCAAGTCTCTATCTGTACTGGTTCAAAAGTTATGGCCAATGTTAAAGTCAGTGATTTGATGCATATGTTTGACCTCTGACCTTTAAGGATGACCTTGACCTTGACATGTCACCCCTCAAAATGTGCGGCTTTATGAGATACATATGCATGCCAAATATCAAGTCTCTATTTGTACTTGCTCAAAAGTTATGACCAAAGTTAAAGTCGGTCATTTGACCAATGTGTTTGACCTCTGACCTTTAAAGATGACCTTGACCTTGAAATGTCACCCCTCAAAATGTGCGGCTTTATGAAGATACATATGCATGCCAAATATCAAGTCACTAGCTGTACTGGCTTAAAAGTTATGACCGATGTTAAAGTTACAGACAAAGAAAGAGACAATTTGACCTTTGACCCTGAAGGATGACCTTTACCTTGACATTTAACCCCACAAAATGTGCACCCTTATGAGATACACATGCATGCCAAATATCAAGCCTCTATCTCTACTGGTCCAAAAGTTATGGCCAATCTTAAAGTCGGTGATTTGACCCATATATTTTACCTCTGACCTTTAAAGATGACCTTGACCTTGAAATGTCACCCCTCAAAATGTGCGGCTTTATGAATATACATATGCATGCCAAATATCAAGTCACTAGCTGTACTGGCTTAAAAGTTATGACCGATGTTAAAGTTACAGACTAAGAAAGAGACAATTTGACCTTTGACCCTGAAGGATGACCTTTACCTTGACATTTTACCCCACAAAATGTGCAGCTTCATGAGATACACATGCATGCCAAATATCAAGCCTCTATCTCTACTGGTCCAAAAGTTATGGCCAATCTTAAAGTCGGTGATTTGACCCATATATTTGACCTCTGACCTTGAAGGATGACCTTGACCTTGACATGTCACCCTTAAAAATGTGCGACTTTATGAGATACATATGCATGCCAAATATCAAGTCTCTATCTGTACTGGCTCAAAAGTTATGACCAATATTACAGTTGCGTTAAAGTTACAGACTAAAAACAGACAATTTGACCTTTGACCCTGAAGGATGACCTTTACCTTGACATGTCACCCCTCAAAATATGCGGCTTCATGAGATACATAAACATGCCAAATATCAAGTCTCTATCTCTACTGGTCCAAAAGTTATGGCCAATGTTAAAGTCGGTGATTTGACCCATATATTTGACCTCTGACCTTGAAGGATGACATTGACCTTGAAATGTCACCCCTCAAAATGTGGGGCTTTACGAGATACATATGCATACCAAATATCAAGTCTCTATCTGTACTGGCTCAAAAGTTATGACTAATGTTAAAGTTGCTGACAAACAAACAGACAAACAGACAAACGGACAAACAGACAAACAGACAAACAGACAGGGCAAAAACAGTATGCCCCCCAGATCTGATCTGGGGGGCATAAAAATGTTTCTAGCAACTGAATGATGGATATTGGGAGCCACAATGCACGCACTGCGTACGGAAAAACACGGAAATACACGGAAATAGATAATATACATGTGCAGTAAATCATAATTTTGACGCATTTATTACTGCAGAATATCCGTCCAGGTCTGCCTTAGGAGCCCCTCTATTTTTCATATGGAGGGATCTGCCTGTTTGTCTGTCTGTCCAACTTTCTCTGTCAGTCTTTCTGTATGTCATGATGTCTGCGTTTGTCTGTTAAATCCGTCATTTTACGGGTCACACCTTCCTGTTTGTCCCGTCTTTTTGTCTGTCCATCTTTTTGTCTGCCCGTCTATTTGTCTTCCCGTATTTTTGTCTGTACATCTTTCTGCCTGTTCGTCTTTATCTGTGCTTCCGTTTTCCTGTCCGTCATTCAGAATATCAAGTTTCCGTTTGTTCATTTTTCTGTCTGTTCAATTGTTGATCTGTATTTCTGTCTGCCTTTCTGTCTGGCCGTCTTTCTGTCTATCCATCTTTGTCTGTCTGACCGTCTTTCTGTCTGTCTATCTTTGTATCTGTATTATTCTGCCCAACCGTTTTTCTGTCTGTCCATCTGTATGTATTTTTCAGACTGTCCGTCTTTCTGTATGTCAATGTTTCTGTTTGTACATTTTTGTCTGTCCGTCTTTCTGTGCGTCCATCCTTCTGTGTGACCATTTTTCTGTCTGTCTGTCCGCTCACACATTTGATGGTTATGTGACATCGAGAAAAAATATATTTTGTTTTTCTTTTTATGTGACTAAATTTAATTTTATTTGAAAAAAGAAAAGTCAAATAACATTCAATTCGTGACAACGTCTTTTGTCTCTCCGTGTGTTTGCTTGCTTGTTTAACACAACATACCATGCCCGTGACCATGGTCTGCAGAATGTCCATGACCATGACCACCGAAACGACTTCCCTCCCCCATACCAGAGCCACGCCCATGACCTCCCTCTCCCATACCAAGGCCAGGCCCATGACCTCTCTCCCCCATACCAAAGCCACGCCCATGACCTCCCTCTCCCATACCAAGGCCACGCCCATGACCTCCAGACCCCATACCAAAGCCATGCCCATGACCGCGACGTCTGGTCCCTCCTCTTCGTCGTAACCATGCTGGTATTTTAGGGGGTAATATATTTCCATAAATGTCGACTTGGTCTGACCTTAAAAGTGGAAGACCTTTTGCAACTGAAATGAGAATAATATAAAGATAACGTAGACTCTCTATAATATTACGAAATTGTAGTAAGGAGGAATTTATGTCTTTTTAGACAGGTGGCTGATTAATGCAGGGTGAAAATCGTGCAGAAAGCTCCTAGAGGAGCTTTCTGCATAACTTTCACCTTGCATTAAGCTGTCACCTATATTAGAGATCAATAATGGTACGTATTTGTATGTTTGTAGTATCGAATGTTCGTAGTATCAAGTATTCGTAGTTTGTACCGTACAATTATTTTTTCCAGACTGTCCGTCTTTCTGTATGTCCATGTTTATGTTTGTATATTTTCGTCTGTCTGTAATGTTTCTGTCTGGCCGTCTTGCTGTGTGTCCATCCTTCTGTGTGACCAGCCTTCTGTCTGTCTGGATACCTTGTCCAAACATCTTTTCCTTTACTACAATTAATACATGTTGTTTGTCTCACTAAAGTTGACTAAACGGTTTAACAATTTAAGGAAAGTTTAATAACTGTCGGTAAAGAGATTAAAACCTGTACATGTAAATTATGACACTCTAAAAGCACGTGAAAAGCGAGATGTAAATTGAGCTGTTTTTTTCTATTTGATTATCTCTCATATATTTAAGATTTGCAGAAATGCGCATTGGATATTCAGGACAACACGCAGAATTCGGTGCTTTTACTAAGTATTCTTCATTTGACTGTCCCTGTAAATGCTCGTATTTATCAAAATGGTTTCAAAACTACGCAATTCTGAAAGTCTCCTTTTCTATCGTTAATTCTCCTTTTCGGTACTTTTATTCAAAGAGTTCAAGTCTGAAAATAGTATTTTGATGGTCCCAGCAGAGAGGTCTACCTTTTTGTGGTCTCATAGCAGAGATGTATTTACATATCACACATACCTCGGGCTTCGTTTAGATCTCCCAGCAGATCTGGATCAATGGTAGGAAGTACTGTAGTTGTTGTCGGTGGCTTTGTTGTTATAGGAACAGTGGTTGGGGCTGCTGTTGAATAAAAAGTTTTAAAGTATCAACGTACTGGCAGAACGGACTGTTTACTAGTCTTCAAGATACAGTGCTCCCTCTCTACACCTTTTGGGATACGAAGATTGTATGTGTTGTTCAGAGGGAGTTGTTATAGGGAGGTAAAATCAAACATAATTAGATTGTTTGCAGATACCCAGATAAGGTGTTTTTTCGAGAACTAAAACCGTAAATGCTTCAATCAAACCCTATGTTGTGACCACTCCTTAGAATCGTCACAAACTGACGGTTCGAAATAGTGGTCACCAAATAGGGTTTGATGGAAGCATAAAGAAAATACGATGGGAAAAAGGTTGTTTCTGGAGCTTTGTTTCGGGAACAGTGACATGCGTTGTTGTAAGGATGGAATCGTTATTGAGAGGGCCGTTGCAAAGGAGGGATTTAGAATGGCCGTTGCAAAGGAGGGATACTGGGATACAGTGCTCCCTCCTTTGCAACGGCCGTTCTAAATGTCTCCATTGCGGACGTTCTTGTAGTAAACTCACTCTTAAACGAACATTTATACAAAAAATTACTCTTACACAAGCCTTTGTACAATAACACCCCTATTAACCGGACTTTAATACAAAATTACCTCCAAAAACAGACTTGTTGTGGCGCTGTTCGGGCGGCAGATTGTTTTGTATGTGGTGTTTTCTGCACGGCCCAAATTCTACTTTTAATAAATATATCTCTTCTAAAGTCTAACCCAGACTTTAATACAATAACCCCCTCTAAATCGGAATTTTATAGAAGAAATTCCCTCTTAACCAGACTTTTGTACAATAAGTTCACTTGTAACCGAGCATTCGTAGGCAAAAGCCCTATGAACCAGACTTTTTATACAAAGAAGCCTCTCTCTAAAACACATTTTAATCCCTCTAAATCACACTTTTACACAATGTTTAAATCCCTTTTAACCCCCCACCCACCCTGTTTCATACAAAAAAAGTCTAAACAGACTTTTGTACAAAAGAATTCTTAAAACCATATTTTTTACACAATAAACCCGTCTTGAAGCAGACTTTTATATAATAAAAGCCTTCTAAACCAGACTTTTATACAAAATAACCTACCTAAACCAGAACTTTGTACAATAATTGAGTCATGCAGGAAACATACAGAACACACAGTCCCCCGAACAGCAACACAACTTTGAATATGATACAGTCCATCTAATAGGAATTACCCGTACCAACATCACCAAGGTTGATAGAAAATGTTCTTATAACCCTTTATCTGATCAGGAATCTGCTTGTAGCCCTTTATATGCGATGCTATTTTTAAAATCTTTGCTCTGTTCTGTCTACTTATTGAATCATGAAGATCTTAAAGTACAAAAATGAGTCATGTAGGAAACACAACATACAGAACAAACAGTCACCCGAACAGCAACACAAGAAAACAGCAAATGTACATAACTATAAAAACAACAAGAGACGCACAAAGACAAAACAAACATACAATAGGGGGAAGATGGAAGTACCGCCTTGGAACGGTAAGTGACAAAAGTCCCTGGGGGGTTAAACCGGTTTATGGGCGCTCAACCTCACACTATTCCATCCCCACCCTAAAAGACAAACGGTGTAAATAAACGTATCCCCTCTCCGACTAATATTTAACGACCGCGACGGCAAATACAGTGGTAAAGTGCATGTATAACGAAAACATTTAAGTGAACAAACTGTATCCACCTATCGCTAGTGTACTCAATGATTGAGTTGCAAACAGAGTAACTGTAGAAAAGTAATAAAGGGTACGACAAAAACGAAATAGTACAGATATCCGACGTTCTCCTTCCATTTCTGGATCTAAGAGGTCGCCTTCATAGAGTACTAAACCTTTCTTGTTCGCGTACATGCAAAGAGGCCAGCGTGATTGCCAACTGTAATGCTAGTAATGTAGTTTCTAGCCAAAACTTCCAATGTTCATATACAGTTGATCTTCGATATCTCGAACTCGGATAACTCGAACATTGGGATAACTCGAAGTAAAAGTTCTTCTAAAAGGTCCTTCCAAAACTTACAATACAGTATTGCTCTTAAATATATCACTACGAATATCTAGAAACACATATGGCGGCTTAATGCAGGTGTAAAGTAATGCTGAAAGTTGCTGCAGAAGCTTTCAGCATTACTTTACACCTGCATTAAGCTGTCAACTCGAGAAATCGTCCAGATTAGAAATCCGATAATATATTCTGAAGGAAGGTGGTCCCCGAGAGCAAAAATTGCAACACAAGAAGAGAAAATTGCAGACTCGGTTTTATTGAGTCTGTTCATGAACAGTAATTGAAAGTGCAACACTGCTCATGCCCCCTAGCACTGGCTTATGCGGTATTCAATTTTCAGAACAAGAAGTACTAAAAATCATGATCTCGAAGGATCAGAAGGTATAACAACACTGAGAATGAAGTACGGGGCGACGTACTCGAATTTCTATTATCTCGAGCTAATCTGTATAGTCCCAGGGAGTTCGAGATATCGAAGTTCAACTGTATTATTATAAAATTTCCATTCTTTGTTGACCCTTTACTAAATAGATATATGACGTCATGCTGTATATAGATATAGAGGATTTTACATGAGTGTTCTTGATTGACCCTTTACCGCATAGATATAACTTTAACACCTTAGCAATCATGATATAATTATTCTTATATAAATATTCAACAAGGAAAGGTTAACAAGCTGTAGCTTACCTGTCGTTGTGACTACTGGTGCTGCAGTTGTAACAACTACTGCAGTTGTGACAGGCGGTGCTGCTGTTGTTGTGTTAACAGGAACCGGAAGTGGCGTAGTTACAATTGGGGTACTGGTTACAATATTTACCGACGTTGTCGGCGCATATGTTGGGACTGCAGTTGGTTTAGCTTTTGTGCTTACTTTTACATTCGGTTTTGGTGGGGCTATTGTTTTGGCTGACCCAGGCCAGAGGGATATAGGGGCGGCAGATTTGCTCGAGGCTTTATGATTAGATTGAGAAACTCGTTTGGCAGGAGCTTGTTTCCTGCTCGGTCCAACTTGTTGTATGGTCACCACCTTCGGAAGAGACTTAGGTGTTTTTACTGGTGGTGGAATCGGGAGATCAACCTTGGACTTTAGCGGCGGCTTTAGCTGTGACCTTGATTGTGATATTGTCTGTGTATTTGACTGTGACACCGGCTGTAACTTTTGCTGCGACACTGCTTGTAACTTTTGCTGTGACACCGCATGTGCTTTTTGCTGTGACACTGCCTGTAACTTTTGATGTGACACTGCCTGCGCCTTTTGCTGTGAAACTGTCTGTAGCTTTTGATGTGACACTGCCTGCGCCTTTTGCTGTGACACTGTCTGTGCCTTTTGTTGTGAAACTGTCTGTAGCTTTTGCTGTGAAACTGCCTGTAACTTTTGTTGTGGCACTGTCTGTGACTTTGACTGTGAAACTGGTGCTGCTTTGGCTTTTTGTCTCATTTTCTCAATTGATTTGATGAAATCTGAAAAAAAGTAATATAAATTAATGAACTACCTGAAAACCAAATATGGGCTATTTAAATCCTGCCCGGTTGAACGTTTGGCTGACTTCCAATTCGATTAAACGTTTGAGGAGCTACTGCCTGAATTTCAAGTACAGTAAAAATTCGATTATTCTAATTTTCTGTATAGAAGAATTTAGACCCTTTATGCAGAATGCTGCCTAATGCATGGTGAAAGTCATGCAGAAAGCTCATAATGAGCTTTCTGCGGGACTTTCAGCATGCAATAAGCTGCAACCTGTCTGAAAGATCGATAATATTATGTATTTTTGTGTTCGAACAATTGAGTGTTCGAATACCCGAAATTCTATCCTGATCAACGGTTTTATCCTCGGCTTCAACTTTTATATTTGAATTTCCGTGTTTGATAATTGAAAAAAGTATGCCTCCGCAAGATCCGATTTGCGACATTTTACTGTTTCGATTTGTAAAACCTTTTGACAAACTATTGAACGAGACTCTTATTGAACGTAGATCCAGATGAGACGCCGAGTTCTGGATCCAGGCTGTTTGCCAACGTCTGTCAGGTCGCCATGACGACCTCCAAGAAATACTCCATTTCAGATTCGTCAAGGCACAGTGTTCATTTAAGCAAGTGGTTCAAATAGCATTACGCAAGACGGAAGCTTTGCACAAAGCTCCCAAAGGATATGTCTGTGTTACTATTACTCTGTATTCAGCAACCATCATGTATTTTAATTACAGTAAAACCTCTCTATAACGGCCACTAAATTGTGTTAATTAGTTGGTATGTAGAGCAGGTGGCTGCTTAAAGCAAGGTGAAAGTAAAACAGAACGCTCCTATAGGAACGTTCTGTTTTACTTTAACCTTGCTTTAAGCAGTCAACTGCCTTTAACACAAAATACTTGATGTAATTTAGTATCCGTTATAGAGAGGTTTTACTGTACCATTGTGTTTCTGTTTCAGAGGTTAGCATTGAAAGAGGATCGGTTGATATAAAATAAGAATTATTTCAGCCATACATCGAAAAAAGATAGAAAAAGTACTCTCACCATTGAAGAGTTCAGCCTTATTGACTCCTGTAGCAGCTATCCTAGGAGTGTGTTTCCTCATTGGCGTGGCACCTAAAAAGAAATGATATAGAAAGGATATAAAATTGACAAACCCATGAGACCATGTACACACAGTGCTTTGATTATGTACAGTGAAATACTACACACATTATTCACAGGTACCGGTATCAATCTGCTAAAATACTTTTCCCAGTCAATGGCCTGTACCGATAAACAATATAGGATCATTACGCTTTTAATATGTAGTTATCAAAGGCTTAACCATTTTACCACCAATCTCTCATAACTGCACCACGACAAATAGTGCAGTCTCAGATCTCTATACCTATGCTTTATTGTTTTGAAATTTGCATTTATTTATCTCATTTCCTTTTTGTACCGAATGATTTAATAAAAATGGATAGCAGACAACAATTAGAAATTTGAGGTCGAAAGGGTAAATATAACAAAGAGAAATAAACAAACGACAAGCAGGCTATAAGGTTATCAAACGTATTGTTTGAACCTGTGTTCAATCTCAAGTATCTGATTGGTCAGATTTGGTGAATTCTGCTAGGTTATATCCCATGTACATTCACCGTCTTACCTTGTCCATGCGAAACTGTCGAAACTTGGCCTCCAAACTTTCCTTTGTACCAGACTTCGAATATTCCCATTAGAATGGCTGAAATAAACAAGAGATGGAATAATCGCAAATACAGAAAAACCTCGATTATTCGAATTTTCGGTATAGAAGAATTTAGACCCTTTTAGGCAGGTGGTTGCCTAATACATGGTGAAAGTCATGCAGAAAGCTCCTAGAGGAGCTTTCTGCATGACTTTCACCATGCATTATGCTGCCACCTGTCTTAAAGATCGATAATAATACGTATTTTAGTGTTCGAATAATCGAGTATTTTAGTGTTCGAATAATCGAAGTTTTACTGTAGATACGTACTACTATTTAGTAACCAAAACTATAATATGTAGTAAAACCACTCTAAACAGGAATTCTAGTGGAAAAGAATTTATATACTTTTAGGCAGGTGGCTGCTTAATGCAGGGTGAAAGTCATACAGAATGTTCCTTGTGCATTAAGCTGCCACTTGTCGCAATGACCGATTTTGACCTAGTTTTAACGTCCGGTTTTGAGAGGTTTTACTGTAATATTCTGTAAACACTTCTGTAATGATCTGACGGTCATTTACAATAGTGTTTAAACGATGATCTATTATTTCCGATGATTGATCAAAAGTACTCATTCGATAGATAATCGATTATAAAATCTAATAATCGATTAATGGATTTTTTAAATTATATTCTATGTTATATTCAAAATTTCAATTTCTCATTTCGTATTCGTATAATCGATGATTAATCGAAGTGGTCTGTCTGATTAAATCCGATGATCGATTATGAAAATAAGCCGATTATGAACCACTAATTTACAAACAGTTCGGACCCTGATGAGACGCCGAGTAATTCGACGCCTCATCAGGATCCAAACTGTTTGACACTTAGTTTCTAACATCTTCTGACGTATCGAAGTGAGTAAACTGTATTTGGAGCAGAAATGTTTCGCCATCTGCTGTTTAACCCTTCGCTGCCAAATTCTGTCGTCTGCTAACTTTTCGTCTGCTAATTTTTTTATTTATTTTTTTCGATTTCTTCATTTTTGTTTCAAAAACACAGTAACAGTAACAAACAGTTTTGATCCTGATAAGACGCCGAGTTACTCGGCGTCTCATCTGGATCCAAACTGTTTGCATAGGTAATCACAGATCCGGCATTGGCATCGAAATGGTGAACACAGGTATAGTACCATAAGCGTTGGAGCTCAGTTCTGAATATACTATGGATACACATAAGAACATGTTTTAACCCATTCCCTTATATTTAACCCATCCCCTTATATTTAACGCATTCCCTCATATTTAACCTCATATTTAATCCATTCCCTCAGATTTGACCGATTCCCTCATATTCAACCCATTCCCTCATATTCAACCCATTCCCTCATATTCAACCCATTCCCTCATATTTAACCCATTCCCTCATATTTAACCCATTCTATCATATTTAACCCATTCCCTCATATTCAACTCATTCCCTCATATTTGACCCATTCTCTCATATCTAACCCATTCCCTTATATTTAACCCATTCCCTTATATTTAGCTATTCCCTCATATTTAACCCATTCCCTCATATTGACGCCTTTGGTCGCCTCTGTAAAAATCATATTTTCAAACCACTGTGATAAATAGGGCATTTGCTTCATGGGAGAAAATGCTCTATTTATTACAATGGTTTCAAAACTAGTCGATTCTAAATGCTCCTTTTAAGTAGATTTATATCTATTCAAAGGGGTTGGATCTAAAAATAATCAATGAGGTAATAGCCAATGAGGTAATGGGTTAAAGGGTCATCAAGAAGATGCAATTATGGGTTTGAAAGGCCCAATGCAGGTCAAAAGGTTTTGTAAAGCTTAATACAGGTCAAAAGTAATGCAGATAGGTCCATTATTAGCTTTCTGCATTGCTTTTGCCCTGTATCAACCCATTCCCTCATATTGACGACTTTTGACGACTCTGTAAACGTCATTTTGTGAAACAATTGTGATAAATATAGGAGCTCCTATAGGAGCAAATGCTCTATTTATCACAATGGTTTCAAACTACAAAATTCTGATTTTTTTCTTTTCTCTAGTTAATGCTCCTTTTCGGTAGATTTATTCAAAGAGGTTGTATCTAAAAATAGCCTATGGGGTAATGGGTTAAGCAACCGTCTGCTTTTTAAGACTCCTGTGTTTAATAAATGAATGGCCGCTTTGGACCAGTTCTAGTAAATTAGTCAGTAGTCAAACAGGATATGCCACATGAAAGACCGTAACATACTAAGACACACAAATGAAAACCTACCCCCCCCCCCCACACACACACACACACACACACACCACCACCACCACCACAACCACAACCATCACAACCACCACACACACACACACACACACACTCACAGATTAATACACCCCACACATACACTGACAGACGGTCACACAGACATATACACACACACCGACAGACACCCACCTCAAACAATTAAAATATCATCCGAACCACAAGACACGTTGTGACGTCATGATTTACACAAACGTAAAATAAGGCACAATGTCACAAAATGCGTTACTGAATAAGTACCCTGCCAGTTTAGGACCACTGTCACCATAGTGTTCTTTATTGTCGTTACCTTTGGTCTAGGGCAATGTCACCATATTTTTGTGGTTGTTATCTTAGGTCTATGGCACTGTGACTATATTGGGTTTGTTTTATGGCCGTTACCTTTGGTCTAGTCCTGTGACTATATTTGTTTTGTTGTCGTTATCCTTGGCCTAGGGCACTTTTACCATATTGCTTAATGGTCGTTATCTTTGATCAAGGGCACTTTGGCTATATTGTTTTGTGGTCGTTACCTTTGGCCTAGGGCACCGTGACAATATCAGGTTTGTTTTATGTCGTGGTTGTTGACCTAGGACACTGTGACTTTATTGTATTATGGTCGTTACCATTTGTCTAGGGTAATGTGACCATTTTGTTCTTTGTTGTCGTTACCTTTGGTCTAGGACACTGTTTTTGTGTCACTGCCATATTGTTTTGAGGTCGTTACATTTGGACTGGTTTTGTAGTCGTTATATTTGGTCTAGGGCACTGTGACTATATTGTGTTGGATTTGTGTGGTGATCGTTTGCCTAGGGCACTGTGACTATATTGGTTTTACGGCCGTTACCTTTAGTCTAGGGCACTGTGACTATATTGGTTTTACGGCCGTTACCTTTAGTCTAGGGTACTGTGACTATATTGGTGTTACGGCCGTTACCTTTGGTCTAGGGTACTGTGACTATATTGGTTTTACGGCCGTTACCTTTAGTCTAGGGTACTGTGACTATATTGGTGTTACGGCCGTTACCTTTAGCCTAGGGTACTGTGACTATATTGGGTTGGATTTGTGTGGTGATCGTTTGCCTAGGGCACTGTGACTATATTGGTTTTGTTTTATGGTCGTGGTTGTTGACGGAGGACACTGTGACTACATTGCTCTATGGTCGTTATCATTGGTCTAGTGCACTGTGACTTTATTGGGTTTATATTATGGTCGTGGTTGTTGACGGAGGACATTATGACTATATTGCTGTATGGTCGTTATCATTGGTCTAGTGCACTGTGACTATATTGGGTTTTTTTATTTCGTGGTGATCGTAGGCCTAGGGCACTGTGACTATATTGGCTTTATTTTATGGTCGTGGTTGTTGACGGAGGACACTGTGACTATATTGCTGTATGGTCGTTATCATTGGTCTAGTGCACTGTGACTATATTGGTTTTTTTTTATTTCGTGGTGATCGTTGGCCTAGGGCACTATATTGGGTTTGTTTTATGGTCGTGGTTGTTGATGGAGGACACTGTGACTATATTGCATTATTGTCGTTACCTTTTGTCTAGGGCACTGTGGCTATTTTGTTCTTTGTTGCCGTTACTTTTGGTCTAGGACACTTTGACCAAATTTTTTGTGGTCGTTATCTTTGGCCTAGGGTACCGTGACTATTTTGTTTTTGTAGTCGTTATTTTTGGTCTAGTGTACTGTGACTATATTGTGTTTGTTTTTTGTCCGTTACCTTTGGTCTAGGGCACTGTGACTGTATTGGGTTTTATTTCTGGTCGTGATCGTTGGCCTCAGACATTGTGACTATATTGCTTCATGGTCGTTACCGTTGGTCTAGGGCACTGTAACCATATCGCTTTATGGTCGTTATATTTGGCATAGATCACTGTAACCATATTGCATAATGGTCGTTATCTTTGGTCTAGCGCACTGTGACCATAATGGGTTTGTTGTCATTATCTTTGGATTAGAGCACTGTGACGATATCATTTTTTTTGGTCGTTACCTTTGAGCGAGCTTTTGGTGACGGTGACCCTGTTCTTCTTAAAGTTGTTCCGTCTGATTGGCTTGTTGGGAGTGGCGGACTGTGATTTAGTTGTAATTTTGAACAAGTCGCTCATAAGGTTATCTATATACTGCGCCGTTGGTGCCCTGGTGTTGGCGGGGGCTGCAAAGGGGTAAAATAATGAGTACAATTATAATTATGAATAATAATGAAATCGCTTATGTAATCCTGCATCTGATGAATATTTATGAAGCAAATAATGAGATGTTTGTATCAATACCAAAGGGGCCATACAAATTAGTTCAGAGATAACAGAAGTTCGAGTCATCCGATTTCTAATCCGAACAATTTCTCAAGCGACAGCTTAATACAGGTCTTAATAGGTTCTTTCAGCATTACTTTAGACCTGTATTAAGCTGTCACATGTGTTTCCAGATATTGTAGCGATACATTTTACAGCAATTATGTATGGTAAGTTTCGGAAAGACTTGACTTTTTGTTCGAGTTATCCCGAAGTTCGAGTTATCCCGAGTTATCCCGATGTTCGAGTTATCTATCCAAAAGTTCGAGTTATCTCGATGCTCGAGTTATCTATCACGAAGTTCGAGTTATCCCGATGTTCGAGTTATCCCGAGATATCGGAGCTCAACTGTATTTATGTCGGCAAAATTCAACGCCGAAAATAGCGCCAATGGAAACGTCATTATGCAAATAAATTGAAACGAATTCGAGGGTTTAGTGCAAAACTATTCTAACTCCTTCACTTTCCTTGGTGCAAAACTATTCTAACTCCTTCACAAAGTGAAGGAGATAGAATAGTTTTGCACCAAGTCCTCGATTGTTTTTATATGCTCCTGTTTGTCGCCCAGAAAGCAAGGCTATATAATGTGTATGTTTTCTGCTTCGTGAAAATGGGTGTTTAAGCCCCGTTTCTATGAAGCCGACTTTTTTTGTTCCAGAGAACGCCCCGAGAACGCCCCGTTATGATAACAATACAGTAAAACCATTACCTAATGAATATTCATGAATTTTTGAATGCGTTAATATTAATTAGACGAACGCTTGCTATCCAACTACGTCATAGGCTATTTTTAGATCCGACCTCTTTGACTAAAACTAGAATCTACTAAAAATGGGCATTTACTAGAGAAAATGAGAACTTTAGAATAGTGTAGTTCTGAAACTATTGCGATAAACGGAGCATTTGCTCCGATTGAGCAAATGCTTTATTTATCACAATGGTTTCAATTTGAGGCGTCAATATGAGGGAATGGGTTATGAGTTCATATGACATCATAAAATAGAGAAGAATTACAATAATATACACTGTAGATGTAGATTATTTCCTTAGCAAACAAGTCAGATCCCTAAATTGCTCCTTGCTAATCAGGGTAAGCATTGTTTGCAAATGCGTCTCTTTTCAACTTAAGCTACTATTACAAAAGATGGATAATTCAAGGATGTTAACACTTCCTTCGATACGTCACAGATTACGTGTCGTCACATATAACGTCATACATTTCAATCATATAAACGCTTTTCATGACTTTGCAAACAGAGTAGACCCAAAACAGACGGCTCCTGCAGGAGCCGTCTGTTATGCGTCTTCTCTGTTTGCTTATAGTAATATATAGATCCCTTTTGAAGTTCTACCTTATAAAATGCTATTTATCAAAATGGTTTCTACAGTTTTCCCTTTCTCTCTTATTAATGCTCATTTTCGGTAGATTTATTCATACAGACTGGGTCTAAATATAGTCTAGGAGGGAACGAATTAATGCAGGCTGAAAGTGTAAGGAGCTTTCTACAGGACTTTCATCCGTCACCTGCCTAAAATGGACCCAAATTGTTCTGCATTAAAATACGATTTAGAGGTTTACTATTTTTTTACTAAATCTATTTAACAAATTTTAGATAAAGATTTTTACGGGTATCATGTTTTATCAGCATTACAACAGTTAGACATTCGATAAAATCCTTAACATTTTCACTTGTAAACATGATATACCTGAAGGTATCTGCTGGGCAGGCGGAGTAAGTGCGACTGGAGGCTTCGGCAAGTAACCACTGGCTTGTCTCCCTTGTTTGAACGCTTGCCGACGTATCCGTCGATGGAAACGACTCAGGATGAACTGTAGCTCGTGTTTCGCTTCTTTGGAATTGTCAAAGTTTAATGTTTCATAACCTAAAATAATTCGAGTAACAATATCTTAGAAAATGTGCTTGAACCAAAGCGTGAACCAGGCAAAATGTGCACCCAGTCACCGTAAACAGCAATCGTAATTATCGTAATCAGGTTCCGGCAATCTTGTAGGAATGCCAAAAGTGTTTTGATTGCGTCAGAAAGTGCGTGTACATACATGTATAAAGTCTGATTTTGACCCGTGAGCTGTGACCTTTAGGACGAGTCCACCCGTGGAGGTAAAACGCGTCACAAACCATGTATTTGTTCCGGAGTTACCAGTAGTGGTTATACAGACCTGTAATAAGCATATGCGTACAGTAGAGCCCCTCTAATGCGACCACTTAATGAATAAACATGTGTGTATTTATAAGCAGGCGGTTGCTTAATGCAGGACAAAAGTAATGCAGAAAGCTCCTCTATGAGCTTTCTGCATTACTTTTGTCCTGCATTAAGCTACCACCTAGCTGTATCTAGCACCCATAATTAAACCTCTTTTAGATGGTCGTATTAGCGGGGGTTTACTGCGTGACATTGTCCACTTACCCATACATTAGAATTGTTGCAACTTCTATAAATAGAAACGTGCAGTCAAGGCTCAGGGCTAGAAATCGATATTTTTTTATAGTCTAGTGAGGATATAAAATAGTGACGTCATAATGATACTTCTGAATTATGTAACATTTAACCTTACCGTACATTCGACATTTGCTAAATTGCTACCGTATGTCAGAATCAACGGTCGACATTTACTACGTCAGATATTAACAGTCGCAAAATTGTGTAGCAAACAACAATATAATTATACCGTGGGACATTTCTGGAAGACAACAGGGGAGGTAACTTTGCACGGACACAATATATACGAAAGAAGCTTATAAATTATCTTATTCTAAGATCTCCGCTACTTATATTTGGTCGCAATTTTGAACGAATTCTTTTCTTCATCCTTCGATTTGTTAATACTGCCAATTGACTTAAATCCTGTTGGGCTCGCAGAAGCGGAGCTGAATCTAAATGCTGTATATGCAGACTATGTACCGTGGTTATAGGGGTCCGGGGGAATGCTTCCCCGGGAAAATTAACCCTACGCTTGCTATTCACGTCAATATACCTACCTGTAAATAGTGAAGACCCAGATGAGACAGCTCCTGCAGTAGCTGTCTCATCAGGGTCTGCACTATTTACAAATTGATAATGCAACCAGTGCACTCCACAGCAGTGATTGCGCAGCGAAATACTTTTACACAGTGAAGATATATGTAATTATACAACAGGGCATGGTTAAAGAAGGAGAAATGTATTTTAAAATTCAGCAAGCGAAGCGTTAAGGATTGTATAGTTTTGCCACCATTGTAACGAGGATGGTCTCCGTGGCCGGGTAGTTATGGTCTTCGACTGACAATCGTTTAGCCTCTCGACGTTGTGGTTCAAATCCCGGTCTGGGCATTTGGATTTTTCATGTGAGGAAGCCTTCCAGTTGGCTAGTGGTAGGTCTTTGGTTTTACCCGGATGTTCTGTGCACGAATTATTGCTATTTGTTCTGTGTACAGAAGGACCTCTGACGTCATCTTATGACGTCATTAGCTGGACGTCGTGATATGACTACTATTAACCCTTCGCTTGCTGAATTTTAAAATACATTTCTCATTCTTCACCCATGTCATGTTGTATAATTACATATATCTTCACTGTGTACAAGTATTTCGCTGTGCAATCACTGCTGTGGAGTGCACTAGTTGCACAATCAACTTGTAAATAGTGCAGACCCTGATGAGACAGCTCCTGCAGGAGCTGTCTCATCTGGGTCGTCACTATTTACAGGTAGGTATATTGACGTGAATAGCGAGCGAAGGGTCAAAGCGACGTAAAACCCGATAAAAACAAACCATGGTACTAAGCAGAGTATTTGTTCCTATTATAGCAAATGCTCTATTTATCACAATGGTTTCAAAAAGGTAACTTTTACAAAGCCCCCCAAAATCATCAGCACGAGGTACATGAGCTACATAATGACGTGTATGACGTCAGTATGAGGAGCAAGATTGATGTTGACAACAAAAAACGTAAAATACACATTTCATCAAAATTACAGATATTCTCATTGTCTTTTCCCTTTCCTCCATAAATACGCCTTTCTACGCCTCTGTAATAGTCACTTCTTGAAACCATTGTGATATAGAGAATAATAGGTTAGTGCCGTAGATGGCATAAATTAAAGACCTCGATCTAACAAAATTCATAAGTCTAGAGAGAAAAAAGGCCCAGATCAAATGGCTTGTTCAGAACCCTATGTTCTGAGTCTTCTCTGTTTTCAAACGGGTCAGAGATGTTATCTCATATTGACGCATTTTGACCCATTCTCTCATATTGACGCATTTTGACCCATTCTCTCATATTGACGCCTTTTGACACATTCTCTCATATTGACGCCTTTTGACCCAAGTTTCATAGTTGAGAAGTGCTGAAGCTTCATAGTGGAGAAGTGCTAAAGCTTTGTAGTGGAGAAGTACTGAAGCTTCATAGTGGAGAAGTGCTGAAGCTTCATAGTGGAGAAGTGCTGAAGCTTCATATTGTGAGAACTGCTGAAGCTTCATAATGGAGGCGTGCTGAAGCTTCGTAGTGGAGAAGTGCTAAAGCTTCATAGTGGAGAAGTGCTGAAACTTCATAATGGATGCGTGCTGAAGCTTCATAGTGGAGGCGTGCTGAAGCTTCATAGTGGAGAAGTGCTGCAGCTTCATAGTGGAGAAGTGCTGAAGCTTCATAGTGGAGAAGTGCTAAAGCTTTGTAGTGGAGAAGTGCTAAAGCTTCATAGTGGAGAAGTGCTGAAACTTTATAATGGATTCGTGCTGAAGCTTCATAGTGGAGGTGTGCTGAAGCTTCATATTGTGAGAACTACTGAAGCTTCATAATGGAGGCGTGCTGAAACTTCATAGTTGAGAAATGCTGAAGCTTCATAGGGATGAAGTGTTGAAGTTTCATAGTGGAAGGAGGCGTGCTGAAGCTTTATAGCGGAGAGGTTCTCATAGCGGAGAAATGCTGAATCTTCATAGTGGAGAATTACTGAAGCTTCATAGTGGAAAAGTGCTGAAGCTTCAAAGTGGAGAAGTGCTGAAGTTTCATAGTGGAGAAATACTGAAGCTTCTTAATGGAGACGTCCATCAACGTTTAAATATAGAATCCGCTAGGTATGAAATGTTTAACCCTATACTCCATGAATATTTATGTAGAAAATAATGACGTAATGAATATTAATTAGATTACTTGTCAAAATAGCACATGGGGACAGGAATATTTGATCTTGGCAGAAACGGTAGAATCATATCTATATTATAACTTGGGCAAACAGAGCAGACCCTGATCAGTCGGCTTCTATAGAAGCCGTCTGAAGTTGGTGTTCTCTGTTTGCAAAGGCGTAGAAAGGACAACAACGACACCCTTTGGGATACAAAGATTGTATGTGTTGTTCAGAGGGAGTTGTTATAGGGAGGGAAAATCAAACACAATTAGCTTGTTTGCAGATCTCCAGATAAGAGGTATTTCGAGAACTAAAACCGGTATGCCTCTATCAAATCCTATGTTGTGACCACTCTTTAGAATCGTCACAAAGTGACGATTCTAAAGAGTGGTCGGTCACTCTTTAGAATCGTCACAAAGTGACGATTCTAAAGAGTGGTCACAACATAGGATTTGACGGAGGCATAAAGAAAATACGCTGGAAAAAGTTATTTCTGGATCCTTGTTGTTTCTATAGGATCCGTCTGATGTGGGTGTACTCTGTTTGCAAAGGCGTAGAAAGGAGTTTTTATGGAGGAAAGGATTAACCGTGCAAGAGAATTTTGAATGAAAATCAGTGCAGATCTCTCGGAACCGTCTGCCCTAGGTCTACACTGTTTACAAATAGCAGTGAATGCGTGACCTGCTTTCAAAGGATTAACCCTTTCACCGCCAATGTCGCATAAATGCACCACGACAAATAGTGCAGTCCCAGATCAGACGCCGCCTTTTCAAGGCGGCGTCTGATCAGGGACTGCACTATTTGTATCAATCTCTATTTCTAAACCTGTGCTTTATTCCTTTGAAATTTGCATTTAAGTATCCATTTCCTTATTTTACCGAATTATTTAACAAACTTGCATTGCAGACGACTATTAGAAATTTGGCGCCGAAAGAGTTAAAGCTAATTTTCTTTTTTGTTCAGATTCAGATAAAAATACACACGTGTAACAACAACAAAGAACAATGATACATGTATTTATTTGTTTCCAACTATACCAAAGCCGTCAAGGAAGTGAGTACAATTCTATGATATTGTGTGGAACTATTTTCATGCCTATTTGCGCCGACAACTAATGCTCCTACTTAAATAAACAAAATGATACATTGGGAAAAAAGTCCGTTGCACGTGACAGAGATTCAGCTTGCCAATTTATGGCTATATTTCCACAGCTGACCAAACTGTATTTTTATGTCTGCTGTTCTTGAAATTCTCATCTGTTGCCAGGTTTTTTGTCTTCAATTTTCTATTCAAACATTAGACAAAACACAGATCAATGTGGAACTACTTGAATGCTAAGGGAACGCCAATATACATTGCATTTAATCTGAATCCAATCTGATAATAAAAGCAGTCTTAGTTCGACAAAGGCTAATGTTAACTCATTCCCTGTTTAACTCATTCCCTGATATTGACGACTTTTGACGACTCTGTAAAAGTCACTTTGTGAAACCATTGTGATAAATAGAGCATTTGCTCCTATAGGAGCAAATGCTCTATTTATCACAAAGGTTTCAAACTACAAAATTCTAAAAAAAATCCTTTTCTTTAGTAAATGCTCCTTTTTGGTAGATTTATTCAAAGAGGTTATATCTAAAAATAGCCTATGAGGGAATGGGTTAAAATCATTTCAAATTTCAATATCTACTGAATATTCATGAGCGAAATAGTTATAAAGAAATACGGAAGGTGAAACATTGTAGCCATTTTAGAAAGTAAAGAAATAGATCTAGCAAATTGCAATAGCAAACAGAGCAGGGGCTGTCTGATCTGGGTCTGCTCTGTTTGCAAATACGTGCAAACACGTTTATATGAGGGAAAGGGTTAACATCTTGCTTATAAATAGAGTAGACCCAGACAAGACGGCTCTTGAATGGACTGTGTGATCCAGGGTCCATGCTTATAAAACTTTTAGTTGAGTCTGAGTTGTGCAAATCTGACAATCAAAAGCTTGAGAACTCAAATCTGACCAATCAAAAGCTTTATAAGCATGGACCCAGGTTTGCTCTGTTTATTCATGAAATCATTATAGAAATGGTTGTACAGTGTCGGGTACTGGTAATAATTACCGTATTCATATGGTAGTATAAAATGTCAGGAATACCATAAATATGCATATTCATAACAGGAGCGATGGATTTATGAATATTAATTAGTTCAATTCCATTAAGGAAACATGAGCAATTTAATTTCTGGCCATAGCAGATATTGTATAATCAGGTATATAGGAAAACCTCTCTATAACGGCCATAAAATTACATCAAGTATTTTGTGTTAAAGGCAGGTGGCTGATTAAAGCAAGGTGAAAGTAAAACAGAACATATAGCAGCGTTCTGCTATACTTTCACCTTACTTTAAGCGGTCACCTACCCTAAATACCAAATAATTAACACAATTTAGTGACCGTTATAGAGAGGTTTTGCTGTATATCATTCTAGAAGCAAACGGAGCGGATCCTGCTCAGACTCTGATCCTTCACTAGGTGTCTGATCACGGTTTACTCTGTTAACAAAAGCCATGAAAAGTAATCACTATCAGGTAAGGAGTTCTTTCAAACGAGTTCAAATTATTGTGTCGGTAGTGTTTTGTGTCAGAGATAATCCTCATTTCAATCTGAGGCAATTCTCATTTGCAATCAAAGAGGTTCCACAGGAATACATCTGCCAAATGAGGGATATTGTTCTGCTATATGTAAACTCCTTGGTGGATAAACACAAATTTATTCCAAATTAGAGTTGCCTTCTTTCAGTTGGATTACTACGCTATTTCCCTTGTTTTACTACGTCATTTCCTTTGTATTTCAATGAGATGAGATTAACTGATTGATGTTTCAAGTACAGTTGAGATTCGATATCTCGAACTTCAAGGATCGTACAAATTACTTCGAGATAACACATGTTCGAGTCCAATTTCTAATCTGGATAATTTCCCAAGTTCACAGCTTAATGCAGGTCGATAGTTATGCTGAAAGCTCCAGCATTACATTCGACCTGCATTAAGCTTTGAAATGTGTTTCTGGACATGCGTAGTGATACATTTTGGAACAATTCTGTATAGTTCGAGCTAACCCAAAGTTCGAGTTATACGAGTTCGAGATAGGGGTGTTCCACCGTATCTTTTTCATTAAACTTTAGGCATAAAGCAATTCAATATACTCAAAGATGTTAAACAAGTTATGTACATTCAATACAATTTATTCGAGATGGTCAATATACGTAAGGAGATCAACGATAAAACCAGAGGAACTCAAATAATAGGACCTACTTCCTTAGAGAGAGTATTCATGGGAGATTACTGAACAAGATCCCTCATTGCATGCTGTATACATTTGTCTGCCAAAATGAACAGTAGAACCTGCTAATAGTGACAACATTAATTAATGCCAATAAGAGCAGATGATTGCGTAATGAAAGGCGAAAGTAATGCTGAAAGCTCCTGCAGGGGCTTTATGCATGACTTTCATCCTGCACTAAGATATCACCTGTCTTAAACACCACTATTAGGCTTACTTCAGGTGGTCGCTGTAGCCGTATTCATTGTACAACCGTGTTCATTATCAACGTCGATCGGTCTTTCTCACTTAGTTTTGTCTTACAAACAAGTTGTCCCTGGACCTTTAGTCCTAATGGTTTTGCAGTGTAACACTTTACGCGACCCTTGCTCCTTCGCCAGATGCTGCCATTCCCATTCCAGTACCGCCCCTAGCTCCGTTCCTAGCCCCGCCTCTCAATTCGCCTCTAATTTGTTCTGAACCAGCAACGCCTTGTAACAACTGACTATTTGGTGGTGGCGACCTTCCAATTGGTCCTATTCCGCCTGTTCCTGTATTCCCACCTCCAAGCAGTCCGCTTAATTCCATCATACCGCCACCTAATCCGGGAATTCCAGATAGTCCGGACAAACCAGCCAATCCTGGCATACCACCAGAGCCTATACCCATCGATTGCATCATTCTTTGTAACGGGCTTACTGATTGGAGGTTGTCCATGTAGTCAGCCATCAAGTCGGCTCTGTCGGCGCGCACGTCTGCGGGATTAGATCCTGGTGCAGGCTTAGCACGAAGTCTCATCTGTCTTTGGAACCTGTGATTTGCCATCAGCTCGCGCACGTTACGAGGTATTTGGACTGTTCTTCGTAGACCTTGCACTGCTGGCCTTCCATGGATAGGATCTCTTTGTCTCAGCCGATTGAACCTGGGAGGTGTTGATTGCACAGGTGGAAATTCGGTCGGGGAAGGATTTGGTGACATCTCATAGCTTGGGTCAGGCGGTGGAATTGATCTTTGAAACTGTTGCTGTCTGCCACGGAAACCTTGTGGTTGACTCTGAAATGGTGCTGGTTCGCGCCCAATCGGCTGTGGAGCTTGTCCTTGTCTGTTTGGTGGTGGTGTCGCTCTGGACGGAACGGTATGACGACCTAGTGGCTCGGATTGTGATTGACTCCAACCACTTGCGTCCCGCCCTGGTGGACCGAACGTCCTCGGTGCTTCAAAACTTCTTGAATTAGACTGATAAGAATCCCAGCCTCTTCTTTGATTTTCTGGTCTCATTCTATTTCGCATGGCCCTGTCGATTTGCCTTTGCCTTATTGCATTAATCTGTTCCAGTCGCAACAGCTGTTCGATTGGAGATATCATAGCTGGACGGCCACGCCTTCCCGCCGCATTTGCGGGCGGGTCTGGTGCATCACCTCCTCCCATTACCTGCATGAGTAACATTGTCCTCAGCATTTCACCCTGTCTGCTACTTCGATTTCCCATGCCTCCACTGGATCTACGACTACTACCTCCAAGTAGACCGTTCATCCCCCCGAATAGTCCTCCTCCTGACCCGCCTAACAATCCTCCTAATCCGCCTAGAAGTCCCTCTGAACCGCCTCCCATTCCCAACCCCACTAAAAGACCCTCCGAACCTCCGCCAAAAGAACCAACCCCTCTACCACCTCCTACTCCTCCCAACAGACCTCCTGAATTTAATAAACCTGGTGCCCCACTTGCTCCGCCAATTCCGCCAAAGAGCCCGCCCATGTCCCCGCCAAACATGCCATCCAGGAGTCCAGCTCCACCTCTTGCCACGCCTACAAAGGAGACAATAGTTATTTTTATAGGTCAATAAAACGGAATATTGCTACGTCTCGATCTTTTATAACTCTTATTACGCTCAGCATGTATTCTCTTTATATTTTGTAAGTTTTAGAATATTTTCTGTTGTTACCTCATAGGCTATTTTAAACCTAATTTCTTTGAATAAACCAACCGAAAAGGAGCATTTACTAGAAAAAGGGAACTTCTAGAAGTGTGTAGTTTTGAAACCATTGTGATAAATAGAGCATTTGCTCCATAGGAGCAAATGCGCTATTTATCACAATGGTTTTCAAAAATAATTTCTACAAAGTCGTCAAAATGCGTAAATATGAGGGAACAGGTTAAACTCGCTCCCTATTGAATATTTATGTATAATATAAGAATAATGCAATCATAAATATTCAGAAGACTATTTATAATGATATTTGAACATATGAATGTTAGAATCAGGTCTATATTATTCCATCAGTAAACAGAACGGACGCTGGTCAGAACTGGGTCATTCTGTTTACATAGGCGTGAAAACGCGTTTGTATGAAGGACATGGTTTAAGTCTATCTTACCGATCATAGTTCGAAGCAGCCGTTTTCTTTCTATTTCGTTGCAAAGGTTTCGATCAAAGACTACGGACTTTACAAATGCGTAAAGTAACCCTTAGCCTGCTAAACGCGACCTAACTGATATATGCAAACAGGTTGGATCCAGATGAGACGCCGAGTAACACAGCGTTTGATCATGATCCAATCTGTTTGACACTCTGTCAATAGAATCTCAAAAGCTTGAACGAATCAAAGGTAAGTAACGACGGCAACATATCCCCTCGTTATTTGAAGAAAACTCGTCCAAATTTCATTGTGGAAGGCCCCATTTTCATGTTGACGGGGAACAGCCAACACAATATTTGTTGGAACAATCCATTGGCAGACCCTGATCAGAGGGCTCCTTCAGGAACCTCAAGATCTGGGTCAACACTGTTTGCTTACAACCCTTTTAAGAGACACTAAGCATAAATAGGTTAGGCAGACCTCATTTACATAGCAGGCTAAGGGTTAAAACTTTAAACCCTTTCACCGACAAAGTCACATAAATGCACCACGACAAATAGTGCAGTCCCAGATCAAGGCGGCGTCTGATCAGGGACTGCACTTTTTGTCTCAATCTATATTTCTGTATCTGTGTTTTATTCCTTTGAAATTTGCATTTATTTATCTCATTTCCTTATTTTACTGAATGATTGAACAAACTGGGATTGCAGACGACAACTAGAAATTTTGCGCCGAAAGGGTTAAACGAAACTATTCCTTGAATCCCAATGTTTGAACACTCTTAAGAGTTGCCTAAAATAGTTCCTTTCTTTCTCCACCAGACCCCATGTTTTGACAACACTTTAGAATCGTCTCTTCGACTTTTTTTAAATACGCAAATAGTTTGGATCCTTATGAGGTGCCCACTTATAGGCGTCTTATTTGGACCCCAAATAAATTCAATTTCAGGTGAATACATCCATACATAAATGTTTCATGGTAGGTAAATACATTCATAAACTGAATGATTTACGGTAGGTAAATAAATCCATAAATTAATATTTCTCAAACAGCTAGATATAATATATGGCTGTATACATGTTCACATGCATATGTATTATCATGCGTTGGATGCGTAAAACATTTAGTATTATTTTGTTTAGTGCATGCAATATATACGTCAGGAAGAGAGACGGAAATCCAATCATTGTTCAGCTGAAAAAAACTATGTCTGCTAAAGTTCGGATCTAATATTTCAAGCTTTTAAGGAATTATTGAAATTACAACCACAATATCTCGTAGATGCAGGAGGTAGCCTAATGCAGGACAAACGTAATGCATAAAGCTCCTATTGGAGCTATCTGCATTACTTTCGTCCTGCATTAATCAAATTAATGCTTTATAATAACGACACCAGTGACCGTCTACTATTTGTAATATGGAATGGTTAACCATGTAAAAAAGGCAATGACGTCATGAATAGCAATTAGATTGTTATAGATCTAATAGCACATGGACATAAATATGTTTGGCCGTGAAAGAAATGATCGCATCATATCTACGTTATCCCATAAGCAAATAGAGCTGGTCATGGTTATAGGGTTCCTACTGGGACCGACAGATCTGGGCCCACTCTAATGGAAAAGGCGTGCAAAGGCGCACTTATGGAGTAGAAGTATGACGTAATCAGAGACGTAATATATGACGTAGAAAGGCGCACTTATGGAGTAAAGGCATGACGTAACCAGAGATGTAATATATGACGTAGAAAGGCGCTCTTATGGAGTAAAGGTATGACGTAATGAGAGACGTAGTATATGACGTAGAAAGGCGCACTTATGGAGTAAAGGTATGACGTAATCAGAGACGTAATATATGACGTAGAAAGGCGTATTTATGGGGTAAAGGGTTTTACAATTATGACCATTCCATTTTGATATATGAGACCAGTTTGAATCCAGATTAAATGCCAATCACCGTGTCAATGATTTCCTAAATGTTTAACTCTTTTTTCGCCTGCAAACTGTTGTCTGCTTTTTCGGTTTCAGAGAGTGCTGGGAAGAGTTTCGTGTTTTTGTGTATGTCATATGTGTATGTCATATGTATATTTATATGTATGTGTGTGGCATATCTGTATGTTACATGTGTATGTCATATATGTATATGTATGTGTCCTATATGTAATTGTAGAATTAGATCTATAGTATCAAAAAGGATAGCAGACCCTGATCTGGATTAAATGACACGTTTTTCAATAATAGCTCATTCATTATCGCTAAGTAGGAGCAAATACTCTATTTATCACAATGGTTTCAAAACTACACATTTGTAACACCTTTTTCTCTATTAAATGCTCATTTTCAGCACATTTATTCCAAGACTTTGGATCTAAAAAAATATAGCCTATAAGATATTTAACCCTTTCCTCCATAGGCTATTTTTAGATCCAACCACTTTGAATAAATCTACCAGAAAAGAGCATTAACTAGAGAAAAGGATTGTTTTTAGAATTTTGTCGTTTGAAACCATTGTGATAAATAGAGCATTTGCTCCAATATTTATCACAATGGTTTCATAATTTTAAACAATGTAATGAGTAACTCCTTTATTTCTCCACCAAACCTTATGTTGTGACCAATTTCTAAAATCGTCTTTTCAAGACGACTCTTTAGAGTTGTCATAACAAGGTTTGAAGGAGAAATGATGCGTTTAGTATCTGAAGTGGTACTTTTAGTATATGATATACATTTGTACATAATTTATGTATCAGTGTTTTTGAAATATACTCATGCGTGAGTGTTTTTAAACATATCCATTTATATTATGTATTTAACCCATTCTCTCATAGGCTATTTTTAGATCCAACCTCTTTAAATAAATCTACCAAAAAGAAGCATTTTCTAGAGAAAATGAAAATTTAAGAATTTTGTTGTTTGAAACAATTGTGATAAATAGAGTATTTGCTCCTATAGGATGGTTTCAATGGCTTCAAGAATTAACTCTTACAGAGGTGTGGAAATGCGTATTTATGGAGGAAAAGGTCAAATGTGCACATTCATATAACTATCTATCTGAAATACATCTATACTTATGTATCTATGTATATGAAATATACATATTCATTTATGTATTTGAAATATTCTCCATTATCTATGTATTTGAAATATACTGATTTATTTATGTATTTGAAATACGCGTATACACATTTATCTATGTATCTGAATTATTCATTTATCTTATCGACAAAGAAAAACCGTAATCTACTATTGTTAGCATTTCATCATCAAACAACTCGGAGGTACTCGGGTATATTCGGGGATACTCGGATGTATTCGGGGATACTCGGTGGCATATGTGGACATGTTTACTACAAAGTTGTTGATTCGCCCCCTGGCATGTACTTTATTCATAACAGCTTCATTGCATTCTCACGGTATGTTTCCCATCCATGTTTACATATATTAATCTCGTAAAAATTTACGTGGTATGAAAGAGTGAGTAAATGTCACAAGAGTGGCTAAATATGTCAGTCAACCTTCAAAACTCTACTACCGAATTAGTGTCAACAGTAAGCAAACAGTTTGGATTCAGATGAGACGCCGAGTAAATCGGCGTCTCATCAGGATCCAAACTGTTTGTAACGCTGATGCTCTTCCTTGAAAAAGGAATGGAAGAAAAATGGACTTTTATTATTGAAGCTGTCGACAATGTTTGCCAACGTTAATGGCTTAGATCACCGAAGTGTTAGCCCCTAGTCTGTTAACCGCGATCAAACAGTTTAGGTTAAGAAAAGACGTCGAGTTACTCGGCGTTTCAGTAGGATCCAAACTGTTTGACACTCGGTCAAGGTTGTTTGAAGGTCAAGGTTGTTTTGAAGACCTAGTGAATCGGTTATCAGCCATACATGTATCAGCTACATCATTGGGAAGATATTATTTTATCGTCACAGTGAGTTAAGGGTTTAACCCTTTCACCGCCACAGTCGAGTAAATCCACCACGACAAATAGTGCAGTCCCAGATCAGACGCCGCTTTTCAAGGCGGCGTCTGATCAGGGACTTCACTATTTGTCTCAATCTCTAGTTCTATATGTGTGCTTTATTCCTTTGAAATTTGCATTTATTTATCTCATTTCCTTATTTTACTGAATGATTTAACAAACTTAGATTGCAGACGACAATTAGAAATTTGGCGCCGAAAGGGTTAAAGTCGGTTTAAGTGTGCATGTTTGTATGTTGTTTGTTTTTTTATCGTACAGCACCTGACACGGAGGTCTTCATTATGCATGGATTGGAGAGGCGGCCGAGGAAGGTGGGGTGAGCAGGAGACGTGTAGAAAATTAATTTCATCGGAGTGAAAAAGTTGTGGTGTTTCGGTTGTTAATTTTGTTCAAGGAAAGTATCTTTTTGGTGAATACTTGGAATTCAAAATCTATATTTAGACCAGACCAACGTTTGGCGCACGATTAAATCATTTAAGTAGATTACGTCATACTTCTACTCCATAACTGCGCCTGTCTATGCCTTTGCAAACAGAGCAAGAACCATCTCATCAGAGTCTGCTCTGTTTGCTTATGTTTTAATAAAATACTTTCGACATTTAATCTAGATTAGAAATTTGATGACTCAAACATCGGTTATCTCAAGTTCTTTGTATGGCCCCTTGAAGTTCGAGATATAGAAGTGCAACTCTACTTGTAACATCAATCATTTAACCACATCTCAATGAAATACAAGGGGAAATGACGTAGTAATACAAGGGAAATGACGTAGTCATCCAACTGAAAGAAGACACTTCTTCATTTGTGAAAGTTTGAAGTCAATTCTCCTATTGGTGTATAGGGAGTTGAATAGACAAGATTTGCGGGACGTACGGACGGACTGACGGACGGACAAGAGCAATGTTATATGGCTCCCTCTTTGTTGTGGGCATAACGAATACAAAAATAATACCAACTCACCAACGTCGTAAGGTCATGTATCATCATTTCAAAACACCGTCAAAACTATCCGCATATAAGTCGATATCATCTGCAGGTCGGATATATGACTGCCATCATAGCGTATTGGCGTACTTCGCGCGAAAAAACACATTTAGATTTAAAACAAACCTTTTAACCCCTTAACCTGATAGAAACGACTTCAGATCCAGACAGACTCAGATCAGAGGATTCCTGGAAGGGTCTACTGATCAGGGTCTGGTCTGCTTGCTTTTGATATAACAAATATCTTATTCTACAGTTGCTGTTACAGTAAACCAAATATGTTGTTCATAGTACATGTACCAATATAAAATTCAGCGAATAAATATTCAATGTTTCATTATTTCTTAATTGGATATGCATCAGGTAAAAGGGTTTAAAGCGCGATTCTGTATACTCTGTTCTTTTCTCCCACAATCTGAAGCATTATGCTGAGGGTAGCCTTATCATACTGTGAAAAATTATTCCGAGTTCTGATAAAGCGTAATGTTTAATTATTTTAGATTTGTACAATCATTTATGAAACTACTAACGCTTTTACAAAACTATCCATGATTTTACGAAAACATTTATGAATTACTCATGATTTTACGAAAACTTTAAAAAAAAAACTACAGGTGATTTTACGAAACTATTTATACTCCTACATGGATAGTTTTGCTTTTACAAATCTACCCATGCTTTTATGAAACTATCGTGAAGCCACGGACGTTCTTTGCCATACAGTTTGTGAAGCTATTGGCGTTTTGGCGAAACTACTGATGGTTTTACAAAACGAACTACTGACGTTCTGTGACATACTCATACAGTAGAAGCGGCCTTAGGGTGCTTGGGGTTATCTACCATGAACGAATTATCTCCCTTGTTATTGACAAAGTCATACTGTAAATCCTATCTTAAGCTCTTATTTGTTGAATATAGGAGACTTTTAAAAGCTAGTGGTTGCTTAATGCAGGGTAAACGTAGTGCTGAAAGCTCCTATAGGAGCTTTCTCTAGTACGTTCGACCTGCATTAATTTACCACATGTCTTAAAGACCCAATATTTCACCGCTTCTTAATGGTCGCTTTTACGGCTTAAGAGCTGTACTGATGTATATAACTTATTAGTTACAACCACGAGCACCATCCATATCATACATCGATAAAGATTTTGTATAGGCCTGTATCATGCTTTTAATAGCATAAAGTTAGTTAAGATACATATAGCATAAAAGAACATGCAGTTATACAGGAAAGCCTCTTTAAACCGGACTTTCAATTTAGTATAAATATCGGTATTGGAGATAGGGATAGCTTTCTGCAAGGTGGAAGTCACGCAGAAAGCTCCTCCAGGAGCTTTCTGTATGACTTTCAACCTGCATTAAGCAGTCACCAGCCTAAAAGTATCTAAATTCGTATCTACTAATTTCCCAGTTATACTATACACAGAATATCAAGTAATACTCAATATCGCGAGTAACACTTAATATTTAAAGTCATCATCAATATATTCAGTAATATCATAATTATTACACATAATTTTCAGTAATACTCAATAATTTCAGTAATATGCTAAGTATTACAAAAAAAAGATCCCACATTAGACAATATATTCAGTAATTCTCGATATCTTCAGTAATAATTGATATATTAAGTAATATCTTGGGTATTACACAAATTGTCATTATTATTACATAATATCTTCAGTAATAGTCGATATATTCTCTATTACACGATATCTTTAGCAATACTCAATATATTCAGTATTACATAATATTTTCAGATATACACAATTTCCTATGTTATATCTTCAGTAATACACAATATAATATGTAATATCTTCAGTAATACATAGTGTACTATGTACTATCTTCAGTAATACACAATACAGTGTACATTATGTAATATCGTCAGTTACACAGTATTGTCAGTAATAATCAATGACTTCAGTAATAAACACTATCTTCAGCTGCCTCTTACACAGTATTGTTAGTAATAATCAATGACTTCAGCAATAAACACTATCATCAGTTGTCTCTTACACAGTATTGTCAGTAATAATCAATGACTTCAGTAAAAAACAGTATCTTCAGCTGCCTCTTACACAGTATTGTAAGTAATAATCAATGACTTCAGTAATAAACACTATCCTCAGTTGTCTCTGAACAACCGAACGTTTTAGATCTTATTTAAGGCAGGTGCCTCGTATTATTCACACCATTTACCAGCCGTGTTACTAGCCGTGTTACTAGTCGTGTTACTAACCGTGTTACTAGCCGTGTTATACACCGTCTCATCAGGATCCAAACTGTTTGCATATGATATCAGTGACTCGTCTTGATAGCACTGAAGCGGTTAAACACACGCTTTTTATGAACACGTTGCCTTTATATGGAACGCCATTCTGCCATGCTAATTGCTAAATACAATTTGCCAATTGCTAAATACTTATTGCTAAATGTGAAATGATAAATGTCAATTGCGAAATGCCAGTTGCTTAATGTCAAATGCTAAATACGTTCGTCTTATTCGAATAAAGGAATAATAGATAAGGAATTAAATAAATAGTATGGTCCAAATAGGTTTATATTGGTGATTCTGAAAAAAATAGTTAAAATACCAATAAAAAGGACACTCTTCAATGCTAGAAGTGCATTTAGCAATAAGCAGTTCGCATTTCGCATTTGTCATTTACATCCACCATTTGGAAAATTTCAGTTCTTTCCCTAGCAATTTACAGTCATTTTAAAAATGGCGCTGTTCAATGCTAGTAGTGCAAACATGCATTTAGCATTTCGCATTTCGCATTTGTCATTTACATCTATCATTTGGAATATTCAGGTTCTTTCCCTAGCAATTTACACAATTGGCAAAACGCATTTCGCATTTTGCATTTAGCATTTCGCATTTAGCATTTCGCAAATAGCATGGCAGAATGGCGTTCCATACCTTTAAGAATGAACATGCCATATTTTCAAGTAAACGGAGAAGAGGCCGGTCGACCTCGGCAAGTCTCGTTCCTATTCGTAATGTGCATCGGATAATTCGGTAAAACTCGGCAAAAATCAGTATTACAACTTCACGGTGATTATCCTATGCACTTTTTAAACGACTATGCGTAGAAAAAAAAAGACATTTTCAAAAGTCCCGATTAAATATGATCAAAGGTCCCGATTAGATATGATCAAAAGTCCCGATTAGATATGCTCAAAAGTCCCGAATATATATGATCCACATACTGCAATACCGTGTTTTAGTTGTTACTTTATGAGTAAAGAATACAATATATCATAATTTAGTAAGTAGAACAGTTGAACAGGTTATAAACATGCTGAAACGTACCGCTTAATGGAGTTGTATCAATGGGCGTGGCCTGTGGAGTGTTTGAAGGCGTGGCTTGGTTATTCCACCCAATGGCAGTCTGTGTATTCTGTCCCTGGGGTGGGTTCGATTCCCAGCCTTTTGGAGCTAAAAGATGACAAAACGAATGGGAACGATGTATTTACGTGATTAATATTCAGAAAGACTCCATCCAATATGAATACTAATTCAATATTGTATCAACATATGAAATGAAATCAATGAGTGGCATGATATTCAAGCATAGGCGGAGTAGACCCTGATCAAGCGAGTCCTACATGTGTCTCAGTCCAATATAACTATTAATATTTTGCTCCATAAATACTCATTTCTATGTCTTTGCTAACAGAGTAGACCTAGATCAGAGTGAGACGGTCCCTTTAGCGGCCGTCTGATCAGGCTCTGCTCTGTTTGTTATAATATAGGTGTGATTCTACAGTATCTTCCCTGGCCAAAAATCGTATCTAATTAGTTTTCATCATATCAGATGTCTTACATGGATATTAACCCATTACCTCATAGGCTATTTTTAGATCCGACCTCTTTGAATAAATCTACCGAAAAGGAGCATTTACTAGAGAAAATGAAAATTTTAGAATTTTGTAGTTTGAAACCATTGTGATAAATAGAGCATTTGCTTCTATAGGAGCAATGCTCTATTCATCACAATGGTTTCATAAAGTAACTTGAACAGAGTTGTCAAAAGTCGTCAATATCAGGGACTGGGTTAAAGGAGTAAAGGGTTAAGTGATGGAAAAATGACGTTTTTGTTGTTGTTGTTGTTGTTATCATTGCTGCAATGATGACTGTATAGTTGAATATAATATATATACCATTTGCAGCAGAAACTGTCTTAAGCGGCCATAAAAAATAGGCATAATTCTGTGTGTGTAAGGAAGGTGGTAGCTTAATGCAGGTCAAAAGTACTGCAGAAATATCTTATAGGAGCTATCTGCATTACTTTTGCCCTGCATTAATCTACCAACTGCGTTTTAAGACTCCTTTGTTCAATAATTGAATGGTCGCTTAGCAAAGCTTCTACTTTACTGCATCTAACTCTTTTGGCGCCAAATTTAAAAGTGTCGTCTGCAATGATATAGAGAATAATAGGTTAGTGCCGTAAATGGGACGCTTTATCCGACGAGGGGAGAAAACGTTGAGGCGAGGCTTGCCGAGCCTCAACTGTTTTCTCTCCGAGTCGGATAAAGGCGTCCCATCTACGGCACTAACCTATTATTCGATTTATCCAGTCAATATAGTTAAATGTCTTTTTTATAGACTCATAACACTCTTGAAATAATTTACATTGAAAATGCAGTTTTTCTATCAACGGATCCCTCCTTTTTCACTTCCATTTAGACGTAAATAGATCTAATGAGCTACCGCAGAGGAATATAGTTTCGATACTTGTATTACTAGAAGGGAAACGTGGTTGAATTTGAAAAATAAGATGATTTGAATCGAGGGTCGATAAGTTATTTCAAACAGACATGATCTATATTCTTTGGTCAAATTCGAGTTACGTAGTCTCGGTTTCTATTTTTAGATTCTACCTAACGTCACTCAGAAATCGATGGAACTGAACAGGCTATATTTAGGTTTATGACTATCACCGCCCCTGTAAGAGTTTATCAATCAAATAATCATGAGAGTGAAAAGAAAACATTTACTATTTATCTGTCAATCTTTGCTTCCAGGTTTGATTTTATCAAAAACGGGTTTTGCCAGCGGTGGATTAAATTAATAAAACTGATAAATCAACGTCATTTTGTATGTGGCCTCAGTGGCGTAATCGGTAAGGACGACGTCTCTAGAGAGATTTGAATTAGTTTTTGTAGGATCAGGCGCGGGTTCGAATCCAGCTGTAGCCAATTATTTTTATTTTTTCTCATTTGAATAATTCTTCTGGTGACCAAATAGATCTGTTAGATCTATTCCATCAACATGTTTATGAATATTTACAGAAAACTAAAATAGTTCCATGGTTATAGAATCATTACGCCTATCTACTAACCTAATAAACCTTCCAGTACCGGAAGTAACCTAATAAAGCTAAGTTTATTTGCACCCCCTTTATTATGTCACTAGAGAAGCCTGGTGACTGGATAAAATTTTATATTAAATAAAATTCTAAACTAAATAATACGTATAAAGGTATATTAGTAAAACATTTGTTTTTAAAAACCTGTATGCTTGGGCTAAAATGATACAGAAAACAGTGAAGTCCCAGGTCAGATGCCGCCTTGAAAAGGCGGCATCTGACCTGGGACTGCACTGTTTTCAATGGAGCCAACAGGCGACATTGGCGCCGAAAGAGTTAATGCAGCCAGTTTTAGTGGATACTGAGGAATGTATTATTCTTGAACAAAACAGCAGCTTCGGATCAGACTGGTCCTACAGGAGCCGTCTGATTTTGGTCTTCTCTGTTTGCAAAGACGTTTAAATGTTTACACAGTAGAGCCACCGTATAATGCATAAATAAAGAGGTCGATAAGAGCTAAATCCAGGTAGAAGGTAATGCAGTAAGCTCCTAAAGGAGCTGAATGCATAAAGATATTAAGCTACCGCCTGGCTTAAACCCAGTCATTAGACCTATCCATTTACTCCACAAAAACGCCTAACACATTACCACCTAGTGACGCATTTTTTGCGCCTCTTTAAAATTCACATTGTGAAACCATTGTGATAAGTAGAGTATTTGCTCCTACAGAAGCAAATGCTCTATTTATCACAATGGTTGTCCTTTTCTTTAGTTAATGCTCCTTTTTGGTAGATTAATTAAACAAGAGGGCCTAAAAGGCCCTGAAATCGCTCTGTGTATCTATAGAATACTAGCCGGCCCTGGCGAGGGCCAATTTTGACCCAAGGGGCATAATTTATGTAACTTTTGTAGAGGACCTCAAGTGAAGAAAATTTAAGAAAATGTAAATGAAAATATATAATAATGCAACTTTAAAGAATTTAAAGAAGGACATGTACAAAAGTATGTATACCCTCTCGCTGGGCAAATTGGTTGAATTTCAGAAATATGTACTTATATTCAAAATTTCAGATATTTTCATTACACGTTTATGAGTTATTAATATTCATATCTTAATTTATTTTCAACCCTTCCCCTGTTCTATGTTGATTCAAAATTTAAATACCTACTGAATATTCATGGACAAAAAAGTGAAATATGCAAGGTGGGACAGTGTAACCATTTTAGAAAGTAAAGAAACATCTTTCAAATTCCATTGACAAACAGAGCGGACCCTGATCAGACAGCTACTATAGAAGCCGTCTGATCTGGGTCTGTTCTGTTTGCAAATGTGTAAAAAGGTGTTAACATGAGGGAAAGGGTTAGTAAACATATTATAAGTATATTGTACATAAAATGAAATTAATATAATGCAATTTGCACTAAATTATATCATAAGCAAACAGCAGATTGGTCAGATGGCTACTGCATGAGTCATCTGATCTGGGTCTACTCTGTTTGCAAAGACCAGGTCTAACTATAACAATTTTCTTTGTTTCGGTCTGCAATATTACTGCAGATTTACAACCAACAAGGGATGCAATCCAGTCATGTTATCAAAAAAGGGCAAAGGGAGATAACCTACCTTTTAATGTTCGCTAAAATTAGACACCAGCACATGTTTATAAATAGCCACTTGTAAGTCAGCTTTGAAAAACTTGCCACCCCTGGGGTGGGGCCAATTTGACCCTAGGGGCATGGTTTATAGAAGAATTTCTTTTGTAGAAGACCTGAACATGATGCTTTGAGCCAAATATGAAAGCTATGAACATTCCAGTTTAAGAGGATAAGAGGATAAGTTTTCACTATATGATTCTATTGAAAACTTGCCACCCCTGGGGCTGGGCCAATTTTGACCCCAGGGGCATCATTTATATAACTTTTGTAGAGGACCCAAACATGATGCGTTGTGCCAAATATGAAAGCTAAAAACTTTCAAGTTTCAGAGAAGAAGATTTTCAAAGTTTTCACTATATGTTTCTATTGAAAACAAGGCAACCCTGGGGCGAGGCCAATTTTGACCCAAGGGCCATTATTTATATAACTTTTGTAGAGGGCCTACAGATGATGCTATGTGCCAAAGATGAAAGCTGAGAATCCTGTAGATTCAGAGGAGAAGATTTTTAAAGGTTGAAATTGTTGACGACCGACGACGGACGACGACGGACGACGGACATCAGGCGATCACAAAAGCTCACCCTGAGCACAAAAGTGCTCTGGTGAGCTAAAATGGTTGGGTCTAAAAATAGCCTAGGAGAGAATGAGTTAAATGCATTTGTAAACAGAATACACACAGACCAAAATCATCGTTCCACAGACGTCTCATATGGGTATTCTCTAGTGGGTTATGGTATCGTATAGGTCTGATTCTGTATACTGTCAGAACCAAACCTTCTTTTTTTCATAACTCGCTATAAATGATGTCATTCATTGAACAAATGGTTATTTAACCCATTTGCTCCAACGGTCCCATATATGGGACGTAGGCAAACAGTGTAGACTCTGATCAGACGCCGCATAATGCAAGGAAATTTTTAAAAAAAATGAAAAATTACACCAGACTTCCCTTAGATAAAAATGGACTAATCCAATATGTAAGCATGGAAGAATCCACTGGGAGCAAATGGGTTAATATGTGATTATTGTATTGTTTATAAAGTTACGGATTTATTATGTCTTCTCACCATAGCCAAGTGCCTCAGCCCATGTTGTTCCGGTTCCCGTTAGACCCATGGGCGTAAACGAGGCATCTGTTTGCGTGCCTAAGGGCGTGTCCAAAGCTAGCCCCACCTCCAGTTGTTTGGCTCCACCCATGACGCCCTCTGGTGTCTAAAATAGTTTTAACAAATCGGTCATTAAAGTCAAACATATCGCATACAAGTAAAACCGAAAGAATTAGAATTGTTCAAAGTTCTTAATGGCCTTTGTGATTATCTCCCAAAGCGTTTTCAAACCCGTTAAATAGAAAAATGTATTGATTTGAGACCCTTCAACAACTTAATTATTATTGTTTATTTCATAGTTTGAAACCAGTCAACAGGTCTATGCTATATAAGACAGCACTGGCAGACATGAGTGAATAAATTAGATATATGATTAGGACTACTTTACCAAGAGCTGGTCAAGATCTGAATTCAAGACCAAAATGACTAAAATTGAACCTTTACCTTTGGAATACTAAACTTGTCGTACCTGTTTTAGGCGGTCATCGAAAAGATCACTAAATAAAAAAAATGATTAACCCTTCGCTTGCTGAATTTTAAAACACGTGTCTTCTTCTTTACCCATGCCCTGTTGTATAATTACATATATCTTCACTGTGTACAAGTATGTCGCTGTGCAATCACTGCTGTGAAGTACACTGGCTGCACAATCAACTTGTAAATAGTGCAGACCCTAATGAGACAGATCCTGGGAGCTGTCTCATCTGGGTCTTCACTATTTACAGGTAGGTATATTGACGTGCATAGCAAGCGAAGGGTTAATTAAGGGTCTTTAAGACATACGGTAGCTTAATGCAAGATCCAATAGGAGCTTTTCTGCATTACTTCTGTTCTGCATTAAGTAACCACATGCATTTTAAAGATTTTTATGTTCAATAAATTAATAAGAGGGTCTACAGCACAGTGTATGTGATGCCCTTTGACAACAGCTTGGATCCAAGCATTATATCGAGTAGGAGTTTAATCAGAGCCAAGACTGTTTGACAAAACCTAAACTGTTTGACACACCCATACTGTTTGACACAACCCAGACTGGTTGACACAACTCAGACTTTGTAACACAACCCGGACTGTTGGACACAATCCAGGCTGTTTGACATAACCCAGGCTGTTTGACACAACCCAGACTGGTTGACACAACTCAGACTTTGTAACACAACCCGGACTGTTGGACACAACCCAGACTGGTTGACACAACCCAGACTGTTTACACAACCCAGACTTGTTGACACAACCCGGACTGTTTGATACAACTTAGACTGGTTGACACAACCCAGACTGTTTGCACAACCTATACTGTTTGACACAATCCAGACTGGTTGAGACAGCTCAGACTGGTTGACACTCTGATTGTTATATTTCACAAAACTGCGAAAGTCAAATCCCAATTCTGAGACACCAACATAACTGTCCACAGAGGAGCTGTCTGCATGACGTTCAGTCTGCATTAAGCAGTCGCCTGTCTTGTATATCTAAATTATTCTCTACTAGAATTCCGGTTAAGAGAGGTTTTACTGTATTCCGGTTAAGAGAGGTTTTACTGTATAATAAGTCTGGCTTTATAATTTCTTCCAAAACCATCAATTTCTGTATATGTATGCAATTATAAACGTTCGGCAAATAAATATTCATGATGTAATTATTTCTAACATGAGTATTCAACAGGGACAATGTTAATTGAACATTAAATGTTTAATCTACCTTCGTTTTGGCTACCGAGAACTGACCGACGGGTATTCCTCCCACTTCCGTCGCACTCGTTTTAACTCCGCCCCCTGTGGGCGGTGGACCATCTATGGGTGTTACTTTTACGTCGGTTCCCTGTATTGGCAGCGGCTCATTTTTGTCTACACCTTGAAACGAAACAGGCACTGCAGACTGTGTGTGTGCAAACCCTAGAAGAGAAGAGGCATACAATCAGAAACAATAATAGAAACAAAAAATAGAAGATAAATAGAAGCCGCCACAAACTGTTCAAAGCAACTCTAGAAGCACAACTGAAGTCTAGTTTCATGTCTATATATTTCCGTCGAAAATCGATTCTGTCGGGTCGCTTTGTAAATTCTATTTGATATAGACTAGCTATTGACTTATGATATGCACTAACTATTGACCTACGCTATAGATTAGCTATTAACCTACGATAAAGACAAGCTCTCTCTCTCTCTCTCTCTCTCTCTCTCTCTCTCTCTCTCTCTATCTCTCTCCCTCTCTCTCTCTCTCTCTCTCTCTCTCTCTCTCTCTCTCATTCTCTCTCCGTCTCTCTCTTTCTCAATTTCTCTGAAGTTTTCAATATTTCCCTCACCTACTCACTCTCTGATCCTTTGAATTTATATGCGTATATTTGTGTGACTGTCATTTTACTTTTTACTATATTATTCCATTCACTGTAGGGGAAGGGCTTTATCTAAGTTGGAAGAACTTGTTGCCCAACCCCATTTCTGGAATTATGAAATAAAATATGTTTAAACTAAACTAAAGACAAGCTATTGACCTACGATTTAGACTAGCTATTGACCTACGATTTAGATTAGCTATTAACCTACGATTTAGACTAGCTATTGACCTACGATTTAGACTAGCTATTGACCTACGATTTAGACTAGCTATTGACCTACGATTTAGACTAGCTATTGACCTACCATAGAGACATTGCATCAACAGTCATATGTCATGAATATTCATAAGAACTAATTACACCTATACTATTTATCAGCTACATTTTGTATCACGGTACAGTAAAACCCCGCTAATGCGACCACCAAAAAGGGGCATAATTCTGGGTGGCAGAGGCAGGTGGTTGCTTAATGCAGTACAAAAGTTATGCAGAAAGCTCCTGTAGGAGCTTTCTGCATAACTTTCGTGCTGCATTAAGCAACCACCTGCTTTAAACGACGCCAGTGGCTGTTTATTAAGTGGTCGCATTAGCGGGGATTTACTGTATATGAATAAAGGAGTTTTAGTCATTACAGATCTGTAGACTCAGATCTATATAAGCCCATAAACAAACAGAGCAGACTCTGCTCAAATTACATACATGTTCATCTGATTCTGCATTTTTTAACCAGGGCCGAAACGTTTACGTATTAGAAATATCCTATCATTAGTATAAAGCTAATTTCTTTTCACGCATAATTATTAAAACTTCTCTACAATGGATAATTAAAACATAAAACTTCTCTACAGTAGATAATTGAAATAAAACTTCTCTGCAATGGATAATTAATTCAAAATTTACCAAAATGGATAATTAGAATAAAACTTCTACACAACAAAAGAGATTTAAATTAAAAATTCTCCAGTGGATCTACTCTGTTTGCAGTCTTGTAAAGGCGTTTATATGAAGGACAGGTTTAACTGTGATACTGTGACCTCCTTATCATAATTTATGTATATAATTACAGTACATATTCGTCATTTAATTATTCAGGTCATTAAGTCTACCAGGAAGAAAGTTTCAGTGACTAACTCGGTCATTTGTTCAACCGTCCGTTCTCTTGCTCGCCCACTCATCGCCATATCAACTATACATCATTTATAAACCACTTCATTAGTACATGTACTACAGTACGAATACGTGTAGCCAGACTTTTAACCATTTCCTTCATAAATATACCTTTCTACGCCTTTGAAAGCAGAGTAGACCAGGATCAGACGGCTCCTATAGAAGTCGTGATCCTTTACTGATAGGAATCTCAATATAAAACAAAACGAAATTGAAAATTTAAGCCAGTCATCTCTTAGATAAAAAAATGGACTAATCCAATATATAAACATGGAAGAATCCACTGGGCGTAAATGGGTTAAAGGGATCATGCAAATTATTCCGAGTCAATCTATTTATAACTTGTGAGAGCTTAATGCAAATCGCAAGTAATGCTGAAAGGAGCTTTCGGCATTATTTGCGACCTGCATTAAGCTGTTAGATGTCTTTGAAGAGATGCGCAAAGGTGGGTTTTTAGAACAATTCTGTATTACAAGGTTTGGAAGGGACCGAAATTTTAACTCGAGTCGTAGCGAAGCTCGAGTTATCCGAGTTCGAGTTATCCGAGTTCGAGATATCCGAGGTTAGACCTTGAATCACTTTTTAAAAAAATCTGCTCAAATTCGTATCTGATGCAGTTTTGACTACTTCGACATTGACCTTGACCTACATTGACATTGACCTATATTTTAAAGCTCCACAGGAATATTTTAACCCGTAGGAAACTTAACCCTTTCGGGGTTTTTTAATTGTCGTCTGCAATCCAATTTTTTGTTAAACCATTCCGTACAATAAGGAAATGAGATAAACAAATGCAAACTTCAAAAGAATAAAGCACATAATTATATAGAAATAGAGAATGAGACAAAAAGGCGGCGTCTGATCTGGGACTGCACTATTTGTCGTGGCGCATTTATGCAACTTCGGCGGTGAAAGGGTTAAGGTGTATTTCTCAAGAATATTGATTTTATGAGACTAAGAAATATTCAAGAAACAAATGCATATTCTTAAGTTTCTCATTTCGGCCTTTATGAAGAAAGACGCAGATGTTTTCAAAAACATTAACCCTTTCCCTGTTCAATATTCATTCAGATGTAAGAAATAATGACATCATGAATATCTATTAGCACGACATTTATGATGGTAATAT
The DNA here is from genome assembly GCA_963576725.1 of Azorinus chamasolen. NCBI lineage: Eukaryota > Metazoa > Mollusca > Bivalvia > Cardiida > Solecurtidae > Azorinus > Azorinus chamasolen. Next base: position 6,944,918 of record OY755250.1, on the reverse strand, counting down.
ATGAAAACAGATGTGTTGGTTATTAGCAGAAATATTAGAGTGAGGTATACTACAAATTCATTAGCAAACAGAGCAGACTCTGATCAGACGGCTCCTTTATATGATCCATCTAAACCGGGTCTTCTCTGTTTGCAAATGCGTGATAAGGCGTTCAGAATATTAATAATAGGGGAAAGGTTTAACAGCATGTAAAATGACGTGGATCATAAAAGATAGATACATGTATATTTATTTCAGTACTGTGCAGCTGAACTTCGATAAGTTGAACTTCAAGGGACCGTAAAACTTAGTTCGAGATAACAGATGTTCGAGTCATCCGATTTCTAATTTGAACGATTTGTCAAGACCACAGCTTAATACAAGTCTAAAGTAATGCTGAAAGCTCCTGTAGGAGCTTACTTTAGCTTACCTAAGACCTGTATTAAGCAGTCACATGTGTTTCTATATATCTGTATCGATTCATTTTAGAGCAATTCTGGACTTTTTGTTCGAGTTATCCCGAAGTTCGAGTTAACCAAGTTCGAGATATAGAAGTTCAACTGTACTCGTAACATGGTTATTTTAACAATAAATTGAAACTTTTATCAACATAGTGATAATTTAAGCAATGAATATATAAACTGCATGAAATAATTAATGAACCATGTCAGTCACATCAATATCAAGGATGACACACAAAAAGAAGAGGGAAAACGACCCCATTGCGTTCCTTGATAACATTGGTTCAACATAGGGAGGCATGAACATGATCTAAATTATAATGAATTTAAATACTTTAATTTAGAGATTTTGCACATTACAAATAGTGTTAAAATACAAAATGTCATTTAACGTTCTAAAACCGATCTTTAATATCCCTTTAAAATTTAGCAAGGCTTGTCAGTTTCCTAGTATGAGAAGGTAGTGAGTTCGACAGTGAGTTCCTGGTGAGAGTTTCAAGTTGTGGTTGACGAGCTTATGAATAATTCAGTGAATAATTTATCATTATATTGATGTAGAAAAAAAGGCGTTTGCTGAATCCAAAACTATTACTATTCTTACCACGTGCGATTTGTGCCAGGTTATTTGTGTTTTGTTTTTAAATATGAACACATATTGATAAATTTCACCGAGTGTCAAACAGTGTTAATAAGCGTTAAGCCATGTGAGATGCCGAGTATTAATAAGCATTAAGTCATGTGGGATGCCGAGTATTAATAAGCATTAAGTCATGTGGGATGCCGAGTATTAATAAGCATTAAGTCATGTGGGATGCCGAGTATTAATAAGCATTAAGCCAGGAGAGATGCCGAGTGTTAATAAACATTAAGTCATGTGGGATGCCGAGTATTAATAAGCATTAAGCCAGGAGAGATGCCGAGTGTTTATAAGCGTTAAGTCATGTGAGATGCGGAGTGTTAATAAACATTAAGTCATGTGGGATGCCGAGTATTAATAAGCATTAAGCCAGGAGAGATGCCGAGTGTCAATAAACGTTAAGCCAGGAGAAATGCCGATTGTCAATAAACTTTAAGCCAGGAGAAATGCCGAGTGTCAATAAACGTTAAGTCAGGAGAGATGCCGAGTGTCAATAAACGTTAAGCCAGGAGAAATGCCGAGTGTCAATAAGCGTTAAGCCAGGAGAGATGCCGAGTGTCAATAAACGTTAAGCCATGTGGGATGCCGAGTGTCAATAAATGTTAAGCCAGGAGAGATGCCGAGTGTCAATAAACGTTAAGCCAGGTGAGATGCCGAGTGTCAATAAACGTTAAGCCAGGAGATATGCCGAGTGTCAATAAACGTTAAGCCAGGTGAGATGCCGAGTGTTAATAAGCGTTAAGCAAGGTGAGATGCCGAGTTACTCGGCATCTTGTCTGACTTCAAACTGTTTGTAATTACGAACAAGGGTAGTAGCGCTTAACAAGCTAGAGGTTAAACGTTAAATCAGGTTCATCATGACGTCACAAGCAAGAGGTTAAACGTTAAATCAGGTTCATCATGACGTCACAAGCAAGAGGTTAAACGTTAAATCAGGTTCATCATGACGTCACAAGCTAGAGGTTAAACGATAAATCAGGTTCATCATGGCGTCACGGGTTCTTTAACGTCACGGGTTCTTTATACGTCACGGGTATTTTAACAGCTATACCTTAACCATTTATCTCGCTACCTTAACCCTTGCCCCGTTGTTTTATCCCCTGATTCGTATTTGCAAACCACTTGAACCCAGATAAGACGCTGAGTTAAGCTACATATAAAATATAATTTCAACATATGCAGGGCTTAGAAAAAAAACTCCGGAAAACATACTTGAAATTTTCTACGTCCAACTGCTGGAGGGAACTTATGAAAATACAATTTGCGAATTCGGACTGTCTCACTCCTAAGGTCAGAGAATGTAATTAGTTTTACACGTACGCGTGAATTATGTCAGTTCAAGGATAATTCAGCGGATAACTAAACCGTTTTCGTTCATTTTAAGGTTTACTGACCACAATATCATTTCTATATACATCGATCGGTTCATCACGTAACTGTTCGTAGAGGACATCGGAAAGCCTCGGTAAAACCCGAACAATTCCTACTTGTACGGATACTTTCCGAAATCTGTAACGAACGCATACAGATGTTTTCTATGTGGTATGAAGACCTTTAAATTGTACAAAGGAGAAAGTAGACAGGCATGGCGGGATTATTAATCAAAGTGACACCTATGATAAATTCCGTACAGATCGCAAACATAAACACGTGTTTGGCTTATACAAGCGTCTGCTCGAGGAGCTTGACGAATAAGCCTTGGGACCGTTTATCAAAAATTCGTACAACTGAAATTTCGGTAAGCTATAAAACACGACGAGCGCAATGTCGATAATTTCCGTCTACAAAATTAGCATTGGACCTGATCATGCTAAGCTCGGCATGACTCGCATTTGCAAAAGGCTTGGATCCTGGTGAGACGCCGAGTAATTCACATGTATATTTCTACCTGACGTCGTGGTGTAAATTTCTACATGACGTTAGAACTATACATGTAGAACCTGACAAAACAGCACTGTTCAATCGATTTTGTTTTTATTTGATAAAAAAATATGATACTCTTAGTCATTCTGTACAAACTGATATTAAACTCGGCTTGGAAAACATGTTATTAAGCGAGCGTCTGGCGGATGAGAGATTTCACATGCAAACAGTTTGGATCCAGATGAGACGCCGAGTAACTCGGCGTCTCATCAGGATCCAAACTGTTTGACACCCTGACTGCATTTTTGTAGAAAAACTGTTTAAAACCTAACTTTTGAAAATCTTGTGGGTGAAAATTTGTATTTTCTCAGCAACCAAAAGGGTAATATCAGTTTGTACAAAATGACTTACATGTATGGTTACTTATTCTGTATATAGCCCTGTCTGTCAGCATGTTCGTTTCATTATGGTAAAATTTTAAGCAAATAAATATGTAGGTATATCCCTTTACCTGGTGATTTTTCATGTAACAAAATATAGCTATGCATAATAATAAGTCACTATGACATCATTATTAACCCTTAAATTCATATTGATCCCTTTTGACCCATTGCCTCATATGGATGCCTTTTGACCCATTGCCTCATATTGACGCCTTTTGACCCATTGCCTCATATTGACGCCTTTTGACCCATTCCCTCATATTGACGGCTTTGTACCCATTGCCTCATATTGACGCCTTTTGACCCATTGCCTCATATTGACGCCTTTTGACCCATTGCCTCATATTGACGCCTTTTGACCCATTGCCTCATATTGACGGCTTTGTACCCATTGCCTCATATTGACGGCTTTTGACCCATTGCCTCATATTGACGGCTTTTGACCCATTGCCTCATATTGACGCCTTTTGACCCATTGCCTCATATTGACGCCTTTTGACCCATTGTCTCATATTGACGCCTTTTGACCCATTGCCTCATATTGAGGCCTTTTGACCCATTGCCTCATATTGACGCCTTTTGACCCACTGCCTCATATTGACGCATTTTGACCCATTGCCTCATATTGACCCCTTTTGACCCATTGCCTCATATTGACGCCTTTTGACTCTTTGCCTCATATTGACGCCTTTTGACCCGTTGCCTCATATTGACGCCTTTTGACCCGTTGCCTCATATTGACGGCTTTTGACCGATTGCCTCATGTTGACGCCTTTTGACCCATTGCCTCATATTGACGCATTTTGACCTCATATTAACGCCTTTTGACCCATTGCCTCATATTAACGCCTTTTGACCCATTGCCTCATATTGACGCCTTTTGACCCACTGCTTCATACGGACCCCTTTTAACCCATTGTCTTATACTGACCCCTTTTAACACATTACCTCATATTCACGCCTTGAACTCATTCACTCATACTGACCCATTATAAACCATTGCCTCATATTGACGCCTTTTGACACCTCTGTAAACCATTGTGATAAATAGAGCATTTGGGCATATTGGATAAAATGCTCTATTTATTACAATGGTTTCAAAACTACGCAATACTAAAAAAAACAAAAACCAACAACATTTTCTCTTGTAAACGCTCCTTATTTGGTAAATCTATTTAAAGAGTTTTGGTCTAAATATAGCGTATGGGGTAAATGGGCTAACAATGCGTTTTTAACACTTTCCTCCAAAAACACGCCTTTCTACACCTCTGTAATAAACACCTATTGAAACCATTGTGATAAATAGAGCATTTGCTCCTATAGGAGCAACTGCTCTATTTATCACAATGGTTTCCAACTACAAAATTCTATTTTTTTTTCTTTTCTCCAGTAAATGCTCCTTTTGGGTAGATTCATTCAAAGAGGTCGGGTCTAAAAATAGCCTATGGAGGTTAAGGGTTAATCGTGTACAGTCAGATCTGTATAATTATATAAGCATAAGAAACGGTATAACTTGAGTCTGTCTGCGAGGACGTGAACATGTATTTCCAAGGGGGGAAAGGGTTAACCCTTTACTCCATATATACGCTTTGCAAACAGAGTAGACCAATATCAGACGGCTCCTGGAGGATCTGGATCTGCTCTGTTTGTTATGAATTGATACAGGTGTGTTTCTGCAGTTTCTACAAAAGCCGAATATTCATGTGCCCATGTTCCATTATAGATTCTAATCCTATTAATATTCATGACATAATAATTTTTAGATTAATATTCATGAAGTCGAAGTGTACTTTGCGACTGAACCCATTTGCTCTGCATTGGAAAACACTAAACCTGCATATATTCGGCATTTTCCGGATACATGTTTTACGGAAATGCACACGATTGGATGCATTGTCTTAAACGACCGACATAATTACTGTATGAATAATTAAATGATTGACTGGTTGTTTTTTGTTGTTTTCTTTTATTGCCTTGAGCATTTCGATGATGCGTTCGCGATAACCTATGAAGCGTAGTCGAGATGAGACTCGGAGAATCTCGGTAACCGATCAGGATCCAATCTATATGGTACTGTGGTTACCCGTAGAACCTAGAGATGTACTGTCTAATTAGGATCCAAACTGTTTAATCCTATTGATACATGTATAACCTAGAGATGTACTGTCTAATTAGTATCCAAACTGTTTGGTCCTATTCATATATGTATAACCTAGAGATGTACTGTCTAATTAGTATCCAAACTGTTTGATCATCCAAACTGTTTGGTCCTATTGACACATGTATATTGTATACCCTAGAGATGTACTGTCTAATTAGTATCCAAACTGTTTGATCCTATTGATACCTGTATAACCAAGAGATGTACTTCTAATTAGTATCTAAACTGTTTGATCCTATTGATACATGTATAACCTAGAGATGTACTGTCTAATTATGATCTAAACTGTATGATCATATTGATACATGTATAACCTAAGGATGTACTGTCTAATTAGTATCCAAACTGTTTAATCCTATTGATACATGTATAAACTAGAGATGTACTGTTTAATTAGTATCCAAACTGTTTGATCCTATTGACACATGTATATTGTATAACCTAGAGATGTACTGTCTTATTAGTATCCAAACTGTTTGATCCTATTGATACATGTATAACCTAGAGATGTACTGTCTTATTAGTATCCAAACTGTTTGATCCTATTGATACATGTATAATCTAGAGATGTACTGTCTAATTAGTATCCAAACTGTTTGATCCTATTGATACATGTATAAACTAGAGATGTACTGTCTAATTAGTATCCAAACTGTTTGATCCTATTGATATATGTATAACCTAGAGATGTACTGTCTAATTAGTATCTAAACTGTTTGATCCTATTGATACATGTATAATCTAGAGATGTACTGTCTAATTAGTATCCAAACTGTTTGATCCTATTGATACATGTATAAACTAGAGATGTACTGTCTAATTAGTATCAAAACTGTTTGATCCTATTGATACATGTATAACCAAGAGATGTACTTCTAATTAGGATCCAAACTGTTTGATCCTATTAATACATGTATAACCTAGAGATGTACTGTCTGATCTGGGACTGCACCATTTGTCGTGGTGCATTTATGCGATCTCGGCGGTGAAAGGGTTAAAGGCATGTGGTTGCTTAATGCAGGACAAAAACACTACAAAAGCCTTTGCAAACAGAGTAGATATAGGAGCCGCCTGATCTGGGTCTGCCCTGTTCGCTTATGACATAGCAAAGATCTGAAGTTTCTGAAATGTCAAAACACCCATTGTTCATAATTAGATCTATACAAATTCATAACCCTTAGCCCGCCACATATAATTCATAACCCTTAGCCCGCCACATATAAGTCATAATCCTTAGCTCGCCACATATAATTCATAACCCTTAGCCCGCCACATATATTCATAATCCTTAGCCCGCCACATATAATTCATAATCCTTAGCCCGCCATTGCATGCCCTACTATGTTTTTGCCTAAGAAAATCATTTCAACATAATTATCCTGTACATTTTTGGAAAGATTTGCCAAATTGATAGGGCATGCAGGCATGAGTGTTCCGTGGAAAACAGTGCAGTCCTATAGGAGCTCTATCATCTGGGTCTACACTGTTTGCAAATGCAACTACAGTTGTGATGTCGGGCTAATGTACATAAACGAATTCTTGTATGTCGCAAAGTGACATTCTCTACTCGCTACACATTTTTAAAATGCCTAAAATTACATAAATCATTCGTTTATATGCTGAAAAGAAGTATCTCGCAAAAAAATAATCCGAACGAATAAATGTTTTGAAGAAGACAAAACAGTCATGTGGTTCATATCGAATCTTTTTTAATATCCGATGTTATTAGTATTTATTCGGGTCGCGATTTAGTTTCGTAACTGCTCGGCATAGGCCGATATTTAGTTTCATAACTGCTCGGCATAGGCTGATATTTAGTTTCGTAACTGCTCGGTATAGGCCGATATTTTGTTGTACAGTGCTCCCTCCCTATACAACGGCCCTCTCAATAACGATTCTCTCCTTACAACAACGTAGGTTACTGTTTCCGAAACAACAAGGCTCCAGAAACAACTTTTTTCCATCGTATTTTCTTTATGCCTCCATTAAACCCTATGTTGTGACCACTCTTTAGAATCGTCACTTTGTGACGATTCAAAAGAGTGGTCACAACATAGGGTTTGATAGAGGCATAACGGTTTTATTTCTCGAAATACACCTTATTTGGGAATCTGCAAACCAGCTAATTATGTTTGATTTTCCCTCCCTATAACAACTCCCTCTGACCAACACATACAATAGTCGTATCCCAAAGGTGTCGCTGTAGAGAGGGAGCACTGTAAAACAAAAATCGATAAGTATCGACAAATACAGTTTGCCGGTATTTTGTGTCAATTAAAGTACAAATCGCGATAATGGTTGAACAAAAAATTATGTGTTGCTTGTAAGGACTGGCCCTTTAACTTTTCCCTCATATAAACGTGTTTTCACACATCTGCAAATAGAGTAGACCAAGATCAGACGGCTCCTATAGGAGTCGTCTGATCATGGTCTGCTCTGTTTGCTAATGGACTTTGAAAGATCTGTTCCTTTACTTTCTAAAATGACTACACTGTTCCACTTTCCATATTTTATTATATCTATTTTGTCCATGAAAATTCAGTAAGTATTGAAATTTTGACTGAACACAGAACAGGGGACTGGTTTATATTCATAACTGACGAAATGGTCCTATATAGATATTCATTAAATAATGGTCCTATATAAATATTCATTAAATAAAGGGTAAATCTTAAGCATATGCACATTGCAATGAAATCACCTATCTCTCATCTTCTCGGACATTGACGAATCTGGACACTCAAAATTCTTGACATGCGAACATGTTTAGTTGTCAACTGCCGGTCGCTATGGTAACAAGAGATGAACGAATTGCCATGACAACCGATTACAGTTTTATTATCACATTAGTTTCCTGAGAGACGTGGTTTATTATGGTTTCAGACAGGACCCTGGCAAATGGACAGGATCAGTGATTAACTACGTAACAGAGTATTGGGATAATTGTTGTTGCTTTCCGACCAAAAAGCACCTTTTGATAAAAAAAACCTGTCTGCAAAAAAAACTAATATCTACTTCGCTCATGGATATTCGTTTAACCCTTTCACCGCCGAAGTAGCATAAATGCACCACAACAAATAGTGCAGTCCAAGATCAGACGCCGCCTTGAAAAGTAACTTCACTTTTTGTCTCATTCTCTATTTCTATATATGTGCTTTATTCTCTTGAAATTTGCATTTAATTATCTCATTTCCTTACTGTGCCGAATGAATTAATAACATTTGGATTGCAGACGACAGTTAGAAATTTGGCGCCGAAAGGGTTAAGAAATAATGACGTCATGTATACCTATTAGCTCTAGCGGAATTTTGATAATGACATAGATCTATGTTAACGGGATTTTTTTTATATTGGTAGAAACTGTAGAGTCAGATCTATTTTAATATCACTAACAAAGAGAGAATATGCTGATCAGATGGCTCCTATATGAGCCATCTGATCTGGGTCTACTCTGTCCTATATGAGCCATCTGATCTTGGTCTACTCTGTCCTATATGAGACATCTGATCTGGGTCTACTCTGTCCTGTATGAGCCATCTGATCTGGGTCTACTCTGTCCTATATGAGCTATCTGATCTGGATCTACTCTGTCCTATATGAGACATCTGATCTGGTTCTACTCTGTCCTATATGAGCCATCTGATCTGGGTCTACTCTGTCCTATATGAGCCATCTGATCTGGGTCTACTCTGTCCTATATGAGCCATCTGATATGGATCTACTCTGTCCTATATGAGCTATCTGATATTGGTCTACTCTGTCCTATATGAGCAATCTGATATTGGTCTACTCTGTCCTATATGAGCAATCTGATATTGGTCTACTCTGTATGCAAATGCATATAGAAATGTGTATTTATGGAGTAAATTCTTTCGCTGTCACATCTGCAAACAGTTTGGATCCAGATGAGGTGCCTAGTAATTCGGTGTCTCGTCATGATCCAAAATATTTGTTACTATGGCAGCGCTTTTGTAAGAAAAGGGGAGAAAATTAGACAGGGAAAGTGTAGCAGACGATAATATTTGGCAGAGAAAGAGTTCAACACAGTGACCTTTGCACTTTGTACCGAGTAACCCTGTGCCTGATCAAGATCCAAACACTGTCACACTCTGACACCTGTGACCATTTCGTAGAAAGACATGGGAGAAAGACGTACTGTTAACCCTTTCACCGCCAATGTCGCAAAAAGGCGCCACAACAAATAGTGCAGTCCAAGATCAGACGCCGACTTTTCAAGGCGACGTTTGTGACCAGCGACTTCACTTTTTGTCTCAAACTCTATTTCTATATATGTGCTTTATCTCTTTGTAATTTGAATTTATTCATCACATTTCCTTATTTCACCGAATTATTTAACAAAATTGGTTTGCAGACGACAGTTAGAAATTTGGCACCGAAAGGTTTAGAATTGAAGCAGACGACAATATTTGCATACGTTAAAGTGACCAAGTCTCTACTTGTAAGGCGTTTAAAAATGCCATTAAAATACAAAAATCATCTACTCATATGTTGAAAAGAAGTATATATAGATCTATCGCAAAAAAAACTATTCGAATAAACGTTGAAGAATACAAATGTTTCATATATTTGATAACAAAGACCCGATGTTATTCGGCCATGGAATAGTTTTTTTTAGTTTCGTAACTGTTTCACATAAATCGAAAATATTTGTTACATAGACTTAGATCTACGGTTTATTTTCATATTTTGTATCACGGCGACCTTTTCGATACAAAGTCAAGTTGACAATCTTCATGATGAAGATTGAATATAACAAATATGCCTACCAAGTTTTATGATGCTAATGAAAATATATACATTTATTATAGGGACAGTCGGTTTAATAACCCGTTTACGCCATAAATACGTCATTATATTACGTCATACATAAATACTTGAATTGCTCTTATCTAATATTTTGACCACTAAGGGCCTTTTTCAAAGATTACCATGTCAAAATACAAGTCGCATTTTTGCTACATGCATTCAGCCATAAAATCATTTTATCGTTTATCTCGATACCTTAAACCATATCCCACAATCTTAACCAGTAGCTCGCTACCTAAACTCTTATCTCGCTACATTAACCCATATCTCGCTACCTTAACCCTTATCCAACTAACTTAAAGTGATATTCTCTATTTGCAACAATTACATAATGATGCTGAAAAGAATTATATCACAATAAACGCAAAAGAAGACAACTATTTGATGTGATATTCGGCTCATGTTTTAGTTTCGTTAACTGTTAGACCAAGCCGATAGTATTCTGTTTTAGAACAAAAAATATAAGTATTGATGGAACGATTTATTTTGTATATTATACTGGGGCATTTTTCGATATAAGTTCAAACTGACAATTGTCACAACAATGGTTGCAAATAACAAATACCAAGGTTTATTATATTATTGAAAATATGCGTTCATTGTAGGGATTTTCGCGTAATCTCTTACCCCGCTACCTTAAATCCTTTATCTTGACCAGTATGCCTCTACCTTAACAGTTACCCCGCTACCTTAACCGTTTCCTCCACAGGTTATGTTTAGATTCAACCACTTTGAATAAATCTACCCAAAAGGAGCATTAACTAGAGAAAAGGAAAATTTTAGAATTTTGTAGTTTGAAATCATTGTGATAAATAGCATTTGCATAGGAGCAAATGCTCTATTTATCACAATGATTTCAACAGATGATTTTACAGAGGCGTTGAAAGGCGTATTTATGGAGGAAAGGTTAAATTATCAGTTTTCCTTTACCTTAACCAGTATGCCCCTACCTTAACACTTATCCCGCTACCTTCATCCTTACCTCGCTACCTTAATCAGTCTCCAGCTTCCTCTAACAATACCCCACTACCTTAACATATTTCCTTCTAGTCTCTACTTAAACGCCTCTGTAAAAGCCATGATCTATTTATCACAATGGTTTAAAAACTTCGCCACCCTACAATTTCTTTTTTTTCTCTAGTAGATCTAAATGCTCCTTTCGGTAGATTCATTCAAAGAGGTTGGGTCTAAATATAGACCAAGGTGCATCCCGTGATCGGAACCTGGAGCATTTGCAAACAGTTTGGGTCCAGATAAAACCCCGAGCTGTTTGACACTCGGAGAATAAAAATTTAAACGAATCGCCAGAAACAAATTTGAATGAATGAATGATCTTTCCTCCATGAATATTCATGTAAGAAATAATGACGTCATGAATAATATTTAGATTAATATGCTATTACAGGTTTTTCGGCCACGTCAGAAACTATAAAAAACCCTGATCAGAAGGTTCCTATAGATAAGAACCGTCTGATCTGGGTCTACTCTGTTGCAAAGGAGTATTTATGGAGTAAAGGGATAAATTGAGAGACTTCAGCTCAGGATTTCAGCAGAACTTTTTTTCCAGGGGGTTAAGGGTAAAACAAAAAGTACTTTGTTTTATCCCTTACCCAACAACGAAAACAAATGACGTCTGCTAAAGTATGGATCTGGTACAATTGTGACTGCTCCCGCTTCGATTAGCCCTTTCACCGCCGACGTCGCATAAATGCGACACGACAAATAGTGCAGGCGGTGTCTGATCAGGTACATGTCCTACATTTTTTGTCTCAAACCTCTATATCCGGGCTTTAATCCTGATGAGACACCGAGTTACTCGGCATTTGATCTGGATCCAGTCAGTTTGCAAATTTTATACGAGTGAAGTCTTGAAAGGCCGGTAAAGGGACGGGTGATATTTAATTGTCAAGACACAGGTGCAAATTGCCATGATGGATTACGAGGTAAATATATTGATTACTTCAACCTCATGAATATTCATGTACGAATTAATGACGTCATGAGTAAAAATGACATCATGAATATCAATTAGCTGAATTTTTATATTGAAATCGAGAATTTTTGGCTAAGACAGAAACTGAAGAACAAGTTACATGTATATATTATATCAAAAGCAAACAGAGCAGACCCTGATCAGACGGCTCCTACAGGAGTGTAAAAATGTGTTTTTATGGAGTAATGATATGACGTAATCTATGAATTAATATATGACGTATTTATGGAGTAAAGGTATGAAGTAATATATGACGTAATAAATGACGTATTTATGGAGTAAGGTATGACGTAATCTATGAATTAATCTAGAGCTATAACGTATTTGTGGAGTGCTAAAGCATTATTAACAAAGAGACTTTTTGAATGTGACAGAGAGCGAAGAGTCAGATCTATATATCATTCCATAAACAAACAAAGCAGACGCTAATCCAAAGGAGGGACTTTTTCATCATCGCTGACACTGTAGAATCATATTCATATAACTATTAGATCTATATCCTTAGCAATCAGTGCAGACCCTGGTCAGACTTATGACCTTGATGACAGAGTTCAAGGTCTATAAGAAAGGTTAAAGGTTATTTGTGATATATAAACATAACTTTCAGTAAAGAAGAAACGAAATCTAGGCAACTGGTTGTTAAATAGAGGATCTTACATGAGTGTTCTTGATTATTGGATTTATTAAATGAGTCTTTTTAAAAGATAAAAAACGAGCTTTAGCGAGTTTTTTATCGTTTTAAAAAGTCGAATTTAATAAATCCAATAATCATGAACACGAATGCAAGATCCTATTTATAACATAACACACACAAATGTTATTTGCAGCCAATATTTCAGCAGTAACGTGGATTGTTATAAATTCTCCTTACATATAGAAATGATGAATGAAAGGTGTTATTAGGTTCGCTAGGTAACTGGGACAAAGTAGGTCCAAATTTTCCAACTTTATTTTCTACTTACTGTCATATCAACCAGGATCTAATTCAGACTTCTCTGGTATTCAATTTAACTGTGATAGTTTATGATACAAAAACATACAGAAACACGTCAAAATAATTTTTGAGTTACAGTTTTGACATACATAGTTACAAACACGTCACATTATGACGTCATTGTACACAACATGTGTCTATGTTAAGCGCGCCATTTACATGAAGACCTACATACTTTCGATCGCCAACACGTCCGACACTCACTGTCAATGGGATTCGAAATGCGCCTTCGTTTTGGTATATTTAAGCCCTTCATTAGTGTTGTATGTATACACATGGACATGGACATTTCCACCGAGAAAAAAAATCTCGATTCAAGTTCAGTGAAAATGTTTGAAATGGACAAAAGATTCAGTACGAACTGCTGCATAAAATGTGTTGGAACAGGAGGAAGATTTTCGCGATCAGCTGAGTTAGTGAGTATAGCATATTTTAAATATGTTTGTGCTGTGCTGGATTCAGATTACTATTGTTGTTGATTGATGAGATATTTGTATGAGTAGAAATCTGCATAAACAAAAGGACATGCGGTGAAGAAAATGCAAAGTTGAGGAGGCATTTTAATTTAAATGTAGAATTGATTGTATGGGTCAGAGTAGCTGGTAGGTCTTTTTTGGCATACATTTTGTATATGATTCCTGACAGCGATTACAATTTGTATTATTTTATCGAAATTAAGGCGCAAGTGCCAACAATCCTTTGCCATCTATCGTGACTCAATCGTGGACAGGTAGGTCGACCACCGTCCGCCAGTTTGTTTGTTTTGACAGCGCGTATGAATCGTTCGAATGTCATTCGGTCGTTCGAATGTTATTCACTAGTGATTATATGCCCATGATTATCAAAAAATAAATGATAGTGTTACGTCACGCTGAAGCCACGAGTTATGTTATAAATGTAGATCTACATGTAAATAACGCTAAACTCTAAATATACGTTTTCTACGCCACTACAAATAGAATAGACCCAGAACAGACGGCTGATCAGGGTCTACTCTGTTTGCTTATATAATAATATAGATGTGATTATACAGTTTGTGGCATAAATAAATCCTGTTTGTCATTATTAACGGTAAACCTATTTGCTCCCAGTGGATTATTCCATGTTTATATATTGGATTAGTCTATCTTTTATCTAAGGGATGTCTGGTCTAAATTTTCATTTTTGTTTTGTTATTTTTTATCAGCAAACATTTTAGACTCTGATCAGACGCCGCATTGTGCGGCGTCTGATCAGAGTCTATGCTGTTTGCTTACCGTGTGAGCAAATAAGTTAAAACTTCAGCTAATAAACATTAATGCTGCCATGATTTCTGCTAGATCTATGAATATTCATGGAGTAACTGATTAAACAGCAATAATGATACCAGATACAAGATTGTTCAGATTCGTGACAGCTTATTATACACTGCTGCACTTCGATATATCGAACCCTTATTACTCGAAATTCAGGATAACTCGAAGCTCGGTCCTTCCAAAATTTACCATACATTTTTTCTAAAATGTATCACTATGCATATGTAGAAACACATTTGAGAGCTTAATGCAGGTCTAAAGTAATGCTGAAAGCTCCTACATGAGCTTTCAGCATTACGTTAGACCTGCATTCAGCTGTGTAGAGATCGGACGATTCGAACATCTGTTATCTCAAATGTGTATGGTCCCTTAATGTTCGAGACATCACAGTTGAGCTACAGTAAAATCTCTCTATAACGGCCAATAGTTTGTGTTAAAGGCAGGAGGCTGCTTAAAGCAAGGTGAAAGTAAAATAGGAGCGTTCTGTTTTACTTTCACCTTGCTTTAAGCTGCCACATGCCTAAAATATCAACTAATTAACACAATTTAGTGGCCGTTATAGAGAGGTTTTACTGTACATGTATATTTATAAATAAGAAAAGTATTTTTAACCCTTTCCATGCTGTATATTGATGTAAGAAATAATGACCTAATTTATATTATTAAGATTTTTTTTATAATGGCATATGAACACAGGATATTTCGGCTCAAACAGAAGCTGTAGAATCAGATCTATATTACACCATAAGCAAACTGAACAGACCCTAATCAGACGGGTCCTTATCTGGGTCTACTTTGTTTGCAGATGCGTGAAAATGAGCTAAGATAAGGGAAAGGGTTTAAAACCACATCGATATTCAGTGATATAAGCTTCAAATACTGACTAATGTCATGTTCTATGAAATAAATCCCAAAATAGAACATTCTTGTGGTTGAAGGTTAAAACAAGTATACGAAATACAACAAAGTAAGAATACGTGATCGCTTATATCATACAATGATGAAATTGATAGGGGGATTTATCCACACATGTAAATACATTCAAGATATAGAAGTTGTAACAGCATGTATGTATAATTATGTAAATTATTAAAGATGATCCAGCGAAGTATAATGTCGGTTTTGTACTAGTCTTGGTTTTATGCAAAATAGCATAGTACACACTTGTCATCATGACACGGACTTATAAAAATCACGCGAAATTAATACTGATCTCACCCCATCGCTGGCTAATTAAGCCTTGTTTAAGCTTCGATTTGACAATTACCAATCCTCGTTGTGACACCTGTCACTTTGAAGTGAAAACAACTGACAATTGATATATAAATTTGACTCGCACGTGCCTGTAATATGGACCGTATTACTTCCGGTAGAGCAAGCAAGATATTAAGGCGAAGAGTGATAGATCTGCGAGACCGCTGACTCGGGGGTGATAGATCTGCGAGACCGATTACTCATAAATGGTACTGATTTAATTAACATAATTTCCTTATAACATCGACCATCTTCTCACATTCAAATCTGCTTAGTTTTCACTATTAATCACACGCACTAACCCGCCCTTTTTAGCTACAGTTTAACTCGGATAGTTCAAACTCGGATAACTCGAACCTCAGGATAACTCGAATCAGTTTCGAACCTCTGGATAACTCGAAATCAATGTTCTGTCCTTTCAATTCAGAATTGTTATAAAATACATTATTATGCATATCTAGAAACACACGTGACAGCTTAATGCAGTTCTAAAGTAATGGTAAACTCTCCTAATATAGGAGCTTGTAGCATTACTATAGAGGTGCATTAACCCATTCCCTCATATTGACGACTTTTGACGCCTCTGTAAAAGTCACTTTGTGAAACCATTGTAATAAATAGATCATTTGCTCCTATATGAGCAAATTCTCTATTTATCACAATAGTTTCAAACTACAAAATAATGAAAGTTCCCTTTTCTCTAGTTCATGCTCCTTTTTCGGTAGATTTATTCAAAGATGTTGTATCTAAAAATAGCCTATGAGGTCATGGGTTAAGCTGTAAACGTGTGAACTGGTCTTGTTATTAATGGTAGCCGCTTAGAAAACCGCCGACTTTTAAATAGACGGAAATAAACGGACATGTTCGGTCAGTCTCTGATTTCAGAACAACACTATAAACATTAAATGGGGTTTCACAACAATGGCTGACGTGTGTCAGTCGAATGTGTAAACACACTGAAAGTGTAAACACGCTTAAAGTGTAAACACGCTGAAAGAGAATGGCAATGGTTAAATAATTTGCCTATCAGTAGCGTAGCTGAATGCAAATGTAATGTCTGCACCGTGGCTACAAGGGTCCGAGGGTATGCTTCCCCGGGGAAAATTTATAATTGTGTAGTTATGAAACTAGTGTGATAAATAGAAGCATTTGCGTCTATAGGAGTAAATTCTCTATTTATGACAACGGATTTAAAAGGCGACTTTTACAGAGGCGTCAATATGAGAGAAAGGGTTAAAGCTTACATGTCAAGACAGAACGTTAATAAAATTCTATCCCTTAGCCTTCGATTTTTGTTCCATTTTGGTCATAATAATGCATTAATCTTTCAAATTGATGTTACGCACGTGCGTAAGTGCATTTCGCTAGCTACGATCCTGTCTACGTGTACGCCGAGTACTTCCGGTATAGATAACTGATGCTTACGACAGATTCCGATGTATGACAAACATTTTCCCGATGGTTTCCGAAATTTTAAAAATGCCATGTTCTTATACACTAAGTTAGTTTCAAGTCACACAAACCCCGAGTCTGAAATTATTTTTCTCTGTATATCAGCTAAAATAGAAGTTTTGGGTAAAACATTTCAATGTATTAAAGTATCTTACTCTTTCAGTTTGATATTCGTGTAAGAAACAATGACGTCATGAGTATCCATTAGCTGTTTTATAATGGCATAATTATATATGTGCACAGGATTTATTTGGTATTGGTAGCAACTGTAGGTTCATGTCTATTATTATTTCATAAGCAAACAGAGTAGACCCTGGTCAGAAGACTCCTTTATTTTCCATAGGAGTCGTCTGATCTGGATCTACTCCGTAAGTGTTCTATGATGTAACAGTATGACGTAATCTATGACGTAATGGGTACTGAAACCACAGTCCAAGATGTATGCCTAGTGTCACTAATAGAGAACAAGACAACACTACAAGTGGTCCTGAACGAACCCTATGATTAGGTTCAGCGCTGTTCGTTTATTATCCAAAATGCCCCTAAATAAAATATAGGTGCAGAAAAAAGCTCTACATATTTGGACAATGAATTCCAGGACAAACTCGATACAGCTAACACATTTTTATCCGTTTCCTTCATATAAACGCATTTTCAAGCATTTGCAAACAAAAGAGCCGTCTGATCAGGGCCTGCTCTGTTTGCTAATGGAATTTGATATATCTGTTTCTTCAGCTTCTAAAATGGCTATAGCGTTCCACCTTCCATATTTCATTATAACTAGTTTGTCCATGAATATTCAGTTGAAATGAAATTTGGGCAAAATATAGAACTGGGAAGTGGTAATCATTCTCGCCAGTTAGATGCAATATAACTCATTTGTAGAGAAGACCCTGATCAGATGGCTCTTAGAGTCAGATCTGGCATGTTTGCTCATGAATTAACCCATTCGGCTCCAAATTTCTAATTGTCGTCTGCAATCCAGTTTTTGTTCAATAATTCGGTACAATAAGGAAATGAGATAAATAAATTCAAATGCCAAAGGAATAAAGAACAAAATTAATATAGAAATAGAGATATAGACAAAAAGTGAAGTTCCTGATCAGACGCCGCCTTGAAAAGGCGGCGTCTGATCTGGACTAGACGCCGCCTTGAAAAGGCGGCGTCTGATCTGGGACTGTACTATTTGTCGTGGTGCATTTATGCGACTTCGGCGGTGAAATGGTTAGTATAATTCTACGGCTTATGTAAAGGCCAATTAAAATCAGCGGATTAATATTCATGATTTTATTATTCTTAAATACGTAATCATGAGGCAGTGTTCTCCCTGTTTAAAATTCATGGGGAAAATAATTATGGCATTATGACTATTACTTAGCATTACTTTTGTAACGCCATATACATGTATATACAAACGACTTGTTAGTATTGACAGAAACTGTATAATCATATCTATATATTTTCATAATCATATCTATATATTTTCATAAGCAAACAGAGCAGACCTTGATCAGACGGCTCCTACATGAGCCGTCTGGTCTAGGTCTTCTCTGTTTGTGAATGCAGGAAAATATGATTAGGTGATGGAACGGGTTAAATAACTACCCTCAATACAACGGAGGTGTTTGTTTCCAGATATTAAAATACTGGTATAACGATGTTGTCGTTATAACGAGTTTAAATATTAAAGAAACCGCATGGCCAATTTTAAAACTAGTACCAACAGGTGAATGATTAATGCAGAACACATGAAGTGCAAAAAGCTCCCTATGGGGAGCTTTTTGCACTTCTTGTGTTCTGTATTAAGCGATGGCCTGTATTAATGACTATTAATTAATAGTCGTATTAGAGGGGGTTTACTGTATTTATTGACCACATTGATGACATCGAACTTTCTTCTTTTATACTTTATTAAAAGACAGTACGTGTAATAAATATGAATAAATCATGTAAGAAATAATGATATCATGAATATAGATAAGTTACTTTTTTATAATGACATACATGAACACGTGCCCCCTTTTGGCCATTGCAGACACTGTAGAATTGTATGTATATTTTTTCATGAGCAAACAGAGCAGACCCTGATCAGATGGCTCTTATTATGAGACATTTCCAATAGGACCGTCTAATCTGGGTCAGCTCTGATTGCAACGGCGTAGAAAGGCAAACTTGTGGACTAAATGTATGACTTAATATAAGAGGTAACATGTGACGTAATTGGTTAACTGATTTGAATATTCATTAAGTAAATCGTTTACCCTTTCACTGTTGAATATTCATGAGAGAAATAATGACTTCATGAATATTTAATAGCTCATTTGTTATTCATAATGGAAAACTGTAGAGTCAGGTCTATTATAATTTCATAAAAATATTCCCAGATTTGGGTCCATGCTTATAAATCTTTTAGATGAGTCCGAATTCGTTCTCAAGTTTTTGATTGGTCAGATTTGAGCCTTTGGCTCAAATCTGACCAATCAAAAGCTTGAGATCTCAAATCTGACCAATCAAAAGCTTGATAACGATCTCAGACTCAACTAAAAAGCTTTATAAGCATGGACCCAGGTCATGATCAGACGGCTTCTAAGGAATCAATCGTCTGATCTGAGTCTACTCTGTTTGTCAATGCACGAACAAGCGTTATATATGGAGGTTTATACATGGTCTGTCTCTTGACAATAATGACATCTCTTTATCACGTGATCTATTTCATATGTCAGAAGTAATTTACATCGCTTGTAGTTACGTCATATGATTGATGACCTTGTGGAATATATGCTAAATTTAACGCTGTGCTACATGAATATATTTATGAAAGAAATACTATCATCATATATATCAATATGCTGATTTTTTTGTAATGCAATATTAACACAGACTTTTTAAGTCATGGCAGAAAGTAAAGAATCATATCTAAATACAGAAGAACCCCTCTAACACTTAATGAATAAACATGTGTGTCTTTATAAGCAGGTGGTTGCTTAATGCCGGACAAAAGTAATGCAGAAAGCTCTTCTAGGAGCTTTCTGCATTACTTTTGGCCTGCATTAAGCTACCACCTGCGTCTAGCACCCAGAATTATACCTCTGTTAGGTGGTCGCAATAGCGGGGTTTTACTGTAATTCCATAAGCAGTGCATATACCGTAAATGGTCAAATAATATAATGATATAATGTCGAAGAGATGATTCTAAAGATTGGTCATAGTATAACGAGGGTTTGGTGCAAAACTATTCTAACTCCTTCACAAAGTGAAGGAGTTAGAATAGTTTTGCACCAAGCCCTCGATATGGTTTGGTGGAGCAATTACGATTTTAGTATTTGGGTACGCAACTTTATCTGTAATTCGGATCATAAAAACATCAGAGTCTCTACTATTATAATTGAATGTGTTTAGGTTACGTTTCAGTCATTTACTACAGAATTAATTTATATAATTATACATGTATTCAAAGAGGTCTAGGTAAGATGCGTAGATTTAATCATTTTCAAGAATAGTTCCTTTTTTTTCTCCACCAACACCATTACTGTGACAACTCTTTAGAATTACCTCGGAGAGTCTTTAGAATCGTTTCGAGGAGATGCTTCTATAGAGTGGTCACACTATACCGAGGGCTTGGTGCAAAACTATTCTAACTCCTTTGTGAAGGAGTTAGAATAGTTTTGCACCAAGCTCTCGATACACATTTTGGGTCTTATTGGAGAAATTGCGGTTTTAGCATTTGGGTAGGCATATTTATCTGTATTTCCGAACTACATACCATAATGGCAACTGTAGGACCATATTGGTTTTTAACCCATTTGCTCTCAGTGGATTCTTCTATGCTGATATATTGGATTAGTCCATTTTGTATCTAATGGATGCCTGGTCTAAATTTTCAATTCTGTTTTATTTTATATCGAAATTCCTATCAGCAAACAGTGTAGATTCTGGCTTAGCGGCGTCTGATCAGAGTCTACACTGTTTGCCTATATCCCATATATGTGATCGTGGGCACAAATGGGTTAAGATCCAGAGTCAAGGACCATAATGTAAATAAGAGATATATTTTCTCCTTTTTGTGTCATCCTTGATATTGATGCGACTGACATGGTTCATAACTCACATATATTACTATTACTATTATTTTCATATTGTTATAATATTAAAATATGTATGTGTTGTTAACTATTGTCTTGTTGCTCGATTTTGAAATAAATATATCCCGAGTCAATCCGTAACTCCATGACTTTTTTTTGTATACAATAAATCAGTAATCACATCGTGAATATTAATTATGTTTGAATCTTCCTCTGGCGAAGAGATAACAAAAAAACTGAAACATAATTCCACTCAGGAAAGTCAAAAGATGCGCTCAGTTTTAGTATTAACCCATTCCCTCATACTGACGTCATTTGTCCCATTCCCTCATACTGACATCATTTGTCCCATTCCCTCATACCGACATCATTTGTCCCATTCCCTCACATTGAATTATTTTAACTCATCCCCCTCATGTTGACGTCACTGCCCCTATTCCTCATACTGACACGATTTGTCCCATTCCCTCATACTGACACGATATGCCCCATTCCCTTGTATTGAAATCTTTTTGGCGCCTCTGTAAAAGTCAATTTTGGAAAGTATTGTGATAAATATAGCATTTACTTCATAGAAGCAAATGCTTTATATATCACAAATTGTTTGGAAACTGCACAATTCTTAAATGTTTCACTTTTTTCTATCAGTAGATTTATTCAAAGCGGCTGGGTCTAAAATAGCCTATCAGGTAATGTGTCTAACAATACGTCTATGATATGATGTATTATGCCGTTACTGGACAGAGGACACTTCTTATACAAGCCTTATTCTGATATTCTTATCCGTACAATCCTTTACTAAGAAAACTTCGTATAAGCATTTACAAGAAAACTCTTTTTATAATATTGTCAAAAATATAACCCATTACTCGACAGGGAACACTTCTTACCCTTTACAAGGAAAACTTCTGTTTACAAGGAACACTTTAACCCTTCGCTTGCTATACACGTCAATATACCTATCTGTAAATAGTGAAGACCCAGATGAGACAGCTCCTGCAGGAGCTGTCTCATCAGGGTCTGCACTATTTACGAGTTTATTGTGCAACCAGTGCACTCCACAGCAGTGATTGCACAACGAAATACTTGTGCACAGTGAAGATATATGTAATTATACAACAGGACATGGGTAAAGAATGAGAAATGTATTTTAAAATTCAGCAAGCGAAGGGTTAACTGTTTATAACGCTTTACAAGGAAAACTTCTTATATTTTTGTAACTTTTATAGTCCATCACTCGAACAGAGAAAACTTCATATAACCCTTAACAAGGAAAACTTCTTATAACCTTTTATTCGGCAGAAAAAACATAATCGTACAAGCCAATACAGGGAAACGTATTATAACCATTACACGGAAAACTAAACGTATAACCATCACTGAAAACTAAACGTATTATTACACGGAAAACTAAACTTATTATAACCATTACACGGAAAACTAAACGTATTACATGAAATGTATAACCATTACACGGAACACTAAACGTATTATTACACGGAAAACTAAACGTATTATAACCATTACACGGAAAAACTAAACGTATTATAACCATTACACGGAACACTAAACGTATTATTACACGGAAAACTAAACGTATTATAACCATTACACGGAAAACTAAACGTATTATAACCATTACACGGAAAACTAAACGTATTATAACCATTACACGGAAAACTAAACGTATTATAACCATTACACGGAAAACTAAACGTATTATAGCCATTACACGGAAAACTGATCATAACTCTGTACAAGGAAACATTCGTATAACCCTATACAAAGAAAAGTTCTTACATGCCCTTCAACCCATTACCTTTATAGGCTATTTTAGACCCATTACCTCATTGGCTATTTTAGACCCATTACCTCATAGGCTATTTTTAGACCCAACCTCTTTGAATTAATCTACTGAAAAGGAGCATTTACTAGAGAAAAGGGAAAAATAGAATTGTAGTTTTGAAATCATTGTGATAAATAGAGAATTTGCTCCTGTGGAGAAAATGCTCTATTTATCACAATGGTTTCCGAAAATAGCTTTTAAGAGGCGCCAATATGAGGGAATGCGTTAATCGACAGGAAAATCGTACAGTCTTTTGCAGGGAAAAATCGTAACACATTTTACACGGAAAACTTCTGATAATCCTTTACAAAGAAATCTTTTTATCACTGTTGAAGAGGAAACTCGTTCTCATCCATTTAAGAAATGAATGACGTGCTTCCGGTGTTCATGAGGTTATGCAACGCATAGCTTTACGAGCAAAGTTAGTGAAGCCCGAAGGGCTTCACGTGAATCTTTGCTCGTAAAGCTATGCGTTGCATAAACCATGAACACCGGGAGCATGTCATTCATTTCTTATATTTATATTCCATTGTATTTCTTATATTTAAGAAATGAATGACGTGCTTCCGGTGTTCATGAGGTTATGCAACTTTCTTTTTAGAATAAGGTTATATAAGGACGTTGCAGGGCGAATGTAAATATTTACCTATACGCTTTTGTACGCCATGCAAACAGACCAGACCCAGTCCCTGCCTTGTTTGCTTATGGCATAATATAGATCTAGATATTATCTTTTATTTATGTCATAATAATATATTTCATTATTCATAATGACAATAGTCTATAAAACTTAACCATTTACTCCATGAATATTCATATAAAAATAATGACGTCATAAATATTAATTAGATTAATTTAATTTACTATATAGCACAAGGACACGTGAATATTTGGCCATGGCAGAAACTGTAGAATCATATTCCATGCGTATAAAACATTTAAGTTGAGTCTGAGTTCGTCTGAGTTTGCCTTTGGGTCAAATCTGGCCAATCAAAAGCTTGAGAACGAACTCAGACTCAACTAAAAGCTTTATAAGCATGGACCCAGGTCTATATGATATCATAATAAGCATACAGAGAAGACCCCGACCAGTCGGTTCCTATAGGAGCCGTCTGATCTGGGTCTACTCTATTTTCAAAGGCGTAGAAAAGCGTATTTATAAAGATATGAGGTAATCTATGACGTATTAAAAAGCTAATTGAAATTCATACATTTCAGCAAAATAATTTACAGATGCGTCCTCAAATACCAAAATGCGTACTCAAATACCATCAGATAAGGTGCGTACTCAAATACCAAACAGCAAACGCAAATACCATCAGATAAGGTGTATCCTCATATACCAAAAAGCGTACTCAAATACCACCAGATATGGTGTGTATTCAAATACAAAAAGCGTACTCAAATACCACCAGATAAGGTGCATAAGGTGCGTACTCAAATGCAAAACTCGTCCTTTCTCAGCGAACTCCTATGTTGTGACCACTCTTTAGAATGATCTCGTTGAGTGAGCACAACATAGTATACATGTGTGGAGAAATAAAGAAATTATTCTTAAAAATGTTTTATTCTGCGCATCTTATCTGGTCCTCTGAATTGTAGTTAGCCATCAAACACTTAATCCGTTCATTTCGGAAAGTTATGAAACAGACGTAAAGAAACGCTAGGAAGAAGTATGAAATGACAAGAGACAAAAAGAGAGAGGACGGGAAAAATAAGCTTTAGTTCGAATCATCCCTAACCATTTCTTTCATATAAACGCCTTTAACGCACTGGCAAACAGAGCAGACCCTGACCAGACGGTTCCTATAGTTTGTCTAATGAAATGGATATATTTAATGTGACGTGTATTTTGACATGATAATCTTTGAAAAAGGCCCTTAGTGCTAGAAATATTAGATCAGAGCAGTTCAAGTATTTATGTAGTATATTCATTTCTTTAATTTCTAAAATCGCTACAAGTCCCGCCTTCTATGTATTCATTATATCTATTTTGTTCACGAATATTCAGTATTGACATTTAGAATAAATAATTAGATATAGAACAGGAAAGGGTTAATTATTACTCCATAAATAGTCATGAAAGACAAAAACACACCCTGATTACTAATAATATTGAGCTGTATAATGTCATGCGAGCACAGAATTACTTTTAACCCATTACGTCATAGGCTATTTTTAGATACACTCTCTTTGAATAAATCTACCGAAAAGGAGCATTAACTAGAAAAAATAATTTTATTTTAGAATTTTGTAGTTTGAAACCATTGTGATAAATAGAGCATTTGCTCCTATAGGAGCAAATGCTCTATTTATCACAATGGTTTCACAAAGTGACTTTTACAGAGTCGTCAAAAATCGTCAAAATGAGGGAAAGGGTTAAATATGATGGAATGGGTTAAATATGAGGGAATGGGTTAATCACGGCAGAAACTGTTGAATCAAATCCATATTATTTCATAAGTAAATAGAACACTCTGTTTGCTAGGGTCCTTCAATTTCTTATCCTGCGTTTGTGTGCCTTGATACTAGAATATAATAAATATTCATGATGTTACTATTTTTAACATAAATATTCATGAAGTGAAGGGTTAAAATACATTTATATTTATTCATAAAACGGTAACTCTCTAGAGGGCTTTACTATAGTAAGGATGTACAGTGAAGCAAAACAGAAAAATCATCAGAAAATAAATTCTTTAGCTGCCAAAATTTGTCATCTGCAAACTGTGTCGTCTGCTACAATTTTCCATTTTTATTTTCTTTATTTTTGTTTCAAGAAACAGACACGGAAACAAACAGTTTGGATCCAGATGAGACGCCGAGTTACTCGGCGTCTCATCTGGATCCAAACTGTTTGCATAGGTTATTACAGATGCGATATTAGCAGCGAAAGAGTTAAAAGAAATAAACAGTAAAATAAAACTCACCTAAAAAAAGTCCAAGAACAAATACTGAAATTCTCGCGTCCATATTGTCCGAGTACGAACTAGAGCTGGTCCGCCAATTCACCTGTATACACCCCTACTTTGTATCAATTTGTCACCGTCACTTCAAGCTAGCGAGTACTCTTGTCACGTAAATTACCCAACCGTGACATGACAGTCGATGTCACGTGATGATTAAAATGTTCACTCACGTGATTTTATAAAGTGCGAGAAATGCCGAAGTTCAGTCGGCAATGACCAATTAACCTTCTCAATCGGTTCTGTTATAGTTCGGTGGCGCCAAAATAACGCAGTCGTCTGCAGTGTGATGTAGATTTTTACGGTGTATGAAAAAGTTATAGTTCTAACTGATACAAACTGCACCAACCTGCAGCATGATTGATGTTTTAGCATCAGTTTCAGCGACAGGTCAAATATATCAGGACGAGACTTCCTCCTAAAACTGTACCCTTTACCGAACAGAAAAGAAGTTGCAACATGCCACTGAAAACAGCGTAAACCCAGACTGGACGGCTCCCGTTGGAACTGTGTGACCAGAGTCTGCTCTATTTGCGTATGTATTTATATAGATATATAATTATACATACAGTTCCTACCATAGTAAAAAAGCAACTAAATGGCTAATTTTATATTTTCATCATTTAACCCTTTCCCTCATATAAACGTGTTTTCACGCATTTGAAAACAGATTAGACCCAGATCAGACAGCTCCTAGAGGAACTGTCTGATCAGGGTCTGCTCTGTTTGCTGATAAATTTGATAGATCCGTTTCTTTACTTTCTAAAATGTCTACAATGTTCCACCTTCCATATTTCTTTATAACTATTCTGTTAATGAATATTCAGTAGGTACTGACAATTGGCCTAATTATAGAACAGGCAAAGGGTTAAGATATATTGTACATCAAACCATTTCAATATAGGCAAGTAGTCCTTTATTAATATTCATGATGTTAAGAAAATTGACCAAATTGAGTATACAATAACTTAATTTCTATAAGGTAGGCCTACATTGTTTTGGTTTAGACAAAACTGTAAGAATGTAAGATAAGATATATGTAATTCCATAAGCAAAAAGAGCGGACACTGATCAGACAACTCTTACAGGAACCGTCTGATCTGATCTGGGTCTACTCTGTTTGTAAAAGCAAGAAAAGCTGTTTATATGAGGGGACAGGGCTAACGTACAGGGTGCCCCCCCCCCCTCCCCCTAAAAAAATGGACCCTGGATATAAATATTAACTTTAGTAGATAAGTCATTTGTGCATGTGTCTGCCAAATTTTCTCTTAAAATATGCTTTGGTTTGAAAGATATGAGTATTTTAATTAATGCTCCTAAAATCTGTATTAACATGATATTCGTACTTTACATAGTCCATGCCTACGCCATGTTTAAAACGGAGTTTTGGGTGCTTTTGTTTAAATGCTGATATCTTAAAAAACAATGAACATGTTTAGACAACATTTAGACAATATATGACAAAAGGTTGTCTCTACAAAGCTACATGTGGGTTTTTTTAAAATTTAAGTTAAGCAGTATTGACAGAAATTGGATAACTTGCAGACGTCAATCCCGGGTTCCGTTTTTAGGACACCATGTATATACATGTATATTGCAATCTTGTCAAACAGGCAGATTAGTCATTCTGCAGTCATATGGGACAATTAGAGTACACCAATGTAATACTGAACACGGTAGAAAACAGAAGACACCAGCAACATACATGTATGTAGGACGCATTGGATATGGTAGAACACTTAGATTACACAGGAAAGATACATGTACACATATGTGGGACACATAAGTCACGGCTGTCCCAATTCTGGCAATATTGTCTTTAAACCAAATACATTTTTAGAAGAACTAGAAATGTGTATCCATAGAAAACAGACCCCCTGAACATGCAAGCACACGCACGCACGCACACACCACACACGCACATACGCACGTACACTCCACACACGCACGCACACTTCACACACGCACCTTGGCGATATTGTCTCCAAATCAAGCACTTGTCATAAATGTTATATAGTGAAAAAAATCGCTGTTGCAAACATTCCCTTCTTTCTTGTTGTTGAAGTTAGAAGTAACCCCTGCACTTGGTCTACGAGGTGTTGGACACACAATATTTGTAAGATGTATGTACGGACGTACATATCGACTGACAGACAAGCGTGTGGTTATATGTGGGACGTACATATCGACTGACAGACAAGCGTGTGGTTATATGTGGGACGTACATATCGACTGACAGACAAGCGTGTGGTTATATGTGGGACGCACATATGGACTGACAGACAAGCGTGTGGTTATATGTGGGACGCACATATGGACTGACAGACAAGCGTGTGGTTATATGTGGGACGTACATATGGACTGATAGACAAGCGTGTTGTTATATGTGGGACGTACATATGGACTGACAGACAAGCGTGTGGTTATATGTGGGACGTACATATGGACTGATAGACAAGCGTTTGGTTATATGTGGGAATGTACATACGGACTGACAGACAAGCGTGTGGTTATATGTGGGACGTACATATGGACTGATAGACAAGCGTGTGGTTATATGTGGGACGTACATATGGACTGATACACACCCGTGTGGTTATATGTGGGACGTGCATATGGACTGACAGACAAGCGTGTGGTTATATGTGGGACGCACATACGGACTGATAGACAAGCGTGTGGTTACATGTGGGACGTAAATATGGACTGACAGACAAACGTGTGGTTATATGTGGGACGTATAGAGAGGTTTTACTGTACTGTAA
The DNA here is from genome assembly GCA_963576725.1 of Azorinus chamasolen. Classification (NCBI taxonomy): domain Eukaryota; kingdom Metazoa; phylum Mollusca; class Bivalvia; order Cardiida; family Solecurtidae; genus Azorinus; species Azorinus chamasolen. Next base: position 6,915,900 of record OY755250.1, on the reverse strand, counting down.
AATTGTACCATTTTCCTCATGAATATTCATGTAAGAAATAATTAATATACATGTAGATGCTCATTGTCCTTATATGAATATTCATTAGCTGAAGTTGTATAGTGTTAACGTTTCAACAAAATGTTTTGCTTTGATAAAAACTGTAGAATCAGAATTAAATTTAAATTTATATTATCAGATTTATATGATGTCAAAAGCTAACAGAACAGACCCTGATCAGACGGCTCCTACAAAGCTAACAGAATAGACCCTGATCAGACGGCCCCTACAAAGCTAACAGAACAGACCCTGACCAGACGGCTCCTGTAGGAGCCGTCTGATTTGAGTTTACTCTGTTTGCAAATGCATGGAAATTCGTTTATATTCAGAACATGATTAACACTTTACCTATGACTGTACAAATGTATTGGCAATGCATAGAAAGAATGTTTGGCAATACAAAGAATACAACTTAACACACCCCCACGCCGCCACATTATTAGAGAAAGAAAATGGCTCCCCATGACAGATCCCTCTGAAAAGTTTTTATTGATGACAATTCTTAACCCATTCCCTCAAATTGACGACTTTTGACGATTCTGTAAAAGTCACTTTGTGAAACCATTATGGAAAATAGAGCATTTGCTCCTATAGGAGCAAATACTCTACTTATCACAATGGTTTCAAACTACAAAATTCTAAATTTATCCTTTTTTCTGCTTAAAGGTGTATTATGCGCATTTTTCGTACTGATCAACACCAGAAGCTGTGCATGTATACATACTATGAAAATAATGCTTACAACCTATTTTCCGACAGGGCATATTTGTTCAGCTAAATATTATCGCTATCCGAATACTGCTAAACTATAAAAAGGAGCCATCTTTTTAGAATCGGGGATTTTGTACGGAAATCAGCGGACATCTTCGGCAAAGTTCTGAATGACTATTATTCTATTTTGGAACAACAGTTTAAATATAAATTAGATTGTTATCACATTTACAATGGCTTACACTGTGTGTTGACCTACATATGCATCGAATGATTATTTCCGGTATGTAAATTTGAATCTTAAGACAGATTCCGGCCAATGGCGAACGCTGTTTCGTTGGTTTCCGTAGCAATCCATTTGTCTATTATTCGACACAATTTGACAAACCATTTACTAACCGTGCTTTTCAGTGTTAAATAAGTGTTGAGGTACATATATTCCGAATCTGAAGTCAGTTTGAAACGCGAAATTTGCGGAAATTTGCGCAGCATACATCTTTAATGCTCCTTTCCGGTCGATTTATTAAAAACGGTTGTATCTAAAAATAGTCTATTGGTCAATAAATGAAATGCTAGATGAGCAACACTGTTGTGATACGCGGACGGACTGACGGGTTAAAAACTATATATCCCGTGTAACTTCGTTAAGAATCAATTCTTTATCGGTCCGAACGTAAACAGAGCAGACCCAGATCAGATGGCTCACACTCCCATCTCACATTGATGGCTCAATCCCAAACTGTCTATTCATGCCAGCTGTATACATAATGTCTGGCTAGCCCCCTCTACTCAGTAAGTATGCCTTTGCAAACAAAGTGGGCCCAAGTCAGACAGCTCCCATAGGAGCTTGTCTGATCAATGTCTGCTTTGGATATAATGTAGATATGATTCTATACTTCCTGCCATGGTTAAATATTCCTGTATCCAAGTGCTGTTATTAAAGGGTAATCTAAATCTTTTGTTTTCATTATAAAATGATTCACCTCATATGTATTGTATGTCATTTCTCGTTCACGAATATTCTCGAATATGCATATTCAAGGATTAAATAGATCACTATACAGATTGTTACTGTATAATATATTATCAGTCTCTGGAACACTATACTGACGGCTATGTAGTACTAATATATACCAATCTCGGGAACACTACACAGACAGTTCCTGTAGTATTATATTACTATTCTCTGGAACACTATACAGACGGTTTCTGTAGTATTATATTATTATTCTCTGGAACACTATACAGACGGTTCCTGTATAATATTATATTAACAGTTTCTGGAACACTATACAGATGGTTCCTGTAGTAATGTATTACCAAACCATCTGGAACACCGTACAGATGGGTTCTGTAGCAATATATTACCAATCCCTCTGGAACACAATACTGACGGTTTCCTGTATTAATATACAGTAAAACCCATCTAATGCGACCATCAAAAAGGGGGAAATTCACAGTGGCAGAGGCAGGTGGTAGCTTAATGCAGGATGAAAAGTATGCAGAAAGCTAATATAGGAGCTTTCTGTACAACTTTCATCCTGCATTCAGCAACCATTTGCTTATAAAGACAGGTATGTTTATTCATTCTGAATGGTCGCATAAGAGGGGTTCTACTGTATCACTAATCTCTGGAACACTATAGTGACAGTTCCTGTAGTAATATATTACTAATCTCTGGATCACTATACAGACTAATTTATTACACATATATGGAACACTATACAGATGGTTGCTATAGTGTAATATAGTATCAACATATACATCAAACTTGCATTTCTGGGACTTGATTGTTTGAAAAGAAAAATACATGGATACATTTCATCAATCATTTTATTAGTACATGTATATCATCTGACATTTTATTGAAGTCAATCATTATATACAATGCAATATGCATGGTTTATGTAATAAAAACATATTTCTTTCGAAGTATGAAAATAATTTCTTAAAGTATATTTTATCTTAGAAATGCTGTTTTTCTTTTTTTCCAATCATGCATGTTTTATTTACATAAAGTTCATTTTCTCAGTGATTACACTTTTTTTGAGAAATTATATAAATAAATCAGCTCATAGTGAGCAGGAGTAAAGCAAAATGAAATCAGTTCATATATATGTAATTAAACAAGTGAAATCAGCTCATAGATGTATTTAAACAAGTGAAATCAGCTCACAGAGATATGTAATTAAACAAGTAAAATCAGCTCATTCAGAGAGATACAGTTAAGCAAGTGAAATCTGCTCATACAGAGAGATGCAGTTAAACAAGTGAAATCAGCTCATAGACAGATGTGGTCAAACAAGTGAAATCAGCTCATACAGATGTGGTCAAACAAGTGAAATCAGCTCATACAGATGTGGTCAAACAAGTGAAATTAGCTCATAGACAGATGTGGTCAAACAAGTGAAATCAGCTCATATACAGATGTGGTCAACAAGTGAAATCAGCTCATATACAGCTGTGGTCAAACAAGTGAAATCAGCTCATAGAGAGCTGTGGTCAAACAAGTGACAGACTGTATCCAGTGTAGTTTCTAACATACTGTAGATCTGAAAAGATAAAAGAGAAAGAAATATTAACCCTTTCATGGCCGAAGTCGCATAAATGCACAAGGACAAATAGTGCAGTCCCAGATCAGACGCCGTCTTTCAAGGCGGCGTCTGATCAGGAACTTAACTATTTGTCTCAGACTCTGTTTCTATATATGTGCTTTATTCCTTTAAAGTTTGCATTTATTTATCTTATTTCCTTATTTGACCGAATGATTTAACAAAATTGGATTGCAGACGACAATAAGAAATTTGGCGCCAAAAGGGTTAACCTTTCCACTACATGTACATCTGTGAGTACCTAGGCAAATAGTTGGAATACAGATTAAACACCAAGTAACTCGGCGTCTCATCAGGATCCAAACTGTTTGTAACTCGGCGTCTCATCAGGATCCAAACTGTTTGTAACTCGGTGTCTCATCAGGATCCAAACTGTTTGTTAGTACTGTGACTGTTTTTGAAAAACAAAAATGAAGATAAAATAAAAACTGAAAATTGTAGCGGAAGACAAAGTTGGCAGACGAAAAAATGAGGCATCGAAAGAGTTAATTCTTTGAACATGGGACACCTTTGCAAACAGTGTACACCCAGATATAAATATACAGTAAAAGTATTCAAACACCAAAATACGTGTCATTATTGATCTTTAACCCATTACCTCATAGGCTATTTTTAGATACAACCTCTTTGAATTAATCTACCCAAAAGGAGCATAATTAATTAGAGAAAAGGATTTTTTTTAGACTTTTGTAATTTGAAACCATTGTGATAAATAGAGCATTTGCTCCTTTAGGAGCAAATGCTTTATTTATCACAATGGTTTCACAAAGTGACTTTTACAGAGTCGTCAATATGAGGAAATGGGTTAAGACCCTGGTGGCAGCTTAATGCACGGTAAAGCTCCTCTAGGAGTTTTCTGTATGACTTTCACCATGCATTAAGCAGTCAGCCGCCTAAAAGGGTACAAGCAAGATTTTACGCAAGCGTAAAATGGCTGCGTAACATGTCTTTAAGCAGGATAGAAGAAAAATAGGGAGCAATATTGTTTAGTAGTTTTAATTAACAGATACATTGGGAAAACAGACTGTAATTTCCAATGTTTTAATGAGCCATAATGCATAATACCTGTGTATGACACCAATATCTTTCCTTTATCTTTGTATTTGAAATATGCTCTTTATCTATGTACAGTATTTGCAATTTGACCATTTATCTGTGTATTTGACCTATGCTCCTTTATCTATGTATCTGAAATTATACTTCTTTATCTATGTATTTGAAATATGCTTCTTTTTATCTATGTATCTGAAATGGTCTCCTTAAGCTATGTATTTGAAATGTGCTCCTTTAGCTATGTATTTGAAATGTGCTGCTTTATATATGTATTTAAAATGTGCTATATTTAGCTATGTAATTTAAATGTGTACTTCTTTGTATTTAAAATGTGCTCCTTTAGCTATGTATTTGAAATATGCTCCTTTATCTAACCACGGTCCACTTTTAGTATGGTGAACATGCTGAATATGTGTTTCTCACTAGTAAAGCTCTGACTTTAACATCCTATTTATTCCATATAAATATAAGTTTTCAAGACATTTCCGGTAAGTTGAAATCATTGTCAGTCCCCAAAGTGTCTGATTGGTGTTTGTATTAATGTCACTTCTCAGTTTGATTCGGTCAACGCTAACAACGCACTTCAAGAGAGAACAGAGGTCAGATAAGACGTGTGAATCTAAACATGACTACTCCACCAACCCTTATACTGTGACCACTCTTTAGAGCTGTCACGAAGAGATGATTCTACAGAGTGGTCACAGTATACGGTTCACGGGTGGAGAAATGACAATTTTAGTATTTGGGTACGCACAGGTATCTGTGGCTCTGGATGATGATCGCAATATATGTTGATCATAGTTTGGTGTGAGTGAATAATTACTTTGTCATCACTAATGAGGTCACTAAAGTCAGATAATTATTCAGACTGTTTCAACAAATAACATGCCAAAAATGAGTGAATATTATTTAGTGTATAAAATGACCCATACCTAACATTAATCAAGACTGGTAGGAAAGATAATGCTGGTCCTTACGATGGAGGCATGTACTGTCAAGCAGAAGAGCGTGTATGATACCAGTATGCATGCTCAAAGCATGCTTCTTTCATCGATGCTTACTCGGTGTATTTTATGTCTGTATTGTGTGTATCTATCAAATGTACGAAAGACCGGCGGTGACATTTACATTTCATGATTTCACACAATGCAATTGACTCAAAATTTCACTTCAAAATTTCAGAATTTCACGATTTCAAAAAAAAAATTCATGATTTCACGATTTCTCTTCAAACTTTCACAATTTCACGATTTAACTTCAAAATTTCACAATTTCACGATTTCATAATTTCATGATTTCATGATTTAAATTTGTCCATTCTAATTGTTATGACATCATCAAAATGCGGGAAATCACAGCGTTGGAGTAAAAGCCACGAAGAATACCTGTGTATTTATAATATGTCTCTTTATCTGTGTATTTATATGTCTCTTTATCTGGGTATTTATAACGTCTCTTTATCTGTGTATTTATAATATATGCCGTTATATGTGTATTTATATGTCTCTCTATCTGTGTATTTATAATATGTCTCGTTATTTGTGTATTTATAATATGTCTCTTTATCTATGTATTTATAATATATGCCTCTGTATTTGTGTATTTATAATATACCTCTTTATCTGTGTATTTATAATATATGTCTCTGTGTATTTATAATATGCCTCTTTATCTGTGTATTTATAATATATGCCTCTTTATCTGTGTATTTATAATATGCCTCTGTATCTGTGTATTTATAATATATGCCTCTTTATCTGTGTATTTATAATATGTCCTTTTATCTGTGTATTTATAATACATGTATGCCTTTTTATCTGTGTATTAATAATATGTCTCTTTATCTGTGTTCTTAAATCCACCTCTTAATCTATGTATTTGCAATATATTTATTTTTGTTTTTATGATATGCCCCTTTATTAATGCATCTTTTATCTATTTATATGCAAAATGACCCTTTATCTATGTACTTCATACATGCCCCTTTATATATGTACTTGCGATATGGCCCTTTATATATGTACTTGTAATATATAAGCCCTTTTTCTATGTATTTGAAATATGGCTTTTTATCTATGAATTTGCAATATGGTCCTTTGTCCATGTATTTGCAATATGTCCCTAATCCATGTATTTGAAATATTTTCATTCATTTATGTATTTAAAATACAACCACAATCTATGTATTTAAAATGTTACCATCAATCTATGTATTTAAAATATGGCCCTCAACCTATGTATTTAAAATACAAATGTACACCCACCAATATATGTATTTAAAGTATGACTATCTATGTATTTGAAATACACCCACCAATCTATATATTTAAAATACACCCACTAATGTATGTACTTAAAATATGGCCCTCAATCTATGGCTCTGTACAACTGTTTAAACCCTGATGAAAACATAAATTAAAGAAGACGTTAATTTTGCACATTGCCTCACCGAGTTCCAAATTGTTTGTGACATTGCAAAAATGATAAAGAATTATACATTACTGCTCACCTTTAGATAAACCTTTTCATCGTACTGGGACAACGCCGAGCTACCAGTGCCTGCATGAGAAATGCGGTACTTGTAAACATTTGAATATGCCGATGGTTCAGGTGAGGCTGGGTTTTGAGTCACAGTGGTGGAGCTTTCTGTCGGGGACACACCCTTTATTGGTTTGGCCTTACTAGAAGTCTGTATATAGAGAAAGAACTATATATAGAGAAAGAATAGGGAACAGGACAGGAAGCCTTACTGGAAGTCTGTAAATAGAGAAAGAATAGGAAGTATGACAGAAAAAATAGGATTCATGAGACTGGAAGTAAGGCAAAAACATAGGACTCCTTTGACAGAAAGTTAGGCAGTATAAAATATGGGGTCCTGGAACAGGAAGAAAGACCGGATAAAATATCAGGGGTCCTAGAACAGGGAGAACGACAGGATAAAATAGGGCAGAAAAAAACAAGAAGTAAGACAGGATAAAGCAGGGCTGATAGAACCACACCGTAAACCCTTTTTTCCATGAATATTCATGTAATATCAATGAAATGTTATTATGTCACATGACCACATGACATTTTGGTCAACTTGTAAGCATTGAAGAATCAGATTTGTGTAATTCCTTAACCCTTACAGCGCTGACTTTTCAAAACTCCAAACAGGACAAGCTTATGTTGAATGCTAATGGTGATTTTTCTATAGAAAAGTGTAACATGACAAACACAGCAGACCTGATGAGATGAAATTTACAGCTTCTCCTCTTATCCTCAATACAATACTGTAGGTAACTCCTCCCCTTATCTACAATACAATATTTAACCCCTCCTTTCATCTACAATACAATTTACAACTCCTCCCCTTATCTTCAATACAATATATAACCCCTCCTTTCATCTACAATACAATTAACAACTCCTCCCCTTATCTTCAATACAATATATAACCCCATCCTTTCATCTACAATACAATTTACAACTCCTCCCCTTATCTATAATACAATATATAACCCCTCCTTTCATCTACAATACAATTTACAACTCCTCCCCTTATCTTCAATACAATATATAACCCCTCCTTTCATCTACAATACAATTAACAACTCCTCCCCTTATCTTCAATACAATATATAACCCCTCCTTTCATCTACAATACAATTTACAACTCCTCCCCTTATCTACAATACAATATATAACCCCTCCTTTCATCTACAATACAATTTACAACTCCTCCTCTTATCTACAATACAATATATAACCCCTCCTTTCATCTACAATACAATTTACGACTCCTCCCCTTATCTTCAATACAATATATAACCCCTCCTTTCATCTACAATACAATTTACAACTCCTCCCCTTATCTACAATACAATATATAACCCCTCCTTTCATCTACAATACAATTTACAACTCCTCCCCTTATCTTCAATACAATATATAACCCCTCCTTTCATCTACAATACAATTAACAACTCCTCCCCTTATCTTCAATACAATATATAACCCCTCCTTTCATCTACAATACAATTTACAACTCCTCCCCTTATCTACAATACAATATATAACCCCTCCTTTCATCTACAATACAATTTACAACTCCTCCCCTTATCTACAATACAATATATAACCCCTCCTTTCATCTACAATACAATTTACAACTCCTCCTCTTATCTACAGTACAATATATAACCCCTCCTTTCATCTACACTACAATTTACGACTCCTCCCCTTATTTTCAATACAATACATAATTCCTCCTTTTATCTACAATATAATTTATTACTTCTCCTTTTATCTACAAAACAAAACCTTTTTACCTTAACTTTGATCTTAGCAACACCTTTTCGCTTTTTGCCCGATTTTGTTTCTCTTGTATCTTGGCTTTCATCTTCCTCTTCTTCTCGTGTGACAAGACCATATTTCTGAGCTAGATATTGAGCGTGGCTTACAACAGAGTCCATCCCATACAACAACAGTCCATAGCTGCAAAAGAACATGTACTTTGATAAATATAGTGTGTTGTTGAACCTTTAACCTGTGTTCGCGTTTACGCCGTAATCATATCAATTTACGCAAAGAAATTTGGCGGGACTCGGAATTTCGGAGGTCGTTGAGTCCCTGGGACGCAACACTGAAACATCAGTTCTCAAAGCTGATATTTACTATTCTGGTAATCTGGTCAATATTTTAGCTTTTGAACAGCTGAAATAATTAATATTATGCGTCACTGTCCTCAAATTATTTCATTATCTATTGCTTAACAGCAGGTTTAAACATGCTTGTATAGTAACGACACACTGAGTAATGATGGCGTCTCCATCTAAACACATCCGTCGTTTCCAAGAAACGTGGTTGATAGTCGATCCTCTTTTTAAAGACTCATTCATAAAATAGGCGACTAGAGGGCCGAGTCCACCAATTTCATTCAAATGAAATGCAGCATCTGTGTTATTATACATCACATCAGGTAGCACTGATTATCAACGCAGCTCGCTTGCTCGGCATAGATCTGCAACAGCCATCAATGAAAATCAAAATCGCTCCGAAAACCTGAAGATTCTCTAACAGGCCGGCTAAAAACTGTATATGTCATAATGCATAACAATGTTGCATTACATGTGTACCCTCATTAATTTGGTATGAGAATCCTCAGTGAATTTCATACTGCTTTATTTTACTTATTTCAAATGCATTGTCTATTGCTATTTGAACGGAATGATATGAACTTCAGCAAACAATGTGGTACAAATACACTGTAGCTGAAACATTGATAATTCTCATCCTAGGATTAATGTACTAATACTATGTATAAAAGTACCACAATTTAAGATATTCTCACAAATAAAAATATTACAGATCTAGTCTGTCACAAAAACATGCTTCATTTAAGTTTAACTAGAAATATGTTAAAACAATGAAAATATATTGATCTAGCATTTTCAATATAATTATAAGATCATGCATTTTTAATTGAAGAAAAAACTCGAACTCAACTGGGAATCAGTGGGACTAGTTTTTGAAGGGTACTGTGTGCCTGGGACTCTATGAAACTCAAGACTAGTGCGAACACTGCTTTAATCCATTACCTCATAGGCTATTTTAAGATCCAATCTCTTTCAATAAATCTACTGAAAAAGTGCATTTACTGGAGAAAAGGAAAATATTAGAAATGTGTAGATTGTGTAGATAAACCATTGTGATAAATAATAGGAGCAAATGCTGTATTTATCACAATGGTTTCACAAAGTGACCTTTACAGAGGTATCAAAAGGTGTCAATATGAGGGAATGGGACAAAAGGTGTCAGTATGAGGGAATGGGACAAAATGTGTCAGTATGAGAGAATGGGACAAAAGGTGAGAGAATGGTACAAATGGTGTCAGTATGAAGGAATGGGACAAATGGTGTCAGTATGAGGGAATGGGACAAAAGGTGTCAATATGAGGGAATGGGTTAACCTTTAACCTTTAAATGCTGAACTTTTAAACAGGAATAGTCCAGGATTGCTTACTGGTAGAGTCCACACAATACAAAAGGGTTTTGCAAGAGGGCAAAAAAGGAGCCCTCTGATCTGGGTCTACACTCTGATCTGGGTCTACACTGTTTTCAAATGACAGTGAACTTGTTTACCTTAATTCAGAGGGTTAATATGTACATACCTTTATTACAAACAGACAAAGTTAGGCAAACAGTGCAGACCCAGATCTGAAGTAACTGTATGATCAGGGTCTTCACTACTCGCTGCTATGTCTGTCTAATTCAATAACCTCTGACCTTTTACTTGTTCAATTATCATGTAAGGGATAATGGCACCATGTACGTTAATTAGCTGGATTTTTATTTACTATGTAAAACTTTCAGGGAATCTTTAGCTTTGACAAAAACTGTGGAATTACAGTAAAACTTCTCTATAACGGCCAATAAATGGCATAAAGTATTGTGTTAAAAGCAGGTGGCAGTAAAATAGAACGCTCCAATAGGAGCGTTCTAGTTTACTTTAACCTTGCTTTAAGCAGCCACCTGCCCTAAATACCAACTAGTTAACACAATTTTGTGGCTGTTATAGAGAGGTTTTACTGTAGATCTATTTTATGTAATAAGCAAACAGACCTTAATTAGCCAGCTCCTATAGTAACATCTGATCTGGGTCTACTCTATTTGCAAAGGCGTGAAAAGGGCATTTATATAAAGGAAAGGGTTAAAGCCCTGTCTTTGCCTTTGCAAACAGAGTAGACCCAGATCAGATAGCTAATGTAGGATCAGGGTCTGCTTTCTTTGCTGATAGAATAAAATACAGTAAAACATTTCTATAACGACCACTTAATTGTGTTAATTAGTTGGTATTTTGGGAAGGTGGTTGCTTAAAGCAAGGTGAAAGTAAAACAAAACGATCCTATATTTTTTGCGATGGTTGACTGTTTGACCCCGACTTTCCCGACACACTGATGTATCCGACAAATTCAGACAGTCCGAATGGATATACCAGGTTATACTGTACGAGAATACTTATGCAACACTGATACTAGAATACTTATGCAACACTCTACTATACTTATGCACCACTGATACTACAATACTTATGTAACACTGATACTACAATACTAATGTGTCAGTGATACTACAATACTTATGTACCACTGATATTACAATACTTATACACACCATTGATACTACAATAATTATGTAACACTGATACTACAATACTTGAGTGACAGCAGCAATACAATACTTATGAAACACTGATACTGCAATACATGAGTGACACAGATACTGCAATACTTTAGTGACACAGATACTGCAAAACTTACATAGCACTGATACTACAATACTTATGTAACACCAAAACTACAATACTTATGTAACACTGATACTAGATTCCTTGCATCTAGATGTAACACTGATATTTAAAAACTTATGTAACACTGATACTACAATACTGTAACACAAATGTTATAATACTTATATAACACTGATACTACAATACTGCAACACGAATACACTGATACTACAATACTGTAACACAAATGTTATAATACTTATGTAATACTGATACTACAAGACTGATGTAACAACAGTATTACAATACTTATGTAATACTGATACTAGAATACTTATGTAACACCAATACTACAATACTTACGTAACACTGCTACTATAATACTTACGTTATGATGTAACACTGATGTCCGCAATCACTGAAGGTAACAATTGGAGAGAATGACAGAATGTCGACCTGTTGGTTGAGGGTGTGTAGCACAGTTTCTTTAAGTACAAACGTTGGACAAATGTCATCTTCTTCCTCGCATTGAATGTCTAATATTACCTACAGTAGACAATGTTTTACCGATTATCTCAAAGTTCCAGATAAGATGCATAAATTTAAACATTTTCAATGATAGCTCCTTTATTTCTCCACCAAACCTTATACTGCGACAAGTCTTTAGATCTAATCGTCTCTTTGAGACGATTCTAAAGAGTGGTAACAGTATAGGGTTTGGTGGAGAAATTGCGATTTTAATATTTGGGTACGCACAGGTATCTGTAGCTCTGCATTACCTTATGAATATTAATGCAGAAAACAAAATGGCGTAAGGAATATTTAGTAGCTAAAGTTTTGTAACGGCATATATGCACACAATATTGTTTTGGTATTGGTAGAGACTGTAGAGTCAGGGTCCATGCTTATAAAGCTTTTAGTTGAGTCTGAGTTTCGTTCTCAAGCTTTTGATTGGTCAGATTTGAGTTCTCAAGCTTTTGATTGGTCAGATTTGAGCCAGAGGCTCAAATCTGACCAATCAAAAGCTTGAGAACGTACTCAGACTCAACTAAAAGTTTTATAAGCATGGACCCAGATCGATTATATTTTCATCAGCAGATAGAGCAGACCCTGATAAGATGGCTCCTACAGGGCTGTTCCATTTGTGTCTACTCTTTTAAATGTAAAGGCGTGAACAAGCGTTTGTATGAAGAAAAGGTTAATTTCAGATACATAATGACTAGAATATTAACAACCCTTTCCCTGTTCTATGTTTATTACAAATGTCAATACCTATTGAATATTCATTAACAAATTAGTTATAAAGAAATATGGAAGGTGGAACATTGTAGCCATTTTAGAAAGTAAAGAAATAGGTCTATCAAATTCCATTAGCAAACAGAGCAGACCCTGATCAGACGGCTCCTATTGGAGCCATCTGATCTGGGTCTACTCTGTTTGTAAATGTGTGAAAACACGGCTATATTAGGGAAAGGGTTAATAAACCAGACTAAAACAAAGACTTTTTTCTCGCATCTACAACGGTACCTAATGCAAAATAGGTAATATTTTCACCAATTTTGGGGAAAAATCGTCATTATTAAAATGCTGTTTTTCAAAAATTGTCAGAAAAAGGCCTGAGACAACTACTATAGAAGCTGTTAGATCAGGGTCTGTTTTCTTTGCTTATGATATAATATAGATATGATTCTACAGTTTCTGCCATGGCCAAAACATTCCTATGTCCATGTGCTATTATAACACATTAGTCTAATTAATATTCATGATGTCATTATTTTTTACATGAATATTCAACAAATGATCTAATTAATATTCGTTACATCATCTATTAAAAGATCTAATTGTAACGGAATCCGTTCTAGAATGTCCTTAAATGAAATGTACCACAGGTACTGATGCACAAAGTACCTAAATTTCAACCAATTACAGGCCATCACTGGGTAACAATGGTAACAACTGTCACTTTTGAAACACCTGCCATTAAGTTTGGGGTACCCATAAGCCCCTACTTACCAATTTTCCGCAAAATCAAACAATATCTATATTGTGACCAATCAGAGGCCGCCACACCATTACCATGGCAACCAAGTCTTTCAAAACATCTTTGATTGATTTCGGGGTACCCAAATACCTCTAAATACCAATTTTCACAATTTACCCGTAAGCTCCTACTTACCAATTTTCTGCAAAATTAAACATCTAAATTTCAACCAATTAGAGCCCACCATTCAGTTACCATGGCAACAAATTCTTTCAAAACACCTACAGATCAATTTAGAGCACCAAATATCCTTACATACCAATTTTCTACAAAAGCAAACAATATCTAAATTTCATCGAAAAAGATCCAACTGTTTACCAACCAGAGCCAACCATTCAGTTACTACGGCAACCAATACTTTTGAAACACCTACAAGTCAATTTTGAGTACTACTATTATCCTGTGATACCAATTTCCAGCAAAATCGAACTTTATCTAACTTTATCAAACAATACCTAAATTTCAACCAAGCAGAGCCCACCATTTGGTTACTTTGGCAATTCTTAAAATATCAAAAGTGGGATGCACATCTGTACATAACCAGCAATATTCATGTCAAGTTTCATTAGGATGGGACCATTACTTACCGAGAAATGGGAATTTATAGATCTGAGTACCTAGTTTCCACAACAGTGAAAAAAAGGCCCTTTTCCGTATACCATTTTTATTGATTCTGTGCATGAATATTCATGAGGTGAAGAAATTTTGAGTATTTTACATAGAACAGGGAAACAGTAAAATGAATGAATTTAATAATGGCTTATGCACAAAGTTGTTTTTGACCATGGCAAAAGCGACAATAAAAAAATATCATCAGATTCGCCCATGGCTGCGAAAGAGTTAACCGTTTCTTTCATATAAACATATTTTCACACATTTGCAAACAGAGTAGAGCCAGATCAGCAGTGTTGCAGCCAGGATTTTAAAAAGAGGGGCGATTTTCCCCCCTCCCTTTGAAAATTAGGGGCGATTTGTTCAAAATAGGGGGGTGGATTTTTATTTCACAACAATATCAATGCAAATCTACCGCAATGGGTTCGACATTGTCTATTTCGCCGCTTTCTACAGGACTAATCTGTCTCCGACTTGTAGAAGATCAATAACTCGGTTACGTATCTTTGACACTTGAATTTGGGCCGATTTTGGTTATAGGAAGGGTACCTACCACAAAGTAGTTGCTGATTTTTCTTTAAGATATTGGTTTTTTTTAAGATTTTTACAGCACACACGTTTTTACTGTTTTCATTTGATTTTACTATTTATAGAATATATGTTACGGACATAGACTAAAAGTCGGACTGGGACAGGCAAACATTACTTTACTTCACGTGTTATAAATAATTAGTTGTGAGTGTTATTTTATTGTTTTATCATAAGCGCAATTAATCAACAGAGTAGTCACAAAAAACATGTAGATCTTGGGCAGACAACTGTTCACGTATCTGGAATTGCCGAGGTCCCATAGAATATGATAGCTAAGTTACTGTACCGAACCGTGTTTTAGCCTTACCTATACATGACAGTTGACAAAACATTCGATTTAGATTCGATATAAATGGAAAGCTATACCGGTACTCGCTACAAACTGTTTCGACAGTCAGAGGGAGGGAAGTTTTTAGCAAAGTAATATTGAAACTTAAGTGCGCGACTAGGAGCCCCCTCCAGTGAAAAAGGGGGGGGGGGATTTTTCTGAAAAAGGGGGGAATCACGCGATCGCAAATCCTGGCTGCAACAGGGTCTGATCCTGGCTACAATGTTCCCTCTTCCATATTTCACTGTAAATATATTTTTTATTAATTTTCAGTAGGTATTGGAATTTGGAACATGGATAGAACAGGGAAAGGGTTACCCTTTCCCCCATAGATATGCCTTTCTATGCTAAAAGTAATTTCTTGAAACCATTGTATCACAATGGTTTCAAAACTATACCATATTCTATTTTTCCTTTTCTCCAGTAAATGCTCCTTTTCGGAAGATTCATTCAAAGAGGTTGGGTATAAAAATAGCCTATGAGGGAATTAGTCTAAAATAGCCTATGAGGGAATTAGTCTAAAATAGCCTATGAGGGAATGGGTTAGTGAAATTCTGAATGACAGTATGAAATCCTGAACATACCTCTCGAAACTTTGAGATAGACATAACATGGTCCGTATTGAACACATAGCTAGTTGTATATTTTCTGTCCAATTCAGTTTCCATGACAACCTTCTCATACATCTGCTCTAGTCTGGATAGAACATTGGCGTGGAAGTAGAGCTGTGAAAGCAAAATGTTAATGCTTCAATTGACCATTAATCCTCTCCTACATTTATTATACAGAGGATCTTACATGAGTGTTCATTACAAATTGTTTTTATGAAATGAGTTTACTATGATAAAATTGCACAAGCTTAGCAATTAGTGTTATATTCATAAATGAGTTTCATAAAAATGATTTGTAAAGAACACGAACGTCAGATTCTTTTTATCACATAACCCTTAACACTTTCCCTCATATAAACATGTTTTAACGCATTTGCAAACAGAGTAGACCCAGATCAGACGGCTCCTAGAGGAGCCGTCTGATCAGGGTCTGCTCTGTTTGCTAACATAATTTGACAGATATGTTTCTTTACTTTCTAAAATGTCTACAATTATCCACCTTTCATATTTGGTTATACCTATTCTGTTAATGAATATTCAGTAGGTACTGAAATTTGGAATAAACACAGAACAGGGATAGGGTTAAAACATGTCATAGAAAGTGAAGCAGGCTATAGCTGATGGCTGTTATAATCATTGTTTTCATCAGTGTAGTACAGTGCTCCCTCCTTACAACGGCCCTGTCAATAATGATTCCCTCCTTACAAAAACGCATGTCACGGTTTCCGAAACAAAAAGGCTCCAGAAACAACTTTTTTTCCATCGTATTTTCTTTATGCCTCCATCAAACCCTATGTTGTGACCACTCTTTAGAATCGCCACTTTGTGACGATTCTAAAGAGTGGTCACAACATAGGGTTTGATGGAGGCATAACGGTTTTAGTTCTCGAAATACACCTTATCTGGGGATCTGCAAACAAGCTAATTATGTTTGATATTCCCTCCCTATAACAACTCCCTCTGAACAACACATCCAATCTTCGTATCCCAAAGGGTGTCGTTGTAGAGAGGGAGCACTGTAATACAACTGACGAAGCACATGGAGTTAACGGTAATACAGCACTTCAATTGGCTAACAATTAAATGATGTCATGCATTGGTTCACGTATCTTCTAGAAAGATACATTATCACACGGAATCAAAACGCTAATTTAAAAACAAGAGCACCACAAGCGGGTGCCAACGCTCGTCTGTTATCATGTTGGTATGTGTGGATAGGCCTTGTCAAGATGAACATGCATACCAAAAATGAAGGTTGTAAATGAAAAATTGAAGAAGTTATGGTCAATGTTAAGATTTTGGACGACAATGACCACAACAACGACGACGCGGACGCCGTAGTTACGACAATAGCTCATGATATCTTCGAAACTGACGAGCTAAAAATACACTAGTGCATTTTTGCAGCTTATGTCACTATGTTTTGGCACTCCCACGCTGCAGATTATGTGATAAAAATGCTTTTTAATGCCTTTGCAAACAGGGTAGACCCAGAACAGATGGCTCCTGTAGGAGCAGTCTGATCAGGTTCAGCTCTGTTTGTTTATGAAATTATATAAAACTGATTCTACAGATTCAGCCATGAATAAAATATCCTGTTGGAAAGCCCCAGTCTAAAACATAATAATTATATATCTATGTCATTTCCAATTAACTTTTAAATCTATGAATATTCATGTAAGAAATAAGGAAATCATGAATATTAATTACAGTAAAACCCCGCTAAAGCGACCGCCTAAAAGAGGTATAATTCTGGCTGCTAGATGCAGGTGGTAGATTAATGCAGGATAAAAGTAATGCAGAAAGCTCCTCTAGGAGCTTTCTGCATTACTTTTGTCCTGCATTAAGCAACCACCTGCTTATAAAGACAGGGATATTGATTCATTAAGTGGTCGCATTAGAGGGGTTTCACTGTATATTGGTATCCATGAAGGCTATACACAGGAACATTTTTTGCTATGCCTTTGTAAACAGAACAGACCCAGACCAGAATGTTCCAGTAGGAGCTATCTGATGATGGGTCTGCTCTGTTTGCCAATTAAATTATATAGACCTGATTCTACAGATCCGTCATTGCCGATAATTCCTTTATTACATAAACAAGAAAAGGATGTCGACATGACATCAAACGGGTTTTCCTTCACCAAGTTCAACGGGGCATAACTCTCAGAAAAATTGCAGAAGGAAAATTCCCCGACAATATCCACATCTATATATTGCTACATGCAACGTTTTATGAAAAACGCCCGACCGTCCGTCGTACATCACCATTTCAATAACTGGATTTTCCGTGGAAAGCCTGGCTAAAAAAATTATGTCACTATAAACATTCAGTTAATTAGTACATTTGTATACATGATGCCATTACTTCTTTCATGAATATTCAAGGCATAAAGGATTATGGGACTTATAAACCCTTGGAGCATTAACTAGAGATAGGATTTTTTTTTAGAATTTTGTAGTTTGAAACCATTGTGTTATAAGAGCATTTGTGAAGGAGTTAGAATAGTTTTGCACCAAGCCCTCGATATGTTCTTAGTTAGCAGAGTAGTTTCAAAGCTGACGTTTACAGAGCAGTCAAAAGAACTGTTTAACCCATTACCTCATAGGCTATTTTTAGATCCATTACCTCATAGGCTATTTTTAGATACAACCTCTTTTGAATAAATATACGGAAAAGGAGCAGTAACTAGAGGAACGGAATTTTTTTTAGAATTTTGTAGTTTGAGTTAGAGGTACCAAAATACCCCATCATATCAATTTTCAGCAAGACTGAACAGTATCTAAATTTCGACCAATCAGAGCCCACCATTCAGTTAACATGGCAACATTTTAAAAACCAAAAGTTGAATGCATATCTGCACATAACCAGCAATGTTCATGTGAAGTTTCATTAGGATCGGACTATTACTTACTGAGAAATGTGTCGCGCAATTTCAAGGTGGAAAAATATAAGAAAAAGAATAATAAGAATAAGATACAGTGTTTACACAATATTTCTCCCTACTTCAATTATTGATCTGAAACCATATAATCATGAGAATACTTTTACCCTTTACCTCACACAAATGCTTTTTCACACCTTTGCGAACACTGAATAGACCCAGATCACACGGATCCTAAAGGAGCCGTCTCATTGGAGTCTGCTCTGTTGGCTTATGAAATCATATAAACATGATTCTACAGTTTCTGTCATGGCCAAAAACTCCTGCGTCCATGTATCATTTAAGAATATAATCCTTTCCTCCATAGGCTATCTTTAGACCCATCCTCTTTGAACTAATCTACTGAAAAGGAGCATTTACTAGAGAAAAGGAAAATGTTTTAATTGTTTAGCATAGAAACCATTGTGATAAATAGAGCATTTGCTCCTATGGAGCAAATGGTCTATTTAATTATCACAATGGTTTCAAGAAGTGACTTAGGGCTATAAGGGGCAGGACGGCTATGTAAAAAAACAGCTATGAATGGATGGGTTTCGCTGCAAAAATGGTACTAATTGGTTTGTGCATTAGCAAAACATTTCTATGGGTGGATGATCGAATTTGAAAGTGCATCCCTGCACCCCCATACACATTTAAAAATGGAACAGCCCTTATTACAGAGGCATAGAAAGGCCTATTTATGAAGGAAAGGGTTAATCTATTTAATATTCATGATGTCTTTCTTTGCAGAGGCGACTTACCCCGGGATTTTCTTGCTCGAACAGTTCTGGGAAGCCAAAATACAGGGGGTCCTCAATCAGATGACCATGTGCCAGTGAAGCTGTTAGGATAGACAACTCTAGAATCCGCTTTGCTTCAAATTCACAGATTGATCTCCCTTGGTTCTTCAGTAAATTATTCTGATATAGAAAAAATGTCATTGATACAATATTTGGTAATACAAAGTAAAACTAGAACTATCACTAAAGGTGATTGATACCCCCACCTATCACCTTGTCAAAAGATCCAATGACTTCAATACAAAAGGCAACAGTTCAATAATCCTTTCATCAACACTTGCAGAAAGAAGTCCAGTCAATGAATGACTCACATCAAAATTATGTCACACACATCTACACATCATTATAAATGCATATGCACAATTTGAGGTTCAGTGGTGAAGAAATGTAGAAGTAGTACTTGAAGTTATGCTCTGGACAAAAAAATACTTAAGAAAAGTAACAAAGGGGAATTAATCCCTAAAAAATGAATTGAGAGTTACAGTCCTTGTTGACTGCACATCATCTCATCACCCTCTATCCATATATAAAGTTTCACAGTCGTGCCTACAATACTTGAGAAGTTATGCTCTAGACAAAAAGTTGCTTCTGAAAAGTAACAAAGGGGAATAACTCCCTCAAAAATGAATTTAGAGTTACAACCTTCATTAACTGCACATCCTCTCATCACTGTCTATCCATATATAAAGTTTCACAGTTGTGTCTCCAATACTTGAGAAGTTACGCTCTGGATGAAAAATTGCTTCTGAAAAGTAACTAAGTGGAATAACTCCCTCAAAAATGAATTTAGAGTTACAACCCTTGTTGACAGTACATCCTCTCATCGCCCTCTTAATGTGTACCAAGTTTGATGACAATATAATAAACAGGTTTCAAGAAAATGGCATGTCCCAAAAATATGTCCGAATTAAGAGACAAAATATGAAGTTAAAAAGGGGCATACTTCTGTCAAATTTTGTGCAAGAGTTATGAAACATGGAGAATATTGTCCCCACATAACACTTCTATTATGTATAAAGTTTGAAGGTGGTATCAAAAATGTTTTTCAAGAAAAAAGCAAATGTCCCAGAAAAAACGTGAGTTACAGACGACCGACGGACGGACAATGTGATTCCTATATAGTCTCCACCACAGGTGGTGGGGGTATAAAAATCCATCAATATGCTTATAAATAATATATTGTTTGAAAGTCATAACATTTTCCCTTAAATAAATGCATTTTCACGCCTTTCCAAACAGAGTAGATCCAGATCAGATGGTTTCTGTAAGGGAAAGCGAGCATTTACTCCATAGGAGCAAATGCTCTATATATCACAATGGTTACAAAAAGTGACTTTTACAGACTTGGGTCAAAAGGCGTCAGTATGAGGGAATGGGTTAACTCTTTTGCTTGCCTTTATAAACAGAGTAGTCCCAGGCCAAATGGCTTTTGTAGGAGTCGTTTGATCATGGTCTGCTGTTTGCTGATGAAATTAGAATTAACCCTTCTCTTGCTGAATTTTAAAACACATTTCTCCTTCTTTACCCATGCCCTGTTGAATAATTACATATATCTGCATTGTGTACAAGTATTTCGGTGTGCAGTCACTGCTGTGGAGTGCACTGGTTGCACAATCAACTTGTAAATAGTGCAGACCCTGATGAGACAGCTCCTGCATGTTCACTATTTACACTTACAGGTAGGTATATTGACATGAACAGCAAGCGAAGAGTTAAAGGGGATGTCCCTACATTTGACACGTTTCATAAATACTTAAAGTATACAAAACTCATTTGTTTATATGCTGAAAAGTAGTATATCGCAAAAAGCCCCATCTAATTACCCTTTATAATGACAAAACATCCATGTGTTTGATATTGCCGATCCCGTTTTACTCCCCGATGTTTCAGTTTTATTCGGGTTGGGTTTTGGTTTCGTAACTGTTCGCCCTATTCACGATTCTCCGACCACTTCCGAGAAAGCTATTGCGTAAACAACGGAGGGATCGGGTGATCATCGGCAAAACGCGGAAAAATTTAATGGAAAAGGCCGATAATATTGTGTTGTATAACAAAAATTATCAGTATTGATGAAATCGGTTTATTTGTATCACAGGGGCATTTTTCGATATAAGTTCAAATTGGGAACCTTCATAATAATGATAGAGCATAACAAATACCAAGTTTTATGATATTATTGAAAATATGCGATCATTGTAGGGACTTCCTCTTTAAGATCTGTCTCTACAGATTCTATCATTATCAAAACATACTGTGTAAATATGCCAACATCAAAATCAGCTAATAATATTCATGATGCTATTATATCTAGCATGTATATATTTAAATTTTAACAGGGAATGTGTTAACTCTTTCCCTGTTCCATATTCATGTAAGAAATAATAACATAATGAATATTTATTAGCTGAATTTTTAAACTGTACAAGTTTCAAGGGAATTGTTTTGCTTTGACAAGAACTGTAGAATCAGATCTATCTATATCATGTCACAACTAGAACTGTAAGCCACAGGCTAACGAATATCTCCCACCTATCATCAGTCTGAACATATGTACATACAGAAACATAAAGAGATTTAAAAACAATACATGCCCTAACCCAATTTATGTATTAATAAAAATGACAAGATGTTCAGCAATAAAGATGATGAAGAGTAATTCAGAGAAATAAGACCCTTTATCCACACAACATATTTTTCTAATATTCTAAGTACATGTGTAATAATTTATGGGAGGATTGAAAGCAATGCCATGGTCCCTAACCGGTTGAACTCTGTCACAATTTAACGAAAAGAACTTATGCAATGTGCTGCACATTCATATAAGAACCTGTATAGCATACTTATTGATTCAAATATATCACTTGGAACATGTACTATTCAATCCAAGATCAATCACAAACATAAATAAAGCAATTTTTACCAAATATTGTCAAGTCCAAAAAGGGAGATAAGTCTGTTAAAATTCAAAGAAGTGTTATGGCTATGGTTATGGCTGTTGCCAGACAATGTCATCCAATAAGTTCAAGCAGCTTTGTTTATTTTTGTGAAGTGTCAACTCCAAAGTTCTAAACCTAGGTACTTCTTCAGAAATACATTAAGTTCAAGGACCATAACTCTGACAAAATTTATTCAACCAGACGGATATTCGTACTTAAGCTGTAACTCATTTAGATTTAGCTTTATGTCAAATATAAAGTCAATATCTCCAACCACTTCCAAAGAAAGACTGGAAAACTGAAAATTTGACAAAAAATTAAAGTTCAAGGGCCATAACTCTGGTAAAAATTATTCAACCAGGCTGAGATTGGGAAATAAGTTGTAAATCATCTAGATTACCGTAAGCTTTATGCCAAAAATAAAGTTAATATCTCCAACCACTTCCAAGAAAAGTCTGGAAAATTCAAAATTTGAAGAAAAAAAAATAAAGTTCAAGGGCAAGACTGAGATTAGAACATAAGCTGTAACTTATCTAGATTTAGCTTTGTACTAAATATAGAGTTGATATCTCCAGTCACTTCCAAAAAAAAGTCCAGAAAACCGGAAAACATTGGTAGGGGACTAAAAGGGGGAGATAACTCCTGAAGTAGTGATCCGATCATAATGGAAATATGTGGTGCACAGGTTTATATGGTCATATGGCTATACATGAACTTTCAACAAAATTGAAGCAAAACTGTGGAAGAAGAAGAAGAAGGCCGGACAAAATTGTGTTCACAGGCGGCCGGACGGTCAGACGGACAGACAGAGTGATTCCAGTATACCCCCCACCCCCTCCTACACTTCGATGTGGGGGTTATAACAATACGCCCCCTGGGGGGCATAAAAATCAGTCGGTAAACTAAAAGAAAATTGAGAATGTTGCAGACTACAACTAAGAAGATGACAAGGTTACCCAGAATGTTAACATGCTAGATCTGTCAGAGGTTGCTTTAGCCCTTTTCATCATGAATATTTATGAGTTTAACTCCGCCCACTTTGCATATACAGTAAAACCTCTCTATAACGGCCACTATTTTATATATTTTAGGTTAAAGGCAGATGGCTCCTATAGGAGCGTTCTGGTTTACTTTCACCTTGCTTTAAAGCAGCCACATGCCCTAAATACCAACTAATGAACACAATTTAGTGGCCGTTAGAGAGAGGTTTTACTGTATTCATTATCTGAAATAGTATTTTGGTATGCAAATATCAGAAATTACTTCAACGAAAGGCAGGGTAAACCAAGGCTTCAAAGATCTATAATGCAAACCATAGAGACTCTGATCAGACAGGTTCTATAGGATCATACAGCTCCAAATATCCTGTTTCTAAAAAGAGGTAGAAAAGCTTATCTATGGAGGGACTCAGGGTTTTCTTTCCTTCAGGAAAATTTGTATAAGGAATGACATAGGTCAATATAAGATACGTAAATCAAAGCATTTTCAAGAGTAACTTCTTTATTTCTCCACTAAACCCAATGTTGTGACCACTCTTTAGAATCGTTTCTAAGAGACGATTCTAAAGAGTGGTCACAACATAGGGTTTGGTGGAGAAATGACGATTTCAGTCTTTGAGTACTGGTCACAACATAGGGTTTGGTGGAGAAATGACGATTTCAGTATTTGAGTACTGGTCACAACATAGGGTTTGGTGGAGAAATGACGATTTCAGTATTTGAGTACTGGTAACAACATAGGGTTTGGTGGAGAAATGACGATTTCAGTATTTGAGTACTGGTAACAACATAGGGTTTGGTGGAGAAATGACGATTTCAGTATTTGAGTACACACCTTTATCTGTTGCTCTAAATGAAACCCTGAATATTTATTAGCAAACAGAGCAGATGCTGCTCAGATGGCTCATAATTATGTCAAATTTTGATCTTCTCAGCTTGCAATGGGCAGTGAATAGCCATATTAACCCATAAATACGCCTTTCTACACCTCTGGAAAAGTCACTTAATGAAACCATTGCGATAAATAGAGCATTTGCTCCTACAGGAGCAAATGCTCTATTTATCACGATGGTTTCAAACTACAAAATTCTAAAATTTTACTTTTCTCTAGTAAATGCTCCTTTTGGTAGATTCATTCAAAGAGGTTGGGCCTAAAAATAGCCTATCAGGTAATGAATCTAAAAATAGCCTATGAGGTAATGAATCTAAAAATAGAATGGGTTAAATGAAGTAAGGCGTTTAATATATCCTAATGATGAGGGGTATACCTCAATTTCTTTGCATTGTTGGCTGTAGTCTGTTACAGCTCTAGATGCTCCCTTAAATGTAAACTTTATGATCGCCCCTCCTTCAAGTTCTGGAACAGTTGTAAGGACCCATGACTGACTGAAATAACCAGGAATCTTACTGCGAAACAGAACAGGTACATGGATGGTCTGCCTAGGTAGAATTATTCCTGAAACAGAACAGGTTTGGATAAAAGAATCAGTGACACAAAGTAGGTGTGATCTGGGGTTGCTATTTGCAACAGCACTGAAGGGCATATTGAGTTTACAAAAGTCCCCAATAAGCATTTATGTGTGAAATGGTTCATTTTGAGAAAAACTGTGGGGTCAGATCAACAGTGAAATATCGATTATTCGAACACTAAAATGCGTATTACTATCGATCTTTAAGACAGGTGGCAGCTTAATGCATGGTGAAAGTCACGCAGAAAGCTTCTCTAGGAGCTTTCTGCATGACTTTCACCATGCAATAAGCAGCCACCTGCCTAAAAGGGTCTAAATTCTTCTATACCGAAATTTCGAATAATCACGATTTTACTGTATATACAGTAAAACCCCTCTAATGCAACCACTTAATGAATAACAATGGATGTCTTTATAAGCAGGTGGTTGCTTAATGCAGGACAAAAGTAATGCAGAAAGCTCCTCTAAGATTTTGAACACCCCTCCTAACTGCTATAGATTTAAACTTACAAACCTTCATCTGCCAAAAAGTAAAATGGCTGCCTCTTTGGACGAATTATTGGCAGTGGATGGATAGTAGGTAGCTTCTACAAAAGAAGAGAAACAGACAGAAAGACAGCAAGGGAAGAAAAGAGAAACTAGAAGTTGTTTTTGGAACAAGAGGGCCATGATGGCCCTGTATCGCTCACCTGGTTTGCTATGTTTAGTATATAGACATATAAGGAAAACAGGCCCCGCCCCCAGCGGCCATGTTTGTTAGATAATGTCACTTTCAGCTATTTTGGTAGAGGGTCACATAATGATTATTCCCATCAACTTATTTTGTAATCTGACAACCGGTTTTGTAGAAGAAGAGATTTAAATATTTTTTCTTTTAGTTGCCATGGCAACCAGAGTTCTGCATGGATCCAAACCATTTTAATTATATTGGTAGGAGATTATATAATAATTATTCCCATCAAATAAGTCTGAAACTAGAGGTTTTTGTCACAAAAACGGATGTCTCCCCTCTAATAAAAACAATATGTAAAGGGAAATCACTAAAAATATTATGGACTTGATGAATGATACTTGCCCTCATTATGCGCCTTCCACACCACATTTTTCAAGAAGAAAATGATAACACCTAATAAATCTAAAAATATTGATACCAGCGTTATGGCCCTTGTGCATGACACATACTTTCATCATGCTTTTTCCATAAATAAAATGTCATTCCAATAGCATCAGTCGAAACAGGAGTTATCGATCGGCCAAAAAATGTAACAAACAATAACTCCAAAAGTATTGAAGCCAGAGTTATGGCCGTTATTCATGGCACTTTCCCTTATCATGCTCTTTCCATGTATGAAGTTTCACTCCAATGGCATGTGCCATATAGGAGTTATCGTCCTGACAAAAAATTGTGATCTTTTTTACAAAGGGCAATAACTCCAATATTAGTGAAGCCATAGTTATGGACCTTGTACATGACACTTCCTCTCGTCATGATCTTTCCATATATGAAGTTTCAATCCAATGGCATGAGCCATATAGGAGGTATCGTCCGGACAAAAAAGTGTGAATTTATTTTTACAAGGGGCAAATAACTCCTATATTAGTGAAGCTAGAGTTATGGGCCCTCTGCATGACAACTGGCATAAATATGGGGGAGACATAATTAGACCATTGGTTTTGGAGAAGAGATTTGAAGATTTTGCCATGTTTTCTATATAGAATATACAGTAAAGATTATACAGGGGTGAAAAACCTTCTATAACAGAGGCCTGTAAAAGGCCCCTTCCCAATTGAAAATTTCTCTAAAATCATGCAGTTTTCCCAAAAATCCAAACTTACACCAGCTTTTTTGTTTCCCAAATCAGCAATTTTAGCGATAATTCTTCCCAAAATCAGCAGACTATGGCCCCTTCCCAATTAAGAGAGAAAACGCCCTGTTATAACGTTTCGCAAGGGACCTTGCTCCTACAGGAGCAACTAGAACTATCACTAAAGGTGATGAATACCCCCACACGGCAGCCTTGATTGCAAATCGAAGTTTTGAACATGTAACAGGACCAAATAACAAAAATACCCAAAGTTCAAATTGAGAAAATTCTGTAATTTATGCCAAGTATCAAGTGAATCAGGTTGAAATTGAAGGAGGAGTTCAAAGTACAAGATTTTGCCTGCCAATTTCAAGGCCAAAGGTCAAGGTCAAGGTCACAGAGACCTGAAATTTGTGTCTTGCACATCTATTACTTCTGAGTAACATTTATGCCAAGTATCAAGTAAATCAGGTTGAAAGTGAAGGAGGAGTTCGCCGTACAAGATTTTGCCTGCCAATTTTAAGACCAATTTCAAGGCCAAAGGTCAAGGTCACAGAGAATTTAAATTTGTGTCTTGCACATCTACTACTCCTGAGTAACATTTATGCCAAGTATTAAGTGAATCAGGTTTAAAGTGAAGGACAAGTTCAAAGTACAAGATTTTGCCAGCCAATTTCAAGACCAATTTCAAGGCCAAAGGTCAAGGTCAAGGTCACAGAGACCTGAAATTTACGTCTTGCACATCTACTACTCCTGAGTAACATTTATGCCAAGTATCAAGTGAATCAGGTTGAAATTGAAGGAGGAGTTCAAAGTACAAGATTTTGCCTGCCAATTTCAAGACCAAAGGTCAAGGTCAAGGTCAAATAGACCTGAAATTTGTGTCTTGCACATCTACTATTCCTGAGTAACATTTATGCCAAGTATCAAGTGAATCAGGTTGAAATTGAAGGAGGAGTTCAAAGTACAAGATTTTGTCTGCCAATTTCAAGACCAATTTCAAGGCCAAAGGTCAAGGTCAAGGTCACAGAGACCTGAAATTTGTGTCTTGCACATCTACTACTCCTGAGTAACATTTATGCCAAGTATCAAGTGAATCAGGTTGAAATTGAAGGAGGAGTTCAAAGTACAAGATTTTGTCTGCCAATTTCAAGACCAATTTCAAGGCCAAAGGTCAAGGTCAAGGTCACAGAGACCTGAAATTTGTGTCTTGCACATCTACTACTCCTGAGTAACATTTATGCCAAGTATCAAGTGAATCAGGTTGAAAGTGAAGGAGGAGTTCAAAGTACAAGATTTTGCCTCCCAATTTCAAGACAAATTTCAAGGCCAAACGTCAAGGTCAAGGTCACAGAGACCTGAAATTTGTGTCTTGCACATCTACTACTCCTGAGTAACATTTATGCCAAGTATCAAGTGAATCAGGTTGAATGTGAAGGAGGAGTTCAAAGTACAAGCTTTTGCCAGCCAATTTCAAGACCAATTTCAAGGCCAAAGGTCAAGGTCAAGGTCACAGAGACCTGAAATTTGTGTCTTGCACATCTACTACTCCTGATTAACAATTATGCCAAGTGTCAAGTGAATCGGGTTGAAACTGAAGGAGGAGTTCGCCGTACAAGATTTTGCAGACAGACCGACCGCCGGACCGACCGACCGCCCGACCGACCGACCGACAGGCTGATTCCAGTATACCCCCCTCAAACTCTGTTTGTGGGGGTATAAATACTCTATTTATCACAATAGTTTCATAAAGTGACTATTACAGAGGCGTAGAAAGGCGTATTTATGGAGGAAAGGGTTAATATTCATTATTTCCTGTATGAATATTCATGAAGTATAGCTATATACCTTCCAATTATAGTGTATCACAGTTGTTCCGCAGTTGTTGACCTCCACATGACCTCTAACTACCTCACCAACAGCGCCCTCTATCAGAATAAAGGTCTCTTTGACAATCTCACATTTATTTTCAACTTTACCGTCCTCCATTCTTCGCCACCGCAGAACTTTACCATCAATGGATACAGCTGGCCCCGTAATTGTGGCTGACCTGAAGAAAAGGTCAAAGTTTAACCCATTTACCTCATTAATATTCATGTCAAACATCCTTTCTATGCCTTAGCAAACCATGTAGATGCAGATCAGATGGCTCCTGCAGGAACCGTCTGATCTGTGTCTGCCCTGTTTGCATATGGCATGATTTTCGTTCTCAAGCTTTTGATTGGTCAGATTTTTGTTCTCAAGCTTTTGATTGGTCAGATTTGAGTTCTCAAGCGTTTGACCAATCAAAAACTTGAGAACAAACTCAGACTCAACTGAAAGTTTTATAAGCATGGACCCATGTTTTACAATTTCTGGCAAACATTTGCGGTGTTTAATATGCAATTTTAACCCTTTGATTGCTGAATTTTAAAATACATTTCTCCTTCTTTACTCATGCCCTGTGGTATAATTACATATATCTTCACTGTCTACAATTATTTCTCTGTGCAATCACTGCTTTGGAGTGCACTGGTTGCATGATCAATTTGTAAATAGTGCAGACCATGATGAGACAGCTCCTGCAGGAGCTGTCTCATCTGGGTCTTCACTATTTACAGGTAGGTATATTGACGTGAACAGCAAGCGGAGGGTTAAAAATTAATCTAATTAATATTGATGATGTCATCATTTCATTAACAAAATAATTATAAAGAAATATGGAAGGTGGAACATTGTAGATATTTTAGAAAGCAAAAAAAGAAACAGATCTTTCAAATTCTATTAGCAAACAGAGCAGACCCTGATCAGACAGCTCCTCTAGGAGCCGTCTGATCTGGGTCTACTCTATTTGCAAATGCGTGAAAACACGTTTATATGCGGGAAAGGGTTAAAGGATCGAGAAACAAAACAACTTTCTGTTACATATAGCATTACAATGGAACTCCCTCTGATGTGACCTGACTAAAGTCTTAATGAATAAACATGGGTGTCTTTATAAGCAGGTGGTTGATTAACCCTTTCCTCCATACATACGCCTTTCTACGCCTCTGTAATAACCACTTCTTGAAACCTCCTGCAGGGGTTTTTCACCTTCTATAACAGAGGCCTATTAAAGGCCTCTTCCCAATAGAACATTTCTTTAAAATCATGCAGTTTACCCAAAAATCCAAACTTACACCAGCTTTTTTGTTTCCCAAATCAGCAATTTTAGCGATAATTCTTCCCAAAATAAGTAGGCTAAGGCCCCTTCCCAATTAAGAGAGAAAAAGCCCTGTCCTGTAGGAGCAAATGCTCTATTTATCACAATGGTTTGAAACCACAAAATTCTAAAATTTTCCTTTTCTCTAGTAAATGCTCCTTTTGGGTATATTCATTCAAAGAGTTTGGGTCTAAAAATAGCCTATGGAGGAAAGGGTTAATGCAACCGCAACTGCATTAAGCTACCACCTGCCTCAACCACCCAGAATTATACCTCTTTTAGGTGGTCGCATTAGATGGGTTTTACAGCATATTAAATATGAAGTTAATATCTCCAACCAATTGAAAAGCAATAGCTTCTCTGAGCAACAGATAAATTAATGTGTACTCAAATTTATTACTTAACCCATTCCCTCATATTGACGACTTTTGACGACTCTGTAAATGTCACTTTGTGAAACCATTGTGATAAATAGAGCATTTGCTCCTATAGGAGCAAATGCTCTATTTATCACAATGGTTTCAAACTACAAAATTCTAAACTTTTCCTTTTCTCTAGTTAATGCTCCTTTTTGGTAGATTTATTCAAAGAAACTGTATCTAAAAATAGCCTATGAGGTAATGGGTTAAATTGTCAATTCTCCACCAGACTCTATGTTGTCACAACTCTTCAAGACAATTCTAAAGGGTAGTCACACTATAGGGTTTGCTGGAGAAACAAAGGAGTTATTATTGTAAATGTTTGAATTTATGCATCTTATCTGGAGCTCTGGTTTCTGGCACCTTTGATGTGTTGCTGTGTTGTCTGGTTTCTGGCACCATTGATTTGTTGCTGTGTTGTCTGGTTTCTGGCACCATTGATTTGTTGCTGTGTTGTCTGGTTTCTGGCACCTTTGATTTGTTGCTGTGTTGTCTGGTTTCTGGCACGATTGATTTGTTGCTGTGTTGTCTGGTTTCTGGCACCTTTGATTTGTTGCTGTGTTGTCTGGTTTCTGGCACCATTGACTTGCTACTGTGTTGTCTTGATCAGGTATGCAGCCTTTAGATGACTCTTTAGTTTCAAGTGAAAGTGCAACATCATATGATGGTAAACTTTGTGAGTTATCTCCCTTCCCCTGTGATGTTGGTACTTCTTTGGAAATGCTGCCAATCTGAGTTATATTCCTTGATTGGATACCACTAGAGTAAGTTCCCTTGGTAGATGAAGTCAGATTGGTGTATGAGTTTGGCTGTTTGGGTGGATAAATGGCTTCACCAGCTACTTCAAGCTTGTCGAACAACTGCAAACCAATCAATAGCAGGGTCCATGCTTATAAAACATTTAGTTGAGTCTGAGAACGTTCTCAAGCATTTGATTGGTCAGATTTGAGCCTTTGGCTCAAATCTGACCAATCAAAAGCTTGAGAACTCAAATCTGACCAATCAAAAGCTTGAGAACAAAACTCAGACCCAGGTTAACATTTCAAAAACTTAACAAGAAGCATGTGCGGCGCCAACCCTTGTCTGACTTGGTGCCTGTCTACTGCATGCATTTTTCCTCAAAGAGATCTACCAACCTATGAAGTTCCATGTTGATACCACTTTTTGATTAATAAGCTAATTAAAGTTTTTGTACGCCCCTGGCAATGACAACGCCTACAACTATGACAAAACCTACGACCCAGTAATCACAAAAGCTCAACGGTTTTCTTTAAAAACAGACAAGCTAAAAATTGATCCATTATTGTTTTACTTGGGAGTCCAATAGTAATGACAAAAGATGCAGAACCCCCCCCCCCCCCCCCCCCCCCCCCAAATCCCTTGATTGTAATGCTTTCCAATTGTAATTCCAAGTTTACCCAATTTCACAATCAAACCATCAACCCTTTCCCTCATATAAACATGTTTTCATGCATCTGCAATCAGAGTAGACCCAGATCAGACGGTGCCTATGGGAGCCGTCTGATCAAGGTCTGCTCTGTTTGCTAATGGAATTTGAAAGATCAGTTTCTTTACTTTCTAAAATTGCTGCAATGTTCCACTTTCCATATTTCATTAAAACTATTTTGCGCATTAATATTCAACTAGGTATTGAAACTATGGAACAGGGATATGGCTAATCTTCTTGTACATGAGTTGATTACATTAAGGTTCAATAACCCTTAACCCATTACCTCATAGGCTATTTTTAGACTCAACCTCTTTGAATAAATCTACAGAAAAGGAGCAGTTATTAGAGAAAAGGAAAATTTTAAAATTGTTTAAAACCATTGTGATAAATAGAGCATTTCCTCATATGGAGCAAATGCTCTATTTATCACAATGGTTTCAGAAAATGATTTAACAGAGGCGTCAATATGTGGGAACAGGTTAAAGCCTGAATACGCATTTCTATGCCTTTTCAAACAGATAAGACCGAGATCAGATGGAGCCATCAGGAGCCATCTGATCAGGGTCTGCTCTGTTTGCTTATGACATAATATAGATAACATTTTACAGATCCTATCAGGGCCAAGCGTTCCTGTGTCTTATTTTTAGTGTCCAAATACGATCATAATAATCTAATTAATAGCTGAGATGTTATAGCCACACACAATTTCATGAAGTTTAGTGAAAGTCAATTAAAACTGGTTGTCACATAGCGTGATCAAGGGCAAAATAAACAATTTTGGCTAATTCAAGGGCCGTAATTCTAAAGTGCCTGGGGTTATTTGATTCATTACATGAATAAAAGTTCTAATTATCACATAATTCATTACATGTATAACACCCCCTAGTTCTACTTACCACATGATTCATTACATGTATAATGCCCCCAAGTTCTACTACCAAATAATTCATTACATGTATTACGCCCCCCAAGTTCTACTACCACATAATTCATTACATGTATATTTCCCCAAAGTTCTACTACCACATAATTCATTACATGTATAATGCCCCAAGTTCTACTAAATAATTCATTACATGTATAACGCCCCCTAGTTCTACTTACCAAATAATTCATTACATGTATAACTTCCCCTAGTTCTACTTACCACATGATTCATTACATGTATAACGCCCCCTAGTGCTTGATCCTTTTCCTGCAGATAGTCTGACTTGAGCCAATTGTAGGATTCAGGGCCAGAAGACTGACCTACACAAAATCACACATACACAGGGTCAGAAGACTGAACTACACAAAATCACACATACACAGTTAATGCTTTCCTCCATGAATATCCACGTAAGAAATAATAATGTTAAGAATATTAATTATTATTACAGTGATCCCTCCCTACAACAGCCCTCTCAATAACGATTCCCTCCTTACAACAACGCATGTCACGGTTTCCGAAACAAAAAGGCTCAAGAAACGACTTTTTTCTTTCGTATTTTCTTTGTGCCTCCATCAAACCCTATGTTGTGACCACTCTTTAGAATCGTCACTTTGTGACGATTCTAAAGAGTGGTCACAACATAGGGTTTGATTGAGGCATAACGGTTTTAGTTCTTGAAATACACCTTTGCTGGGGATCTGCAAACAAGCTAATTATGTTTGATTTTCCCTCCCTATAACAACTCCCTCTGAACAACACATACAATCTCCGTATCCCAAAGGGTGTCGTTGTAGAGAGGGAGCACTGTAATTATTAATCATAGCATAAGCCAACAGAGCAGACCCTGATGTCATTATTTCTTACATAAATATACAACAAGGAAAGGGGTTACTAAACATTTATGATGTCATTACTTCTAACATGGAGTAAAGGGTCAACCCTTTCCCTGATGAATATTCATGTAGGAAATAATGACGTCATGAATATTAATAAAATCATTTTTTATAATGGCATATGAACACAGGACATTTTGGCTGCAGTAGAAACTGTAGATACATATCTATATAACACCATAAGCAAAAAGAGCAGACCCTGATCAGACAGCTCCCATAGGAGCCGTCTGATCTGGGTCTACTCTATTTGCAGATGCGTCAAAATGCGCTTACATAAGGGAAACGGTTAAATTAAGTACAAGATTCAGGACTCAAACAGTTACATGGTGAGCAGTGTAACAAGACTGAGTAAGGTTTAGGACAAAAAGGCTCACCTACTATTAAGTATTGTAACAAGATTGAGTTAAGTCAGATACAACAATCAAGGTCAAAATGCTTACTAGCTAAGTACTGCATTTGGTTTTATCGGGTTTAATATGTTCACTTTGACAGTATTTCAGTAATAATACGATGTCCAGCTAATTACAGGTGGAGGAAGACCCCAGAGGCTCTTCTACGCACTGAACAAATTGCATTGTTTCGTGCACAGAAGAACATCCGGGCAGAATCACCGACCTACCGCAAACCAGCTGGAAGGCCTACTCACATGAAAAATCCAAATGCTCAGACCGGGATTCGAACCACAGCGGTTAGGGGCTAAGTGAGTGTCAGTCAAAGACCAGAACCACTCGGTGAGGAGCTAAGTGAGTGTCAGTCAAAGACCAGAACCACTCGGCCACAGAGGCCCTGCTAAGTATTGTAACAAGATTAAGTTAAGTCAGGATCAAGATTCAGGACCAAAAGGCTTAACAAGAATGAGTTTACCCTTTCCTCCATAAATACACCTTTCTATGCCTCTGTAAGAGTCCCTTCTTGAAACCATGGTGATAAATAGAACATTTGCTCCTTAGGAGCAAATGCTCTATTTATCACAATGGTTTCAGAACTATACAATACAAAAAAATCCTTTTCTCTAGTTAATGCTCCTTTTTGGTAGGTTTATTCAAAGAGGTTGGGTCTAAAATAGCCTATGTGGGAATGGGTTAAGTCTGGTATAAAATTCAGGCAGGACTCTGTGTAGAAAGGTTAGTCTTACACTACTCTTGACTGGCAGGACTCCGTGTAGAAAGGGAAGTCCTACACTACTCTGACTGCCAGAACTCCATGAGGAAATGCTAGTCTTACACTACTGTGACTGGCAGGACTCCTTCAGGAAAGGGTAGTCTTACACTACTCTGACTGGCAGGACTATGTGTAGAAAGGGTAGTCTTACACTACTCTTACAGGCAGGACTCCAGGTAGAAAGGGTAGTCTTACACTACTGTGACAGGCTTGACTCCATGAGGAAAGGGTATTCTTACACTATTGTGACTGGCAGGACAATGTGTAGAAAGGGAGGTCTTACACTAATCTGACTTCCAGAACTCCATGAGGAAATGCTAGTCTTACACTACTGTTACTGGCAGGACTCCTTCAGGAAAGGGTAGTCTTACACTACTCTGACTGGCAGGACTATGTGTAGAAGGGGTAGTCTTACACTACTCTTACTGGCAGGACTCCAGGTAGAAAGGGTAGTCTTACACTACTGTGACAGGCTTGACTCCATGAGGAAAGGGTATTCTTACACCACTGTGACTGGCAGGACTATGTGTA
Organism: Azorinus chamasolen; assembly: GCA_963576725.1. Taxonomy (NCBI): domain Eukaryota; kingdom Metazoa; phylum Mollusca; class Bivalvia; order Cardiida; family Solecurtidae; genus Azorinus; species Azorinus chamasolen. The sequence continues at coordinate 6,880,535 of OY755250.1, read as the reverse complement.
GAAAGGGAGGTCTTACACTACTATGACTTCCAGAATTCCATGTAGAAAGGATAGTCTTACACTACTCTGATTGGTAGGACTCTGTGTAGAAAGGGTAGTCTTACACTACTCTGATTGGCAAGATTCCGTGTACAAAGGGTAGTCTTACACTACTGTGACTGGCAGGACTCATTTTTACTTTTACACTACTGTGTCTGGCAGGACTCAATGAGGAAAGGGTAGTCTTACACTAGTCTGACTGACAGGACTCCAGGTAGAAAGGGTAGTCTTACACTACTCTGACTGGCAGGACTCCATGAGGAAAGAGTAGTATTACACTACTGTGACTGGTAGAACTCAATGAGGAAAGGGTAGTCTTACACTACTCTGACTGTCAGAACTCCATGAGGAAATGGTAGTCTTACACTATGCTGACTTTCAGGACTCCATGTAGATAGGGTAGTCTTACACTACTCTGACTGACAGAACTCAATGAGGAAAGGGTAGTCTTACACTATTCTGACTGGCAGGACTTCAGGTAGATAGGGTAGTCTTACACTACTGTGACTGGCAGGACTCCATGAGGATAGGGTAGTCTTACACTACTGTGTTAAATGGTAGTCTTACACTACTGTGACTGGCAGGACTCCTTGAGGAAAGAGTAGTCTTACACTACTGTGACTGGCAGAACTCCATGTATAAAGGGTAGTCTTACACTACTGTGACTGGCAGGACTCCATGTATAAAGGGTAGTCTTACACTACTCTGACTGGCAGAACTCCATGTATAAAGGGTAGTCTTACACTACTGTGACTGGCAGGACTCCATGTATAAAGGGTAGTCTTACACTACTCTGACTGGCAGGACTCCATGTATAAAGGGTAGTCTTACACTACTGTGACTGGCAGAACTCCATGTATAAAGGGTAGTCTTACACTACTCTGACTGGCAGAACTCCATGTATAAAGGGTAGTCTTACACTACTGTGACTGGCAGGACTCCATGTATAAAGGGTAGTCTTACACTACTCTGACTGGCAGAACTCCATGTATAAAGGGTAGTCTTACACCACTGTGACTGGCAGAGCTCCATGAGGAAAGGGTAGTCTTACACTATTCTGACGGGCAGAACTCCATGTAGAAAGGGTAGTCTTACACTGTGACTTGCAGGACTCCATACGAAAAGGGTGGTTTCATAGTTTAAAATGGAATCTTTCCAGTCACACGGCAGTCCTGACATAGTAGTGTAAAACATCTATTTTTTACATGGAACCTGTCAGTGTTTAGTGGGCCAGGGTGTTCAGTGTTCTTTAGCAGATTCAGGTGTTCAGTGGGTTGGGGTGTTTAGCAGATTGAGGTGTTCAATGGGTTGGTGAGTTCAGTTGGTTGTTTTCAGTTGGATGAAGTGTTTGGTTGGTTTGTTTAATGGATTGGGGTGTTCAGTGGGCTCAGGGGTGTTTATTATCAGGGGCCATAGTGATTGGTAGGCCATGATATCATGCATATTAATTACCTGTATTTTTAAAATAACAAGTGGACACACAAATATTTAACCAAGACAGAAAGAGTAGATTAAGATCTATATATTATGTTATAAGCAAATAGAGCAGACCCTGATCAGACGGCTCCAACAGGAGCCATCTGATCTGGGTCTACTGTTTGCAAAGGTGTAGAAAAAACGTATTGGTGAACATTCACCTGGCCTTTACCTTTCTTCTTTATAATTGAATCAGCATCTCCACTAACCACAGGAGTCACAGCATGTCCTTGCTCAGTCTTTAAAAGCGTTTGTCTGAAATGAGATAAAAACAAAAGAGTCGTCACGGGTGACAAATGCCCCCAAAGTGTTTGACACCAAAATGCATTTTGGCGGAAAAACAATACAATGTAATGCAGGTGTAACATGAAATTTTGATGCTGTTAAAAATGACACAGGAGTCAGTTCTTAACATTAGAAACAGAACCTTTGACGATTATGATAGCTAAGAAAAGAGCCAAGGGTCAAAACTTAGTTAAAAAGTCATTCTCAACATTAAAAAGGACCCTGGGTTGATTGTCAACGTTTAAGGTATAGGAGATATGCTCTGGACAAGCTTTTTGTATCTGGTAAGGTATAGGAGATATGCACACATCAAATTTAGAATCCGTAGCTGGTAAGGTATAGGAGATACTCTCTGGACAACCTTTTTTGTAAAATCGAGGTCGAAGGTCAAGGTAAAGGTCACAGTGACCTGAAAATGGTACGCGACATTCCTCCATCCCAAGATGAACTCACACATCAAATTTGAAATCCGTAGCTGGTAAAGTATATGAGATATACTCCGGACAAGCTTTTTGCAGCTGGTAAGGTATAAGCTTTTTGTGAAATCGAGGTCAAAGGTCAAGGTCACAGTGACCTGAAATTATAGGCTACACTCTGTCATCCCAAGATGAACTCACATACCAAATTTTGGATCCGTAGCTGGTAAAGTATAGGAGATATGCTCCGGACAAGCTTTTTGTAAAATCGAGGTCAAAGGTCAAGGTCAAGGTCACAGTGACCTGGAAATGGTACGCGACACTCAGCCATCTCAAGGTGATCTCACACACCAAATTTGGAATCCGTATCTGGTAAGGTATAGGAGATATGCTCTGGACAAGCTTTTTGTAAAATCGGTCAAAGGTCAAGGTCACAGTGATCTGAAAATGGTACGTGACACTCCTCTATCCTAAGATGAACTCACACACCAAATTTGGAATCCTTAGCTGGTAAGGAATAGGAGATATACTCTGGACAAGCTTTTTGTAACTGGTAAGGTATAAGCTTTTTTTAAAATCGAAGTCAAAGGTCAAGGTCAAGGTCACAGTGACCTGAAAATGATACGGGACACTCCGCCATCCCAAGATGAACTCACACACCAAATTTGGAATCTGTAGCTGGTAAGGTAAAGGAGATATGCTCCTGACAAGCTTTTTGTAAAATCGGTCAAAGGTCATGGTAAAGGTCACAGTGATCTGAAAATGGTACGCGACACTCCTCCATCCCAAGATGAACTCACATACCAAATTTGGAATCCTTAGCTGGTAAGGTATAGGAAATATACTCCAGACAATCTTTTTGTAGCTGGTAAGATATAAGCTTTTTTTAAAATTGAGGTCAAAGGTCAAGGTCAAGGTCACAGTGATCTGAAAATGGTACGCGACACTCCACCATCCCAAGATGAACTCACACACCAAATTTGGAATCTGTAACTGGTAAGGTAAAGGAGATATGCTCCGGACAAGCTTTTTGTAAAATCAAGGTCAAAGGTCAAGGTCAAGGTCACAGTGAAATGAAAATGGTACGAGACACTCCCCCATCCCAAGATGAACTCACACACCAAATTTAGTATCCGTAGCTGATGTGACAAAGGAAATATACACTGGACAAAAGGTACACACACCCACCCACCTACCCACCCACACACATACACACCCACCCACCCACCCACCCACACACGCACGGTGAGATCACTATATGCCGCCAAAGCCTAGCTTTGGGAGCATAAAAATGTCCAGTTTGAGTTGTTCATACTCTTTCATTTTACCTTTGACCTAAAACAAAATGCCTTTTTGACGCCTTTGCGAATAGAGAAGAGCCTTATTAGACTCATCGGATCAGTGTCTGCTGCTTGCTTATGGAATTATAAGATTTATACCTGTGTTTAACAGAGCTACAGATAAAGGGGCATACTCTAATTCTAAAATCGTCATTTCTCCACCAAACCCTATACTGTGACCATTCTTTAGAATCGTCTCTTTGAGACGATTCTAAAGAGTGGTCACAGTATAGGGTTTGGTGAGACGATTCTAAAGAATGGTCACAGTATAGGGTTTGGTGGAGAAATAAAGAAGTTATTCCCGAATTTGATTTAATTCACGCATCTTATCTGGAGTTTTGGTTTAATGGTTGCTTAAGACAGGTTCTATTGATAAAGGAATGTATGTTTGTATGATGTTATTGATAGATATGTACCTTGTTATTGATGCGTATGCATGTAATACAGATTCACATTCAAGTTATTTTGTTATGCAGTTTCCAAATATAGGAGCAGATTACATCTTTAATGCTTCTCCTCATACAACAATCTTTCACACATATACAAACAGAGCAGACTCTGATCGGATATTTCCTACAGGAACCTACAGGTCTGCTCTATTTGCAAAAGCGTGAAAACATATAATTTGTACGAGGGAAAGGGTTTTAATCTAACACATCTGGCATTCTTGATTCTTCAAAAATCTTACTATCATACATTCCTATAAGTGGGTTTCCATGGTTGCCATACTTTCAGTACTTTGATTACTTACCGTATTTGTCCTCCAGCTACCCAATCCTCTAGTCTCCAGAAACAAACATCCGGATGCTTCTGGTGTTGTACAAGATGTAGTAGTTTCTGGACCTCCATCTTCTTCAGAAAATGGTCAGACTTGCACATCAATAATTCATTCTCTGGTCTATGTAGCAAATCTGAAGAAATGTCAACGATTCTTCAGAAAATGGTCATACTAACTCATAAATAGTTTATTTTTGGTCCATTTAGCAGGTTTTAAACTACAAGAAGGTCTATATATATTTTAACAGGTTTTTGCACTGCAAGAGTGTCTATCTTCTGGTCCATATAGCAGATTTTTGGCTACAAAAACATCTATACTTTTCTGCTCTATATAGCAGGTTTTGGGCATCTATACTTTTCTGGTATATGTAGCAGGTTTGGGCTGGAAGAGCATCTATATGCTTTTGGTCTATGTAGCAGGTTTTGGGCTTCCATATCATCTATACGTTTCTAGTCTATATAGCAGGTTTTTGGCTACAAGAGCATCTATACCTTTCTGCTATATATACATTTTTGCGTAGCAGGTTTTTGGCAACAAGAGCATCTATACTTTTCTGGTGTATGTAGCAGGTTTTGCACTACAAGAAGGTCTATAGTTTTCTGGTCTATATAGTATAGTTTGGTGACAAGAGGGTCTATAGTTTTCCGGTCTATGTGGCAGGTTTTGCACTACAAGAAGGTCAATAGTTTTCTGGTCTATATAGAATAGTTTGGTGACAAGAGGGTCTATACTATTCTGGTTCTATATACATTGTAGCAGGTTTTGCACTACAAGGTCAATATTTTTCTAGTCTATATACATGTAGCAGGTTTTGCACAACAAGGTCAATATTTTTCTAGTCTATATAGCAGGTCTTGCACTACAAGGTCAATATTTTCTAGTCTATATAGCAGGTTTTGCACTACAAGAGGGTCTACATTTTTCAACTGAAAACTTTAATTGATGAATACTTTCAAGTTGAGGGTCCTAGGGATCCTCAGATGAAAACATTATTAACCCTTCGCTTGCTATTCACGTCAATATACCTACCTGTAAATAGTGAAGACCCAGATGAGACAGCTCCTGCAGGAGCTGTCTCATCAGGGTCTGCACTATTTACAAGTTGATTGTGCAACCAGTGCACTCCACAGCAGTGATTGCACAGCGAAATACATGTATACAGTGAAGATATATGTAATTATACAACAGGACATGGGTAAAGAAGGAGAAATGTATTTCAAAATTCAGCAAGCGAAGGGTTAAAGGGTTCCGACAACATTTTGTGTCAAAACTAGTTTTTCACAATTTTTTTGCAAAACTACTTGATGCCATTTGTAAATGGCTATGTGAACACAAATTTACTAAAGCCATTGTCTCCAGCTGAATTTCATTATTTCAGTACATTATCTGAACCTTTAGCCAGCTGAGCAAAAAGTTGGTTTGCAGAAAATGCAATCAATTTCAGTTATCACAGTTCATTAATCTTGCATTTCTTTTCAACAGCACAATCAGAGTACCAAACAGTTTGGATCCTGATGAGATGCCGAGTTACTCCGCATCTCATCTGGTTCCAAACTGTTTGCAAAGGGGATCTCCAATCATTCATTGGTCCACAGCAGGTTAAAGGTTAAGAACTCTAACTGAATTTACACAAAATTGGCAGTCCATCCTTTTAGATGCAGCTGTCAATAATCCTGGACGCACGTTCCTCAGAGGTCCAGATATGATGCGTAAATCAGAACTATTTTAACAAGAGCCGCGTGCGGCGCCAACGCTCGTCTGAATTGGTACTTGATTTTGAAATCAAGAGTTATGGTTCTGATGTAGGGGCCTTTCCCTCAATGAGATCTACTACTTACCTATAAAGTTCCATGTTGATAACTCTTATACTTTTCGAGTAATGAGCTACATTTAAGTTTTTGCACGACCACAACGACAACGATAACAACAACGACAATGACGACGACTACGACCCAGTGATCACAATAGCTCGGGATCGAACCCACGAGCTTCCGTACCGCAGGCGGACGCTCTACCACTGAGCCACGCGGCCGGTTTTCACAATGTGACTTTTACAGAAGCGTCAAAAGGCGTCAATATGTGGGAATGGGTTAAGAAAAGTATTAACATCTACACCTATCTCATAATAGTCTGCTTACATTCTTCTCACTGATTCTTTGGAAATTTACATGATGCGTGTTTATGTTGCTAACTAATAACAATAACTCCTTTCAAACCTATTAGAGAGCCAATATGAGTTGTCTCACTTTAGAATCAAAAACAAACTGTTGCATTGATCTTTAACTCTCCGGTTTAACCCTTTCCTTCATATGAATGCCTTTTCACGTATGATTTGCAAACAGAGTAGACCAAGATCAGATGGCTCCTATAGGAGCTGTCTGATCAGGGTCTGCACTGTTTGCTTTTGACATGATATAGATCTGATTCTACAGTTTTCGTCAAAGTGAAAAATTCCGTTGAGAAGCCTCCATAAATACACCTTTCAACGCCTCTGTTAAACTCACTACATGTGTATGAAACCATTGTGATAAATAGAGCATTTGCTCCTATAGGAGCAAATACTTTATTCATCACAATGGTTTAAAATTAAAAAATTCTAAAAAGTTCTTTTTCTCTAATTAATGCTTCTTTTTGGTAGATGCAGCCAAAGAGGTTGGATCCAAAAATGGCATATGGAGGAAAGAGTTAACACATGAATTATTCCATAAGCAAACTGAGCAGACCCTGATCAGACGGCTCCTATAGGAGCCGTCTGATCTGAGTCTACTCTGTTTGCAAAGGCATAGAAAGGCGTACTTATGGAGTAGAGGGTTAATGAGAGTTAGGATACCTGCTAGACGTTGCTGTTCAACACGTCTGAGAAACATCTCTCTTTCCCAATTTTTCAGGGCATTATCCTCGTTCAGCATCGGGTTCCATGGTAACCGTGGCGACTGCTTAATTGGCACTGAACGCTCGGTTTGCATTCTTCGTTTTTCTAAAATATCCTAAAATCATAAAAAATCCTTATACCTCATGAATATTCATGCATGAAATAATTACTTATGAATATTCAATAGTTGAATTAAATAATTGTTTGAATAATCATTAGATGAATATTTTTAGTGGCATGTGAGCTGGGGATATTTCGGCACAAACTGTAGAAAAAGATCTAGCTTATTTAACCCTTTCATCTATGAATATTCATGATGTCATTAATTTATTTATTAAATAAATTTGTTTATTACATTCATAAATAAATTACTGACATCATGAATATTAATTAGATTAGATTAATTGTTATATGAGCAAATGAGTTTTTTGCCATGGCAGAAACTTTAGAGTCTGGACTATATTATTCCATAAGCGAACAGAGCAGATAAGAGCCATCTGGGTCCACGCTTATAAAACTTTTAGTTGAGTCTGAGTTCGTTCTCAAGTTTTTGATTGGTCAGATTTGAGCCTTTGGCTCAAATCTGACCAATCAAAAGCTTGAGAACTCAAATCTGACCAATCAAAAGCATGGACCCTGATCTGGGTCTACTGAGTCACTCTGTTTGCAAAGGCATAGAAAGGTACATTTACAGAGGAAAGGGTTAGTCATTTACTCCATCAATATGCCTTTCTATGCCTTTGCAAACCGAGAAGACCCAGATCAGACGGCTCTTGTAGAGCCGTCTGATCTGGGTCTGCTCTATTTGCTAATGATATTTAAGTATGATACAGATAGTACATTTTCTGGTCAAAACTTCCTGCGTCCATGCGTTGTTTTGTCAATTATTCTAATTAATATTCATATCATTATTTCCTACATGAATATTCATGATGTAAAGGGTTAACAATCAAACAGAGTAGACCTTAATCAACCAGCAGAGACTGAAGTCATATGATCTGGGTCCACTATGTTTGCATGGGTGCTAAGAACCTTCTCTATATATATGTAAATTCCACATTCTACCCATTTCCCTGTTGAATATTCATGTAAGAAATAATGACATCACAAATATCATTATAATTACAAGCCAAACTTTTGTAAAGACATATTTTTTGGTATTGGCAGAAACTGTAGTTAGACATACAGCTTTTGATTGGTCAGATTTGAGTTCTCAAGCTTTTGATTGGTCAGATTTGAGCCTTTGGCTCAAATCTGACCAATCAAAAACTTGAGAACGAACTCAGACTCAACTTAAAGTTTTGTAAGCATGAACCCAGACACAAGTCTGCACTATAAGTGCATATCAGCAAATATGCGCAGATCTTAACCATGTCCCTGTTCTATGTTTATAACAAATGTCAGTACTTACTGAATATTCAAGGACAAAATAGGTATAATGAAATATGGAAGGTGGAACATTGTAGCCATTTTAGAAAGTAAAGAAAGGGATCTTTTCAAATTCCATTAGCAAAAAGACCAGACACTAATAATGGTATTATGAATAGCTTAACTCGGGTTTTATACTGTACCTTGAATTCACCTCGTCTTTTAGCCTCCGATAGGAAACTGTTTACATCTCCGAGGATGGAATGTGGAATGATCTCCCCCACATTAGTGCAGTGTGGACCTTGATGTTCTGTAAACACGTTTTCAAAAATACCATTAACCATTTCCTCCATAGATATACCACAGGTGCAAACAGAGTAGACCCAGATCAGACACGATTCTTTGTTAACCCATTCCCTCATGTATTTTACATGTTTTCAAGCATTTGCAAACAGAGTAGACCCAGATCAGACAGCTCCTAGAGGAGCCGTCTGATCATGGTCTGCTCAGTTTGCTAATAGCATTTGATAGATCAGTCTATCAATGCCTTCTAAAATGTCTACAATGTTGCACCTTCCACATTCTTTATAACTATTTTGTTAATGAATATTCAGTAGATATTGAAATTTGGAATGAACAGGGAAAGGGTTAAAAGTCAATACTTGAAACCATTGCGATAAATGAAGCAAATGCTCTATTTAGCAATTGGTTTCAAAACCTACAGAATTCTAAAAAAATCCTTTTCTCTAGTAAATGCTCCTTTTCAGTAGATAATAATTCAAAGAGGCTGGGTCTAAAAATAGTCTAGGAGGGAATGAGTTAAAGAACCTTGAGGTTTCTAGCTGTGACACGCTGTTTCTGTGAAACGAAACATTTTATTTTATTTTGAAAATCATTCTTGTAAAATTTGTTGGAAATCCATTTAACAGTTTAGGAGATACTGTTTAACTCTTCACTCCATAAGTACGCCTTTCTACGCCTTTGCAAACAGAGTCGACTCGGATCAGACGGCTCCTGTAAGAGCCATCTGATCTGGGTCTTCTCTGTTTGCAAATGTATAAAAAGACGTTTATATGAGACAAAGGGTTAAGTAATGAAAAAACATGGCTGTCTGTACCCATTTTCCTCAAATAAATGCTTTTTGCACTTTTGCAAACAGAGTAGACCCAGATCAGATGGCTCCTATAGCAGCCAGATGATCAGGGTCTACTCTGTTTGTAAACAAGAGCACGGCAAACGGGTACAAACGCTCGTCTGTTATCATTTTGGTATGTGTGGAGAGCCCTTGTCAAGATAAACATGCATACCAAAAATGAAGTTTGTAAATGAAAAGTTGAAGAAGTTATCGTCATTGTCAAGATTTCGGACGACGACATCGATGACGCGGACGCCAGAGTTACGACAATAGCTCGTGATTTCTTCGAAATAGACGAGCTAATAATATACGGTAGTATAGAAAAAGACCTGTCTCTGCAGTTTCTACATATAGCATTACAAAAATTATTCTAAATATTCATGCCCTTATTTCTAACATGAATCATTATTATAAGAGAAACAGTTTGGTAAGATATATATCGTAGTTCCTACTTATGCAGTTGACTGGAATGAGTCAAGCAATAGTAACTTCTTGAAACCATTGCGATAAAGAGAGCATTTCACAATGGTTACAAATTACAAAATTCTAAAAGTTTCCTTTTCTCTAGTTAATGCTCCTTTTCAGTAGATTTACTTAAAGTAGTTGGATCTAACAAGATGTGTTTGTGAAACACTATGCCCCCTCATATATTTGACCTCTGACCTTGAAGGATGACCTTGACCTTGACATGTCACCCCTCAAAATGTGCAGCCTCATGAGATACACAAGCATGCCAAATATCAAGTCTCTATCTCTACTGGTCCAAAAGTTATGGCCAATGTTAAAGTCGGCGATTTGACCCATATATTTGACCTCTGACCTTGAAGGATGACCTTGACCTTGACACGTCACCCCTCAAAATGTGCGGCTTTATGAGATACATATGTATGCCAAATATCAAGTCTCTATCTGTACTGGCTCAAAAGTTATGACAAATGTTAAAGTTGCTGACAAACAAACAGACAAACAGACAGACAGGGCAAAAACAATATGCCCCCCGACTATCGTCTATGGGGGCATAAAAATAGCCTATGAGGTAATGGATCTAATAATGAGTTAAGAAAGACTCTTCTGTAGATATAATTCTACAGTTTCTGCCATGGCCAAAAATTCCTGTGTCAATGTGCTATTAAAAAAAAATCAGCTAATAGATATATTCATGATGTCATTAAACATTACATGAATATTTAACAGGGAAAGGGTTTAGACTTTAGTCTCAAAAATATGTCCTTCAACACCTTTGCAAAAAGAGTTGACAAATATCAGACGGCTCCTATTGGAGCCATGTGATCAGGGTCTGCACTGTTAGCTTGTGATATAATATTGATATGATAATCTACAGTTTCTGCCATGGTAAAAAAATCCTGCGTCCATGTGCTATTATAACAATGAATCTAATTAATATTCATGATGTCATTATTTCTTACATGAATATTCATGGTGTAAAGGATTATACTACGACTTACCGTGAGTGGAGATGAGTGGTTCCACGCTGAGATTTGCACGTAAAGATCTGAGAACACCAACATTCACCCTGAGAAAAGAAAATAATACAGAGTGCGACCAAATTCTAATACAGAAATAAACTACAACAATCAACCAAGTTAAAATACAGATAAAAACTACAACACGTTAATCAACCAAATCTAAAAACAGGAATTAACTACAACTATCAGCCACATCCAAATACAGAATTAAACAAAAACTATCAATAAAGGCAAAGCAACAGATAAAAATTGTCATTTCTCTTCGAGACTTTTCTAAACTCAGTAAACTGTAGTCATAAAATTGGGTTTAGTGGAGAAATAAAGAAATTATTCTTGAAAATGTTTAATTTACGCACATTATCTGGGCCTCTGAATAAAGGTGATTAATGTGACCCTCGCATGGCAGCCTTGATTGTAAATTCAAACCAAATGAAAATAAATACTCAAAGTTCAAAGGGAGATAATTCTGCATTGACTGGCACAACACACATGAACATTTCATCTTGCACACTTCAATTGCACACTTCAATTCGTTGTTATTATAAATGTCGAATATCAATTCAATACATTGCAAATTGAAGGAGTTTGCGACACCAACTACCCATTGTTCATTACTCAAAGTTCAAGGAGAGAGAATTCTGGAATGCCCAGTGATAAACACAATTGAAAACGGCATCTTGCACATCTACTCTTTTATATTATTATGCATTCCAAAAATAAATTAAACAAATTTAAAATTGAAGGAGTTCACAGCACCAACTACACCTTTGAATGCGGACAGAACGACCGACCTCTCGACCATCTGTAAAGTTAAACTTCCAGAACTTAGTGCCAGATATAATCCTCGTGACATCTTAAATATGAACAAGACTGGAATTTTCTATAAATCTGGGCGAAGAACAACATTTGAGCAGTCAGGTGCAGAATGTGCTGGGGAAAGTAGAACAGGATAACAGCTGCATAATGCTTTTGTGACAGGTGAGAAACTATATCCCCTGGTTTTAGTTTTTTTAACCCATTCCCTCAAATAAACGTGTTATCATGCATTTGCAAACAGAGTAGACCTAGATCAGACGGCTCCTAGAGGAGCTGTCTGATCAGGGTCTACTCTGTTTGCGACTAGAATTTCAAAAATCTGCATCTTTACTTTCTAAAATGGCTACAATGTTGCACCTTCCATATTTGAATATAACTATTTTGTCAATGAATTTTCAGTAGTTATTGAAATTTGGGAAAGGGTTAACCCATTCCCTCATATTGACGACTTTTGACGACTCTGTAAAAGTCACTTTGTGAAACCATTGTGATAAATAGAGCCTTTGCTCCTATAGCAGCAAATGCTTTATTTATCACAATGGTTTCAAACTACAAAATTATCAAATTTGCCTTTTCTCTAGTTTATGCTCCTTTTCTGTAGATTCATTCCAAGAGGTATCTAAAAACAGCCTATGAGGTAATGGATCTAAAAATAGCCTATGAGGTAATGGATCTAAAAATAGCCTATGAGGTAATGGGTTAATAAAGTGGAAACAGATACACCACAGAGTCAACAGAAAGATCTAGGTCCATGCTTATAAAGCTTTTTGGTTGAGCCTGAGTTTGTTCTCAAGCTTTTGATTGGTCAGATTTGAGCCTTTGGCTCAAATCTGACCAATCAAAAGCTCGAGAACTCAAATCTGACCAATCAAAAGCTTGCCATGAGTCTGAACTATTTATCACAGTGATTTTAATACTACACAATTCTAACATTTTCCTTTTCTCTGGTAAATGCTCTTTTTCAATAGATTTATTCAAAGAGGTTGTGTCTAAAAATAGCCCATGAGGTAATGGATCTAAAAATAGCCTATGAGATAATGGATCTAAAAATAGCCCATGAGGGAATGCATTAAGGAAGTGAGTGTGCTGGACACCATTTACTGGGTAAGTCGACATGCCTGGAGATAGATGGAAAGTTCAACAAGACAGCTAGTGATTTTACAGACTCCGATGATTCTAGAACTCTGATGATGAAGACAAATCGCCTGCTCTCTGTTTAGGCTCAAACAAGAGACATTCATGGATGCGATGTGCATGAGCTAATATACCAGGACCAAGAACTACCAACATGCAACACAGAAATCATCAACTGTGAGCTAATTAATATACCAGGACCAGGACCTACCAACAATGCAATACAGAAATCATCAATTGTGAGCTAATTAATATACCAGGACCAGGACCTACAAACAATGCAATACAGAAATCATCAACTGTGAGCTAATTCATATACCAGGACCAGGACCTACCAACAATGCAATACGGAAATCATCAACTGTGAGCTAATTAATATACCAGGACCAGGACCTACCAACAATGCAATACGGAAATCATCAACTGTGAGCTAATTAATATACCAGGACCAGGACGTACCAACAATGCAACACAGAAATCATCAACCGGGGATATCAGCATCAGAGATTCATATACCGGTAATTATCTCTTTACTCCATAATTATGTCTTTCTACGCCTTTGCAAACAGAGAAGACCTTCTTGGAGCCATCTGATCAGGGTCTGCCCTGTTTGCTTATGATATTACATAGACTATGAGTCTATATACATATATACTTGAACTGCTCTGATCTAATATTTCGACCACTAAGGGCCTTTTTCAAAGATTGTCATGTCAAAATACACGTCACATTTTTGTTACATGCATTCAGCCATAAAATCAAAGAGAATTTGTGAATTTGTGCTCCTTGGAGATATCATGGATAAAGCATGACTGTTGAGGAATGCTGTGGAAAAACAACTTCTATATGAAAGTCATTTGGAGTTTCTATCGAGTTGTAGTCGAGCCTGATTATTCTCTTTGATTTTATGACTGAATGCATGTATTTTATGTATACAGATGTGTAGATTAAAACATTTTCAATAATAATTTCGTTATTTCTCCACAAAGCCCTATGTTGTGACCACTCTTTAGAATTGTCTCGAAGAGACGATTCTAAAGAGTGGTCAAAACATAGGGTTTGGTGGAGAAATAACGATTCAAGTACTTGAGTACGCACAGATATCTGTTGCTCTGCTTATATATTGGAACTCAGCACAGGAATGGTTGGTCAAGGCAGAAACTGCAGAATCAGATCTACCATAGGTAAACCGTGCAAATCCTGATCAGATGGCTCCTGATTTTGGTGTACTCTGTCTAATTTTAGTCTGCTCTGTCTAATCTGGGTCTGCTCTGTTTAATTTGGGTCTACTCCAATCAATTTGGGCCTACTCTGTGTAATATGTGTCTACTCAGTCTGATTTGGATCTGCTCTATCTGATTTGGATCTACTCTGTCTGAATGGGGTCTATTCTGTCTAAGATGGGTCTACTCTAAGTTGGGTCTACTCTGTGTAAGTTGGGTCTACTCTAAGTTGGGTCTACTCTGTCTAAGTTGGGTCTACTCTGTGTAAGTTGGGTCTACTCTAAGTTGGGTCTACTCTGTCTAAGTTGAGTCTACTCTAAGTCGGGTCTACTATGTCTAAGTTGGGTCTACTACTCTGTCTAAGTTGGGTTTACACTGTCTAAGTTGGGTCTACTCTGTCTAAGTTGGGTCTACTCTAAGTTGGGTCTACTCTGTTTAAGTTGGGTCTACTCTGTGTAAGTTGGGTCTACTCTGTCTAAGTGGGGTCTACTCTGTCTAAGTGGGGTCTACTCTGTTTAAGTTTGGTCTAATCTGTCTAAGTTGGGCCTACTATGTCTAAGTTGGACCTACTCTGTGTAAGTTGGGTCTACTCTGTCTAAGTTGGGTCTACTCTATGTAAGTTGGGTCTACTCTAAGTTGAGTCTACTCTGTCTAAGTTGGGTCTACTCTGTTTAAGTTGGGTCTACTGTTCTAAGTTGGGTCTACTCTGTCTAAGTTGGGTAAGTTGGGTCTACTCTGGGTCTACTCTAAGTTGGGTCTACTACTCGGTCTAAGTTGGGTCTACTCTTCTAAGTTGGGTCTACTATGTCTAAGTTGGGGTAGTTGGGTCTACTCTGTCTAAGTTGGATCTACTCAGTCTAAGTTGGGTCTACTCTGTGTAAGTTGGGCCTACTATGTCTAAGTTGGGTCTACTCTGTCTAAATTTGGTCTACTCTGTCTGAGTTTGGTCTACTCTGTCTAAGTTGGGTCTACTCTGTCTAAGTTGGGTCTACTCTGTCTAAGTTGGGTCTACTCTGTCTAAGTTGGGTCTACTCTGTCTAAGTTGGGCCTACTCTGTCTAAGTTGGGCCTACTCTGTATAAGTTGGGTCTACTCTGTTGGGTTGGGTCTACTCTGTCTAAGTTGGGTCTACTCTGTCTAAGTTGGGCCTACTATGTTTAACTTGGGCCTACTCTGTCTATGTTGGGCCTTCTATGTCTAAGTTGGCCTACTCTGTCTAAGTTGGGTCTACTCTGTCTAAGTTGAGTCTACTCTGTTGGGTTGGGTCTACTGTCTAAGTTGGGTCTACTCTGTCTAAGTTGGGTCTACTCTGTCTAAGTTGGGTCTACTCTGTCTAAGTTTGGTCTACTATGTCTTAGTTGGGCCTACTCTGTTTAAGATAGGTCTACTCTGTCTAAGATGGGTCTACTCTGTCTAAGTTGGGTCTACTCAGTCTAAGTTGGGTCTACTCTGTCTAAGTTGGGTCTACTCTAAGTTGGGTCTACTCTGTCTAAGTTGGGTCTACTCTAAGTCAGGTCTACTCTGTCTAAGTTGGGTCTACTACTCTGTCTAAGTTGGGTCTACTCTGTCTAAGTTGGGTCTACTCTGTGTAAGTTGGGTCTACTCTAAGTTGGGTCTACTCTGTTTAAGTTGGGTCTACTCTGTGTAAGTTGGGTCTACTCTGTGTAAGTGGGGTCTACTCTGTCTAAGTGGAATCTACTCTGTCTAAGTTGGGTCTACTATGTCTTAGTTGGGTCTACTCTGTTTAAGATGGGTCTACTCTGTCTAAGTTGGGTCTACTCTGTCTAAGTTGGGTCTACTCTGTCTAAGTTGGGTCTACTCTAAGTTGGGCCTACTCTGTCTAAGTTGGGCCTACTCTGTATAAGTTGGGTCTACTCTGTTGGGTTGGGTCTACTCTGTCTAAGTTGGGTCTACTCTGTCTAAGTTGGGCCTACTATGTTTAACTTGGGCCTACTCTGTCTATGTTGGGCCTTCTATGTCTAAGTTGGCCTACTCTGTCTAAGTTGGGTCTACTCTGTCTAAGTTGAGTCTACTCTGTTGGGTTGGGTCTACTCTGTCTAAGTTGGGTCTACTCTGTCTAAGTTGGGTCTACTCTGTCTAAGTTGGGTCTACTCTGTGTAAGTTGGGTCTACTCTAAGTTGGGTCTACTCTGTCTAAGTTGAGTCTACTCTAAGTCGGGTCTACTATGTCTAAGTTGGGTCTACTACTCTGTCTAAGTTGGGTTTACACTGTCTAAGTTGGGTCTACTCTGTCTAAGTTGGGTCTACTCTAAGTTGGGTCTACTCTGTTTAAGTTGGGTCTACTCTGTGTAAGTTGGGTCTACTCTGTCTAAGTGGGGTCTACTCTGTCTAAGTGGGGTCTACTCTGTTTAAGTTTGGTCTAATCTGTCTAAGTTGGGCCTACTATGTCTAAGTTGGACCTACTCTGTGTAAGTTGGGTCTACTCTGTCTAAGTTGGGTCTACTCTATGTAAGTTGGGTCTACTCTAAGTTGAGTCTACTCTGTCTAAGTTGGGTCTACTCTGTTTAAGTTGGGTCTACTGTTCTAAGTTGGGTCTACTCTGTCTAAGTTGGGTAAGTTGGGTCTACTCTGGGTCTACTCTAAGTTGGGTCTACTACTCGGTCTAAGTTGGGTCTACTCTTCTAAGTTGGGTCTACTATGTCTAAGTTGGGGTAGTTGGGTCTACTCTGTCTAAGTTGGATCTACTCAGTCTAAGTTGGGTCTACTCTGTGTAAGTTGGGCCTACTATGTCTAAGTTGGGTCTACTCTGTCTAAATTTGGTCTACTCTGTCTGAGTTTGGTCTACTCTGTCTAAGTTGGGTCTACTCTGTCTAAGTTGGGTCTACTCTGTCTAAGTTGGGTCTACTCTGTCTAAGTTGGGTCTACTCTGTCTAAGTTGGGCCTACTCTGTCTAAGTTGGGCCTACTCTGTATAAGTTGGGTCTACTCTGTTGGGTTGGGTCTACTCTGTCTAAGTTGGGTCTACTCTGTCTAAGTTGGGCCTACTATGTTTAACTTGGGCCTACTCTGTCTATGTTGGGCCTTCTATGTCTAAGTTGGCCTACTCTGTCTAAGTTGGGTCTACTCTGTCTAAGTTGAGTCTACTCTGTTGGGTTGGGTCTACTGTCTAAGTTGGGTCTACTCTGTCTAAGTTGGGTCTACTCTGTCTAAGTTGGGTCTACTCTGTCTAAGTTTGGTCTACTATGTCTTAGTTGGGCCTACTCTGTTTAAGATAGGTCTACTCTGTCTAAGATGGGTCTACTCTGTCTAAGTTGGGTCTACTCAGTCTAAGTTGGGTCTACTCTGTCTAAGTTGGGTCTACTCTAAGTTGGGTCTACTCTGTCTAAGTTGGGTCCACTCTAAGTCAGGTCTACTCTGTCTAAGTTGGGTCTACTACTCTGTCTAAGTTGGGTCTACTCTGTCTAAGTTGGGTCTACTCTGTGTAAGTTGGGTCTACTCTAAGTTGGGTCTACTCTGTTTAAGTTGGGTCTACTCTGTGTAAGTTGGGTCTACTCTGTGTAAGTGGGGTCTACTCTGTCTAAGTGGAATCTACTCTGTCTAAGTTGGGTCTACTATGTCTTAGTTGGGTCTACTCTGTTTAAGATGGGTCTACTCTGTCTAAGTTGGGTCTACTCTGTCTAAGTTGGGTCTACTCTGTCTAAGTTGGGTCTACTCTAAGTTGGGCCTACTCTGTCTAAGTTGGGCCTACTCTGTATAAGTTGGGTCTACTCTGTTGGGTTGGGTCTACTCTGTCTAAGTTGGGTCTACTCTGTCTAAGTTGGGCCTACTATGTTTAACTTGGGCCTACTCTGTCTATGTTGGGCCTTCTATGTCTAAGTTGGCCTACTCTGTCTAAGTTGGGTCTACTCTGTCTAAGTTGAGTCTACTCTGTTGGGTTGGGTCTACTCTGTCTAAGTTGGGTCTACTCTGTCTAAGTTGGGTCTACTCTGTCTAAGTTGGGTCTACTCTGTCTAAGTTGGGTCTACTCTGTCTAAGTTTGGTCTACTATGTCTTAGTTGGGCCTACTCTGTTTAAGATAGGTCTACTCTGTCTAAGATGGGTCTACTCTGTCTAAGTTGGGTCTACTCAGTCTAAGTTGGGTCTACTCTGTCTAAGTTGGGTCTACTCTAAGTTGGGTCTACTCTGTCTAAGTTGGGTCTACTCTAAGTCAGGTCTACTCTGTCTAAGTTGGGTCTACTACTCTGTCTAAGTTGGGTCTACTCTGTCTAAGTTGGGTCTACTCTGTCTAAGTTGGGTCTACTCTAAGTTGGGTCTACTCTGTTTAAGTTGGGTCTACTCTGTGTAAGTTGGGTCTACTCTGTTTAAGTGGGGTCTACTCTGTCTAAGTGGAATCTACTCTGTCTAAGTTGGGTCTACTATGTCTTAGTTGGGTCTACTCTGTTTAAGATGGGTCTACTCTGTCTAAGTTGGGTCTACTCTGTCTAAGTTGGGTCTACTCTGTCTAAGCTGGGTCTACTCTGTCTAAGTTGGGTCTACTCTGTCTAAGTTGGGTCTACTCTGTCTAAGTTGGGTCTACTATGTCTTAGTTGGGTCTACTCTGTTAAAGATAGGTCTACTCTGTCTAAGATGGGTCTACTCTGTCTAAGTTGGGTCTACTCTGTCTAAGTTGAGTCTACTCTGTCTAAGTTGGGCCTACTCTGTCTAAGTTGGGCCTACTATGTCTAAGTTGGGCCTACTATGTCTAAGTTGGGTCTACTCTGTTGGGTTGGGTCTACTCTGTCTAAGTTGGGTCTACTCTGTCTAAGTAGGGTCTACTCTGTGTAAGTTGGGTCTACTCTGTCTAAGTTGGGTCTACTCTGTGTAAGTTGGGTCTACTCTAAGTTGGGTCTACTCTGTTTAAGATAGGTCTACTATGTCTAAGATGGGTCTACTCTGTCTAAGTTGGGTCTACTCTGTCTAAGTTTGGTCTACTATGTCTTAGTTGGGTCTACTCTGTTTAAGATAGGTCTACTCTGTCTAAGATGGGTCTACTCTGTCTAAGTTGGGTCTACTCTGTCTAAGTTGGACCTACTATGTCTAAGTTGGGCCTACTCTGTCTAAGTTGGGCCTACTATGTCTAAGTTGGGCCTACTATGTCTAAGTCAAAACTCCTCACAGTGATCTCCCTTGTCACTACGTACGGTCATCACTGCCACCACAAGTTTTTTTTAGCTAGATTTCAGCTAAAATTTGTTTTTGCATATTTTATTTTTTTGACTGTTGATTTCAATAGTTTTCGATTTTGTTTCATATCTCAGCACCGGTAAATCCAGCAAAGTAGAACAATAATCAGCTTTCCTAAAAAAAAGAATTTTGGTAACGTAATTCTCTATATCGTGGTGACGTCACAATAATGACGGCGCCTTAACAACGTTGAAAACAATAGCTTAGTTACGCATCACTTGCACACAACCTTATGCATTTCGGTCAGTTTGGGGTACCGAGGAAATGGATCTAGATCAGTTTACCAAATTCCCGAACAGCTTAAATGTTTTTCATATTTTCTTGCGGGACAGTGTGTATATCTAGATCTAATAGTAAATTTACCGGTTGGCTGCGGTAAGAGTTTGCAGGCCACAGTTTGATCACATGAAGTACACCATGGTCACGTGGATGTTGTGGTGGCAGGGATCTTTTCAGCGTAGCGATTAGGGGAGATAACTGCGTTGGAGGTTGTGTCTAAGTTGGGCCTACTATGTCTAAGTTTGGTCTACTCTGTTGGGTTGGGTCTACTCTGTCTAAGTTGTGTCTACTCTGTCTAAGTTGGGTCTACTCTGTTTAAGTTGGGTCTACTCTGTCTAAGTTGGGTCTACTCTGTTGGGTTGGGTCTACTACATTTGCGAAGGCAAGTGGCTATTCAAAGAGTTAATCTGAAACATTATCTTATTCTGCATAAGTTTAACATTTTCATAAAGTTTACTCACTTGTCGGGCATTTTCTCAAGCTTTCTTCGAACAATCACTTCTCTAACATCTGGGGATGGCGATACAATTCGAACATGTCTGATTCCCATCTCTCTGCACATCTGACAAAAAGACAAAAAAATGGACCAAAACAATTTATACAAATTTCATGGAACGTCAGTTCTGAATTTAGGCCTGATTTCATATGAATACGAATATTCATTAACCCTTTCCCTCATTGGCTTTTTTTAAACCCAGTCTCTTTGAATAGATCTACTGAAAAGGAGAATTTACTAGAGAAAAGGAACATGTTAGAATTTTGTAATATTGAAATCATTTTGATAAATAGAGCATTTGCAGAGGCGTAGAAAGGTGTATCTATAGAGGAAAGGATTAACAAAATAGTCATAAAGAAACATGGATGATGGAACATTCTACTCTGAAATTTTAGAAGTAAAGAAACAGCTTTATCAAATTCTACTAGCAGACCAAGATCAGACGACTTCTCGAGGACCTGATCCATTTATAAATATTTTTTTTGGAAGGAAAAGGTTTAGCAAAAGACCAGATCTGATTACCTGTGAACTATTCCTGTGAAGTTTGGTAAAAATCTAGTCAGCAGTTTAGAAGATGTTGCTTTATCCTTATTTACTCCATTAGCCATTCGGTTGCTGAATTTTAAAATACATTTCTCCTTCTTTACCCACGCCCTGTTGTATAATTACATATATCTTCACTGTGTACAAGTATTTCGCTGTGCAATCACTGCTTTGGAGTGCACTGGTTGCACAATCAACTTGTAAATAGTGCAGACCCTGATGAGACAGCTCCTGCAGGAGCTGTCTCATCTGGGTCTGCACTATTTACAGGTAGGTATATTGACGCGAATAGCAAGTGAAGGGTTAATACGCCTTTCTACACCTTTGCAAACTGTAGACCTAAATCAGACAGCTCCTGTAAGAGCTGTTTGATCAGGATCCGCTTCGTTTGCTTATGATGACATAATATAGATATGATTCTATAGCTTCTGCCATGACCAAGTTTCCTCTGTCCATTCCCTCATATTTAACCCATTCCCTCATATTTAACCCATTCCCTCATATTGACGACTTTTGACAACTCTGTAAAAGTCACTTTGTGAAGCCACTGTGATAAATAGAGCATTTGCTCCTATAGAAGCAAATGCTCTATTTATCACAATGGTTTCAAACTACAAAATTCTAAAAGTTTCTTTTTCTCTAGTTAATATTCCTTTTCGGTAGATTCATTCAAAGAGGTTGTTGTATCTAAAAATAGCCTATGAGGTAATTAATGGATCTGTAACGTTCGTAGAACGTTGGTAAATATGCAAATGAAGCTGACCAGATCATTGTATCTGGGGAAGTTGCGGTATATATATAGCACAACAAACATGATGTGAGCTTAAGCTTTGCATCGACAGGGTTTGTTGTTGCTGGGTCACTCGGTGTGCACATTACAAATGGCAAAAACATAGTAACAGTAACAAACAGTTTGGATCCTGATGAGACACCGAGTTACTCGGCGTCTAATCTGGATCCAAACTGTTTGCATAGGTAATCACAGATCCTGCATTGGCAGCGAAAAGGTTAATAAGCCTTTCTACACTTTAGCAAACAGAGTAAACCCATATCAAATGGTTCCTTTAGGAGCTGTCTGATCAGGGTCTGCTCTGTTTGCTTACAGTAATACAACTGATAAATACAGTATAACCTTGGTTATCCGACACCTGCCTTTACCGACAACCTAATATAATCCAATAACAATCTTTGGTCTGGAAAAAATCCCTATTTATTCTATATGCTTAAAACCTGCTTTTAACGGAACCTGCCGTATCCATTATCCGACACTGTTGGCGGTCCAAATGTGCTACATGCTGCATTTTTCACACCTGTATATCCGACACAATCTTTAAGTGGGATTGTGCATGGCTGACTGAGCCCCCTGCTCACCCTGATTGATTGAGCAGTTATCGTGGCCCCAAAATTTTAGGGACTTGTTAATTCCTTAATTACAGATAATTATCATTGTGGTCATACAAATGAGAAAATGGAATTGTCTTAATAATGTTAGTTATACACTTGACCTGAATAGTTAAACAGAATACAAACTGCTTTACTTATCCAGTCAGGTTTAGGTGATATTTCTAGTACCTATGTGTCTTTCAAAATGGAAGGATCATCTTTTGGAATAAGAAAGGGTCTTGCAAGTGAACCGGCGTGTGCACAGACTCCAAACATGCCAAAGAATAGTGTAAACTTATTTTTATATTTGATTAACGAGTCTGAAAGTGGTTTATTCATACAGTCTGAGTTGTCTTAGAAGTTTGGAAGTACAAATGTAGCAGGTAACCAGTGGCCAATATTCATACAAGGAAGGACTTTTGTAGGGACCAATGTTCCAGTTGAGTGTAAATAAACATCAAGAGACAATGTTTTATTCTTGTCATATACATGTATTTCACTTCCGTTGAACTTCCAAGTTTTGCATTGGTTGATCGCCTGACCCCGACTTTCCTGACACACTGATGTAACCGACAAATTCAGTCGGTCCCAAGGGATGTCGGATAAACCAGGTTATACTGTGATATAGATATGATCCTACAGTTTCTGCAAATGGCCAAAACTTCCTGTGTCGATGACAATAAGTCTAATTAATATTCATGTAATTTTTTGCATGAATATTCATGGTGTAAAGGAGTAAGCATACTCAGATACTAAAATCGTCATTTCTCCACTTAACCCTTTCCCGGGCCTCATATAAAGTTGTTTTCAAACATTTGCAAACATAGTAGACCCAGATCAGATGGCTCCTATAGGAACCGTCTGATCAGGATCTACTCTGTTTGCTAATGGAATTTGATAGATCTGTTTCTTTAGTTTCTAAAAGGGCTACAATGTTCCACCTTTCATATTTCATTATAACTATTTTGTCCATAATATTCATTAGATATTGAAATTTGAAATAAACACAGAACAGGGAAAGGGCAAACCACTCTTTAGCACCTCCTAAGAGACGTGGTTCTAAAGAGTGGTCACAACATATGGATTGGTGGAGAAATAAAGATGTTATTCTTAACCCTTCGCTTGCTATTCACGTTAATATATTTACCTGTAAATAGTGAAGACCCAGATGAGACAGCTCCTGCAGGAGCTATCTCACCAGAGTCTGCACTATTTACAAGTTGACTGTGCAACCAATGCACTCCACAGCAGTGATTGCACAGCGAAATACGTGTACACAGTGAAGATATATGTAATTATAGAACAGGGCATGGGTAAAGAAGAAGAAATCTGTTTAAAATTCAGCAAGAGAAGGGATAAAGATGTTTTAATTTACACATATTATCCTAAGACTCCTGGTTTAATGAACCTGGGGTACATATTTTATCATGGCATATCATATAGAATCAGATTCATATCAGTCCATTAGTACACAGAGCACCCCCTGATTATATATAGACAGCTCCTATAGGAGCGATTTGATTTGGGTCTACCCTGTTTGCGAAAGCCTATGACGAGGGAATGAGTGACAATGAGTCTTGATTGGGTGAATGGTTGAGCGACTTGCCTCGGAAGAACGCTTCTGACCAAGGTCAAGATCAGCCACTGACACGTCCCATGCTTTGCCTCGAAGGTGTTCAGGAGTTACTGCCCTTTGTTCAACTTCAACTCCTCTTGGCTTTATAAACTTCTTGATTACATTCACTTTCGTTGTTTCGACTGAAATAAAAAGTCATATCGAGGGTTAACCATTTCTGTATTAACACTTTCACTGCCATTGTTACTTCTATGATTACCCGTAGAAACACTACGGATCCTGTATACAGATCCTGAGTAACACGGTGCCTCAAAAGGATCAAAACTGTTTGTTACTGTGACTGTTTTTGAAAATGTAAATGAAGAAAAAAATAAAAATAAAATTGCAGCAGAAAACCAAGTATCCATAGATATAGCATTATACGCCTTTGCAAATAGAGTAGACCGGCACCGTCTGATCAGGGTCTGCTGTTTGGTTACGGAATTATAGTAAAATCTCGATTATTCGAACACTAAAGTGCTACGTATCATTATCGATCTTTAAGACAGGTGGCAACTTAATGCATGGTGAAAGTCATGCAGAAAGCTCCTACAGGAGCTTTCTGCATGACTTTCACCATACATTAAGCAGCCACCTGCCTAAAAGGGTCTAAATTCGTTGAATAATCAAGATTTTACTGTGCATAGATCAAATTATTTTGCTTCTGCCATTGTCAAAATTCCCTGTGTTAATGTACCTGTATCAAAAAAATAATAATTTAACTAATATTGATGGTGTCATTATTTGTAACATGAATATACATGTATTACTGTACAGTCAATAACAGTCACATAAGACCTTCAGTAGGAGAAAACCGGTAGTCACATAAGACAGTCATGCAGTTTTTTTCTCCAAATTTTATAACTTCATTTCAGTGGTTCTATATGATATAGATTTTAACAATCATTCACCTGGATTAAGGGAAATCTGGCCAATATTTCAAAACCTGTAACAAGATAATTTTTTGTGTGTATCAGCATCATAAGGGTTAGGAAAGTGAAATAAAATGGATTTTAATTGTTTTTGATTAATAGAAAAAGTTGTGGTATGTTGTAATTTGTTCCAAGATCAGTGCAGGTAAGATTAAATAAGGGCATATTGTATTGCTATGCAAGACATGAGTCACCCATCGGACTGAAAAAAAACCTCCACTCTCCCCGCCCGACCCAACCATGGTGTGGTTGACCATGGTATATATATATATTACCACCTGAATGGTATTAGTACCTACTTTCATACATTGAATCAGTAAATAAAAGTTATTGTCACGACAAGAAAATATGAAAAAGGGGAGTAACTCCAAAAATATTGATGCTAGAGTTATTGCCCTTGTGCATGATACTACACCTCATCATGCTTGTTCCATATGAGAAGTTTCAAATCAATTGAACATGTACATAAAGAGTTATTAACTGGACAAGAAAATATGAAAAGGGGAATCACTCCAAAAATATAGATGCTAGAGTCATGGCCCTTGTGCATGACACTACTCCTGATCATGCTTCTTCAATGTGTGAAGTTATAATGAATTTGGCCGAACTTTGTAGGAGATATGGCCCGAACATGAAGCGTGACAGACGGACTGACAAGAAAATATGAAAAAGGGGAAGAATTCCAAAAATACTGATGCTAGAGTTATGGCCCTTGCACATGACACTACCCCTCATCATGATTGTTCCATATGTGAAGTTTCAAATCAAATGAACCAGTAGATAAAGAGTTATTTTCCGGACAAAAAAATATGTAAAAGGGGAATAACTCCAAAAATATTGATGCTAGAGTTATGGCCCTTGTGCATGACATTAGCCCTCATCATGTTTCTTCAATGTGTGAAGTTATAATGAATTTGGTCTAACTTTGTAGGAGATATGGCCCGGGGACACGAAGCGTGACAGACGGATGGACAGACGGATGGAATCGAGCAAACCTATAGTCCCCGAACCGGTAACCGGTGGGGGACTAATAAATCGCCTCAAGATAAGAGAGTTATTAAACTCGATAAAGACCAGCAATTACAGATCATCTGATCATGGTCTGCTCTGTTTGCTAGTGGAACTTGAAAGATCAGTTTCTTTACTTTCTAAAATGTAAACAGCAGACCCTGATCAGACGGCTCCTATAGGAACCGTCTGATCTGGGCCTACTCTGTTTGCATGTTCTGAGTATTTTGCCTCAGTCTTAAATTGGTCTAAAATTTGTATGGCCAATAGCATTTCTACAGATGCCAAAGAATTCCTACGGCCATATACTGCAGTGGTCATATATAGTATGACAACCGTACAATGTATTTTGAATTTGTGGAGACAGACAAACCTATGGTTGCCGTATGGCAGCTGCAGAGCAAATGTGACTGAGGTCACTTTCCTTGTTCTATATTTAGAATAATTAAATTTTCCATACCTACTGAATATTCATGGATAAAATAGTTAAAATGAAATATGGAAGGTGCAACACTGCAGCCATCTTAGAAAAGAAACGACACAGACCTTTCGAATTTCATTAGCAAACAGAGCAGACCCTGATCAGACGGCTCCTATAGAAACCGTCTGATCTGGGTCTACTCTGTTTGCAAATGCGTGAAAACACGTTTATATAAAGGAAAGGGTTAACACTTATTTTTCCTCTGATACCTATTTTTCTGAATCTCTCTGAAGATTTCTTTTGAGTATTAGTGTCAGTATGGGAAATCTCGAGCACTGTTGGAGGCTCTGTCGTCTTTGACACAGGGTTGTCTGCTCTTGATTCCTGCCGGGAACCTGAGCGTCCTCGCTTGTCAACGGTCATTTTCCTGAGAAATAAAACATATATATACATGTATATTGAAATCCAAAAAAAGAATTCCATAATACGGGATAGAATATAGAAATAGGCGAAAATAGGTGGAAATCCGATAAGATACAGTTGTACTACATCTTAAATTTAATAACAATACAATACAATGTTTATTGATACTTTGTCAGGCCTCCAGCCTATAGTACATATATTAACATAACACAATACAAAACATTTACAGTGGTAGAGCAGTAGTGACAAAAGACTTTCCATCGCTATGTAACATTTCATAACATACAGTCAGATATTATTTGTATGAAGTATATTAGTCCCTGACAAACAAAACTAGAAAATTTGAGATCAATACAGGTTGAAACGATTATAACCAATTTACAATTTTGATAATATCAATCATATTTGTAGGAACAATTTCCTTCTGTTCAATGCAATATATATATATTGCGCTAAATTTCTGATTATTACATCTTGCTTGTTGGCTAATAGCAGATGCAATTTATGTAAGGTCGGATTAACATAATATTTTCCAGGAATATAACATGCTCTTATGTCAGAGTATAATCTACATCTTAATATAAAATGGTACTCATCTTCAACTGCTTTTGAAGAACAAACGGTGCACAATCGCTGCTCTTGTGGTACACCGTAGTATCTACCTCTCTCTATTTCCAGCGCATGTACACCAGTGCGGAACTGTGCATATGCATGTCTAAATTTTCGAACACTTAGTACATCTATAAAGTATTCTTGATCAAATGAAGATTTTATACATTTATAAACCTTCAGTTTAGGACAGGTATAAATGTATCCAAACCAGGTTTGTAGGTATTGATCTACCAACCTTTGAGTAAATTCTTTTAAAAACAAACCATCATTTCCAACAGATTGGCTATTCCATATATAAGCAAAGCCATTTTGACATATCAAATTTCTAACTTCTCTAGCCCAATTGAAATAGTTACTATTAGTGTTATTTACTAGCATATTGTAACAAATCTTTACAAATCTTTCCTCTGGCATCTTTAAGATCTTTAACCAATATTTAATACACCGTCTTGCACTTTCAATATACAATGGATACCGACCGCAGTCACCTAATACTGCTGCATTTGTCGAATTTGTATTAACACATAGAAATCTCTTACATGCATATGTCAATACTTTTTCTGACGGTTCTCTTGAGGTAAAGCCCCAAATTTCTGTACCATAGAGAATGATAGGTAAAATTTTCGTATCAAAAAGTTTAAAAAATACACTATGCGGAAGTTGTCCGTATGAATATAATGATGATAAGATGGATAAAAGTGCCCTTTTTGCTTTAATAGCCATATCATCAGCCATTAAATTAAATGACAATTTGGATGTGAAAGTTACACCAACATAAGTAAATTTCGGAACAATTTCTAGAATTTCACCACCATAGTTCCAACATTCATTTCTAGATAATCTGCCACCTTTTTTGAAAGCCATGACCTTAGTTTTCTGAATATTTACCTTTAAACAACTGCTCTGACAAAAGTCATACAGAACATTTAGCTGGTTTTGTAAGCCTCTGACGGTATCAGCCATTAATGCAACATCATCAGCAAACATTAAAATTAAAATTTCCAGGCCATTTGGCTGGACCTGGATTCCTCTGAGGTTTGGATCATGTTTCATTTTTAATGCTAGCTCATTTATAAAGAGAGAAAAAAGTTTCGGCGAAGCTATACACCCTTGCTTCAAACCAATTGGACATTCGAAATAATCAGATATATGTCCGTTGCATCTAACACAGGCCTTAACTTTTTTGTACATTGCTTCAAAAGATTCAAATAGATGGCCTTTTATATCAGCATTAATTAAAACGTCCCATAATTTGCTTCTTACTACTGAGTCAAATGCCATTTTAAAATCAATGAAAGCAACATACATTTTGCCCCTTTTTTTAGCAAGGACTTTGGAGATAAGTGACTGCAAGACAAAGGCGTTGTCAACGGTTGCGTAGCCATTTCGAAACCCTGATTGTGATTCATCAATTTTATCAAATATACTTACAAAGAATGTAAGTCTTCTATTAATGATACTTGTATATATCTTACCAAAAATATCAAGTAGTGATATCCCCCTGTAGTTTGAAGGGTTATTTTGATCTCCCTTTTTAAATATAGGCACTATAATTGCACTACTCCAAGCCATAGGAAATTCCCCCATCTCAAACAATCTATTAAACAATTTGACCAGTATAGGCATAATGATGTCTACTGAATATTTGAAAAATTCTGGTGGAATACCATCTTCACCTGGTGATTTAGAGTTCTTTAATGATTGAATACTGTTTGCAATTTCTTCGTCTGTTATTTCTGCATTAAATATACTGTTTTCAATTTCATTTAAATCATCTTCTTGGGTTAAGAGATTCACATCAGCATTATCAGCACCTTGAAACAACTGTTCAAAATGATTTTTCCAATCATCAATTGGAATGTCATTCTGTACAGTTGGCCTACTTGTAAAACACTTTAGTTTCTTCCAGAATGACTTTGGATTGTCTACATTTCTTATTAAGTCATCTAACTGTTTATCAGCCATTGAAGATTTTTTCAATTTGCACAATTGTTTGAACTTCTGTTTTGAATTCAAATACAGATTCAGATTAGATGGCACTCTTTCCTTCCTGTATCTACGCAAGGCTTTCATTTTTTCTCTTTTAAGGTTCACACAATCTGCACCAAACCATGCAGGCTGGTGTACTTTTTTCTTATTAAATGTTTTCCTGTCACAACAACTCAGTGCTTTTGTCATAAATGCCACAACCTTTTCAACCACATTATCAATATTTTCATCAATGTCATTTATTAAATCCAGTAAATACTTTGTTTCAGAACAATTTAGTTGTGACCTCAGGTTAGCTCTCAGACCATCAACAGTAGTATCATTAAATACATAGTTATGTTTACTTGGCTTGGTATAATCAGAAGTTTCAGGTACTGCCTTACTCTCAGTTTTTGTATGTACACTTATACCTGCTTCTACAGGAAAATGGCTAGACTCTGTTCTCTCACCAATATTAAAAGATTGTATATGTTCAAGGCATTCATTGGATATCAACATGTAATCTATAACACTTGACCCATTCATATTTACAAAAGTGAGATTTCCAATATCTATATCACTCCCACATCTTCCATTCATGATGCAGACACCGTATGTTTTACAAAATTCTAATAACTTAACACCAGACACATTGACAATTTTATCACAAGATGATCTTTTGGGAATATTCGTATACCAAACATCTGTATATTCATCAAGTTCAGGCACATTGTGTAATACCTCAATGAAGTCTTTTTCATTACCTGTTCGAGCATTGAGATCGCCCATTATAAGCACATCTGCATTCAGAGGATTAAGCTCTAGCTGGTTTATGTAGTGTTCTAATAAATCAATACCTTTAAATGGTTCATCTCTATATGCTGGAGAATTGTCAGGTGGTAAATATGTCAAACATAACAACAAGTCTTTCTGCCTTTTTAACAGACATTTGTCAAATTTTAAGAATAAACAAAGTTGAGTATCTGTCTGTAAATATTCATACATTTTGTCTAGTGACTTATGCACACATATACATATGCCAGCCATTGCTCTTCCTCTGGATTGATTTCTAAAAGCATTTTTGACATAACATTTATAGTCTGGAAATAACCGCGAAATTTTGTCCATATTTGTTTCCCATGTTTCCATTAAACCAAATACATGAAAAGATCTTAAGTAGTCAGTCATATCATTGTAATCTAACTTATGTTGTATACCATCAATATTCCAACACATCAGTTTAATAGGGTCCTTATTTTCACAATGACTTTGACCTGACCCCTATACAGTTTCCATAATAACTGGTTCATTTGGAACACTTTCACTAACATTAGGCGAAGGGCCTTTCGGTAACCTCCGTGCAGCAGTACGGAACTCTCGCTGTTGGGTACCATCCTGGCCCCTGTCGTCAGATCGAAAACACAATTCGCCTTTGTAAAAGTAACCTGTTTTCCCTTTGGATTTCAACGTCTTTAGAGTTTTTCTCTGTTCATATGTCATATCATCACCGACTTTTATTGAATGTTTGCGTAATTCATCTCTGCCAGAATATACACGAAACTTATCATCATCATGCCGAAAGGTAACTATAACTAGGGGGGTTGCATTTTGGGCACTAGTGTATACCCGGACAAGTGATAATTAATATATATAGACAACTATATACGAGGGTTGTTCGGAAAGTTCGTAGAATTTTGTTATATCTCTAGTTATCTTTGTTTGATCAATTTGAAATTTTGTATATAAGTACCTCAACTTGTTTTTAAAATATTTTCAAAGAAAGAAATGAAACGTGTAATTTTTACCGAATATACAGGTTACCGTAGCAACGCAGTAATAGGGACCCGGAGCAGCTCGAAATTATTATTTTCTTTAACATTATTCTAATGAAGCAAACATGATTTCTCTCAATTCCGTTGACACCAGAAAGGCGCGAAAACGTCTGATTGTAACATGACGTCATGATGTCAGTTGCTCAAAATTTCAAAACATTGACAGCGTTGGAACATAAACTACAGTGTTTAGTCTACAGATAGCGGAATTGCGAACTGAAAAGAAATGACGTCGACTAGTGACGTTGAGTTGCGAAGTGTTGTGAAATTCTGTGTTGCTCTAGATAAATCGCCAACAGAAACTCTTAAAATGATTAAATCAATGGGAAAATATGACAAGTGCAGCCCTGCTTTTGTGTATAAATGGCACTCACGTTTTAGGAGTGGACGAGAATCAATCCAAGACGATCCTAGGAGTGGCCGACCATCCATCGTAGCTGCTTCCATTAAGGACAAGGTGAAAGATATGGTTAATGCGGACAGAAGAACTACAGTAAGAGATTTGTCTGATGAACTTGGTGTTTCGTGCTCTACTGTACATGGAATATTAACAGATGAACTTGATATGTCTAAAGTTAGTGCACGCTGGGTGCCGAGATTGCTCACGGACACAGAAAAAGAGAACCGGGTTCGATGTTCTCAGATGTTTCTCAGCCGCTACGATGCCGAAGGTGACGATTATTTGGACAGAATTATCACTACGGATGAGACCTGGTTGCATCATTTCGACCCAGAGACCAAAGCCATGTCATCAGTGTGGAAATCCCCAAATACACCTCCCCCAAAAAAGGCTCGAGTTCAGAAAAGTGCGGGCAAACACATGTTCATTTTCTTTATGGACCGGCACGGAATGATCCTTCAACACAGAGTTCCAGATCGCCAGACTGTCACAGCTGCGTATTATTCTAAGGTAAGGTTTATTTAAACAGACTATGACTTTAATGAGTAAAATATATTGATACTAAACTTCAGTATTATTAGTAATAATTTGTTAATTTATTAAAGTATGCAATGATTGTTTAGACAAGTTACCAATATGCGACTGCATATTGTTTTCTCCAGGTTCTGAGGCGGGATCTTGTTCATGCGAAACAAAAGAAGCGACCAAATATGGATCTTGAGCGTATAATACTACATCAGGATAATGCACCGGGCCACAGAGCAGTTTCCACACAGTTAGAAATCAGCTTACTAGGATTTGAGATGTTAGAACATCCGCCATACAGCCCCGACTTGGATCCCATGGATTTTAGAGTATTCCCAGAGTTAAAGGCGAGGTTACGCGGCATTAGATTTGATTCAGCAGCTGAACTTATCAAACATACACAGAAAGTTGTATCTACATTTAGCGAAGATTGGTATGCAGAAACATACGCAAAATGGGTTAGAAGGCATAACAAGTGCGTGGATATCGCGGGGGACTATGTTGAGAAAGTGCGACGTTCGCTGGACTTACATAACGTTTGACACTTTAGCGACGTCACGTCGACGCTGACGTGCTCCGGGTGTGTGTTATGTATGTATTTGTAATATGCATAGAAAAAATGTTTTTAAGTATATCTGGCTGATTTTCACAGAATATGTAACACAGATCTGGAAATTAATGTTGATCTAATTTTTGGCATGCAGTTACGATTACACGTAATTTTATAACAACATTCTACGAACTTTCCGAACAACCCTCGTAGTTGAAGAACAATCCTCCTGATGATCAAAACGTGAAACCGGTTAAGGAATTTGTCTATATATATTGTTATTTGTTATTAAATTTAAGATCTAGTACAACTGTGTCTAATATCGAATTTCCACCTTTTTCTATATACATGTATATACATATAGAGGAATTTGTTTATATATATATATAATTATATTGTCATTCTTTATAAAATTTAAAATGTAGTAAAATTGTTCTTTATCGGATTTCCACCTTTTTCTATACATGTATATATATATGCAAAAATTGTCATAAACTGCAATTCTAGCAATTATTTTTTTCTCTTAACCCTTTCCCTCATAGACTAATTTCAGAGCAAATGTCAAAGGGAGAGGGCGACACAAAAACTGTTAACCAGCTGGAGTTTGAAAATCAGAACAAAGAGGAATAACTCAAAAAGTATAATCCTCAATGATAGGAAGACACACATTAAAGTTGAAAGCTCTATTATGATTAGTTTAGAAATGACGGCCAAAAAAAGGAAAGTGTGAAGGACAGACAGGCAGACGATGGAAAAATGATCCCTAAGTGGACTGCCTCTCGACAGGTGACGCAAAAAGGAAAACTTTAGAACTATGTAGATTTTAAATCATTGTGATCGATCAATAGAGCATTATTTTTTCTCCAACGGAACAAAATTTTAATGCTCTATTTATCACAATAGTTCGAAAGTGACTTTTACAGAGGAATCAAGGGTGTCCATTATGAGTGAATGTGTTAAAGTGACTTATACATTGATATAAATAGACGTAAATTTGAGGGAATGTAATTGTAAAAGTAACAGCATGGCTGTTAAGTATATAAACACAATAAACCGTCTTGGCCAGGGAGCTAGCTCTTTGGGGATATGGTTTAGCCTAACCCTTTCCCCTTATGTAAGCGCACTTTTACGCATCTGCAAATAGAGTAGACCCAGATCAGACGGCTCCTATACGAGCCGTCTGATCAGGTACTACTCTCTTTGCTTATGGTGTAATATAGATCTGATTCTACAGCTTCTGCCTGGGCCTAAACGTCCTTTGACCATATATAAAAAACGTCCTTTAAAATAATCTAATTAATATTCATAACATCACTAGATTTCTTACATTAAGGGTTAAGAAAGAGACTGTTCATGCAACTGACCACCAGGGATTACCAATGGTGCATATTACAGTCAAATTTACACAAGATTTTCTTTTATATTGGTAGAAAACTTTAGCCATATCTATTCCAAACAGAGTAGACCCTGATCAGATGGCCTGAAAATGTATTAATATGAACAGAGTAGGCCCAGATCAGACGGTGTCTGATCAGAGTTGTTCTGTTTGCTTATGAAACTATAATTATTTAACTCTTTGCAAGCTAGTGGCAAAACTGTGAATACCTATACAACAGTTTGGATCTAGATGAGATGTATAATGCGGCGTCTTTTAAGGATCCAAACTGTTTGTCACCTTGACCATATTTTTGCAAAGAAATGAGACCAAGTTTATTTTAAGAATTGAAGCAGACGACAATTGAGCAGACGCAAAAAATTACCCAGCATGCAAAGAGTTAATTAATCTGACTCTGCAGCTGCTCTCTGAAAGTATGTAGCGGACTGAGTTCATTATCTATATGATTATCCCTCATATGAACGAATTAAGAAAAAATTAAAAGATAATTTTTTATTGTTAACTAGTAACTACAAGCCTGTTTAAACTTTAAATCATTAATTGATGCTGCAGGATCAGCCAAACTTCGTATGATCTAAATCCGTGAAATGTTCAGCAAATGGTTTGATACCAAACTATTCTCGATCAAACAGTCGATCAATCATATTTGACCAATTATATATGTTATAAACACATAAATTGCTTTCAGTTATGAACTTTATTACTGTAATTAACTAATGCAATTGCCAGTTTGACGAAACCACTTATACCCATTGTCTTCATAAACATGATAAAGTCCAGTTTGACGAACCGGCAGTTTGACGAAACCACCATAAACCCTACTTACACAATCGCCTTTGATTTTGCCTTAAACATGAGGTCTAGTGCTCATGTGCATTTGTCTCCGGTCCTTAAATTGTATTCGCTGAATTGTCGTTTCTGTTAAAAAAGAATTGTTGTTGCAGTTTATCGGTAGTTTAACCCGCCATTGTTGATGTTACCAATAGCAACTTTTTACTTGTTAGACTGTGTAACGAATGGTTTCTTTCAAAAATCTTGAAGTTTTGATTTAACATGAGTACAGTCTACGTTTTGTGCCGCATTTCATTCAAACGCTCTGGTGAAAATGCGTGCGTTATTCAAGAACATTTGCAAGCGTCTGCAAAAATGAAAGGAGTGTCTAATTCCGCGAAATATTTGAAAGACATAGGCCGGTCAAAATAAATGGCAGGCTAACGGATACATGTTATGTGAGACTAATTAAAAGAAATACATAACAGGTTTGCCACGCCTCAGATATTTATTTCAAGGTCAACGACTTGTCAGGGAATTTTGAGCAATGTCAGCTGGATTTGAAAATACAGGCAAATGTCTAGATGTGAGTTGTCAGTAAATTTGGGAAACATGAGATTCAATTAAGGCTAGCTATATATTTCAAAGTTCTTCAAAAAATGACATGAATTAGGACAGAAAGGTCTCATGTTATAAGTTACTTGTCTTGGACATTTGAAACAATGTCAGGGAATTTCACTGGCAAAATAATAGATATATGTATGTGTTCGTTCTTTTATATTTTTCTTACACAACACTAACTTTTACAACCTAACTTTTACTATTTCAAACCGTTAATTTGGTATGTTAGGTACATTATTATGAAATTTCTCTTAACCCTGTCACTGCCGAAGTCGCAAAAATGCGCCACGACAAATAGTGCAGTCTCAGATCTTTTCAAGGCGGCATCTGATCAGGGACTTCACTATTTATTTCAAACTATATTTCTATATATGTGCTTTATTCTTTTGAAATGTGCATCTATTTATCTCATTTCCTTACTGTACTGAATGATTTTACACAATTTGGATTGCAGACGACACTTAGAAATTTGGAGCCGAAAGAGTTAAGTCTTTACCAGAGCCCAGGGTGATTATGAGTCTTTCAAATGGACTTTTCCAAAATTCAAACATGTCAGGCATATGGTGAATGTTTAGGAATTCTTATATTTAAGAAAAGTGTAACATGATATAAGAGTCATCTCATCTGGGTCTACACTGTTTGTGAAGGACATTAGTGACTCTTGTCCAGCACAGTAAGGGTTAAGTCTTAACGCATACCCTAATACTGAACTCATTCCCTCATATTTAATCCATTCTCTCCTATTTAATCCATTCTCTCATATTTAACCAATTCCCTCATATTTAACCCATTCCCTCATATTGACGACTTTTGACGACTCTGTAAAAGTCACTTTGTGAAACCATTGTGATAAATAGAGTATTTACTCATATAGGAGCAATATTAATTAATGCTCTATTTATCACAATGGTTTCTAACTACAAAATTCTCAAATTTTCCTTCTTCTCTAGTTAATGCTCCTTTTCGGTAGACTTATTCAAAGAGGTTGTATCTAAAAATAGCCTATGAGGTAATGGATTAACCCTTTCCTTCATAAAGACGTGTGTCACGCATTTGCTGACACAGTTGACCCAGATCAGAAGGCCCCTATAGGAGCTGTCTGATTAGGGTCTGCTGTGTTTTCTAATGGAATTTGAAATACGTGTTTCTTTACTTTCTAAAATAGCTACAGTTTTCCACCTTCGGCTTTCATATCTCATTATAATTATTGTGCCCATGAATATTCAGTAGGTATTGAAATTTGGAATAAACATAGAACAGGGAGAGGTAAGGTGATCTATGCTTCAAACTCAGCTGTTTTTATACAAGGGTCCTGCAAAAAGTTCTGTCACTAACGGGAAGTATAAGTCCAGAAGTTCTTTTGGCATCGCTATCAATCAGTGTCTCCAACAGATACTTAAAGAAGACTATTTTTCGCTTTTCGAGACCTGGTGAAAAGGTTTCAAAAAATGTGTTTCGGTAAAAGGGGAATACAAATGTACTTCGAAGGTTTGTAATAAAAATATTTTTAATTACACGTATCACTTAAGAAATCCAAACCCAATGACAGAACTTTTTGCATGAACCTCGTACCCTTTTCCTTTTATAATATCCATATAAGAAATAACATCTTGAATATTAATTAGAATACTTTTTAACCTTTTACTCCATCAATATTAATGTAAGAAATTATGACGTCATTAATATTAATTAGATTATTGTTAAATTGAACACATGATGTTTTGGCTTCGGCAGAAACTACATAAATATATTTGTATAATTTATATACCATAAGCAATCAGAGAAGACCCTGATCAGACGGCTCCTAGGAGCCGTCTGATCTGGGTCTACTCTGTTTGCAAAGGCGTAGAAAGGCGTATTTTTGGAGTAAACTTTCAGTAAAGGGTTAAAATTGCCTATGAACACTGGCCATTTTGGCTTAGACAGGAACTGTAGAGTCAGACATTATTAGAGACTATATTCTACCATTAGAAAAACAAGATCCGTCTGATCTGGGTCTACTCTGTATACAAAGGTGTGAAAATGCGTTTATTTGAGTCCAAGGATCAATAGATAAACTGATAGAAGATTGTAGAAGCCATCTGAGCAGGGTCTACTCAATGTGCTTATGAATTTATAGAAATTGATTTTAAAAGCTCTGCCTTGGTTAAAGTCATATAGATTTACCATAGTTGAAAGCCAACAGATGAAGAGGCAGCGTGACAGACGGTTTGGAGAAAGAGGGAAGAGACTTGACAGGAGTAAACTCAGGCAGGAGTTACCGCCTCAACAACTTCAACTTTGCATATCATGACTTAACTTATTCCCTGCTATTTTCAGACACATCCTCTTTGAAGAAATCTACCGAAAAGGAGTATTAACTATAGAAAAGGAGATTTATAGAATTGTGTAGTTTTTTAAACCATTGTGATAAATAGCGCATTTGCTCCTGCGGAACAAATGCTGTATTTATCACAATGGTTTCAAAAAAAGAGTTTTACAGAGACGAAAAAGGCGTCATTATTAGAGATTGGGTTAAATGATAATGCTATGCTGTTCCAGATTATGATAATGCTATGCTGTTCCAGATTATGATAATGCTATGCTGTTCCAGATTCTATGCTGTTCCAGTTATGATAATGCTATGCTGTTCCAGATTATAATAATGCTATGCTGTTCCAGATTATGATGATGCTATGCTGTTCCAGATTATGATAATGCTATGCTGTTCCAGATTATGATAATGTTATGCTGTTCCAGATTATGATAATGTTACATGCTATTCCATATTATGATAACGCTATGCTGTTCCAGATTATGATAATGCTATGCTGTTCCAGATTATGATAATGCTATGATGTTCCAGGTTATGATAATGCTATTGCAGGCTGAGACTTGATCACCCCAGTTGGCACACCTCTGGAGGACACTTTGGGTAGCGCCCAAACATCTGATGAGGGTGGTACCCACATGAGATGGGACATGGTGCAGATAGGTGAAATCTGTATCAGGGTTCCAGACGTATACATGTAAACCTTTCCCTGTTCTATGTTTATTCCGT
The DNA here is from genome assembly GCA_963576725.1 of Azorinus chamasolen. NCBI lineage: Eukaryota > Metazoa > Mollusca > Bivalvia > Cardiida > Solecurtidae > Azorinus > Azorinus chamasolen. The sequence continues at coordinate 6,842,170 of OY755250.1, read as the reverse complement.
ATTTCAGTACCTACTGAATATTCATGGACAAAATAGCTATAATGAAATATGGAAAATTGAAGCCTTTTTAAAAATTAAAGAAACACTTTGATCTGTAGCTCTGTACATGTATATTAGACCGATATAAACCCCTCATTCAATAAACACGCCTTTTAATACTTCTCTGTTTACTTATTGAATTATATAGATCGAGGGCTTGGTGCAAAACCATTCTAACTCCTTCACAAAGTGAAGGAGTTAGAATAGTTTTGCACCAAACCCTCGAGATGTGGTCTTACAACAACCACGTGCACATGTAACATTATACACATTTAGCTAATACATATCCATGATGTCATTATTCCATACATGAATATTGAACAGGCAAAGGGTCAGAGGATAGGGTATTCATATAACAGCATTAATACTGCACCACTCTGCAGGCCAGCTTTTGTGGTAGAACGACCGACTAGGGACTTTGAAGTTGTGAGTTAAAACATCGGTGAGGCCGTAAATATTTATATAGGTTGCCTATCACTTTCTGGGACTTGTCCAGCCACAGTTCTATACCCATCACTTTCAGGGGCTTGTCCAGCCACAGTTCTATACCCATCACTTTCGGGGGCTTGTCCAGCCACAGTTCTACACCCATCACTCTCTGGGGCTTGTTCAGCCTCAGGTCTATACCCATCACTTTCTGGGACTTGTTCAGCCTCAGTTCTATATCCATCACTTTCAGGGGCTTGTTCAGCCTCAGTTCTATACCCATCACTCAAGCCTCAGGTCTATACCCATCACTCCAGCCACAGTTCTATACCCATCACTTTCGGGTGCTTGTCCAGCCACAGTTCTATACCCATCACTCAAGCCTCAGGTCTATACCCATCACTTTCAGGGGCTTGTTCAGCCTCAGGTCTATACCCATCACTCCAGCCACAGTTCTATACCCATCACTTTCGGGGGCTTGTCCAGCCACAGTTCTATACCCATCACTCAAGCCTCAGGTCTATACCCATCACTTTCAGGGGCTTGTTCAGCCTCAGGTCTATACCCATCACTTTCTGGGGCTTGTTCAGCCTCAGGTCTATACCCATCACTTTCAGGGGCTTGTTCAGCCTCAGGTCTATATACCCATCACTTTCGGGGGCTTGTCCAGCCACAGTTCGATACCCATCACTTTCAGGGGCTTGTCCAGCCACAGTTCTATACCTATCACTCAAGCCACAATTCTATACCCATCACTTTCAGGGGCTTGTCCAGCCACAGTAAATGTCAGTTCTATACCTATCACTTTCGGGGGTTTTGGTACTGACAGTAACTAGAGTTCGGCCTATCATAATTTCATAAGCAAACAGAACAGACCATGATCAGACGGCTCCGATATGAGCCGTCTGATCTGGGTTTACTCTGTTTGCAAATGCGTGAAAACATGTTTGTATGAGGGAAAGGGTTAAGTAACACATGTATCTGTGTGTGTATCAGAGCGAGGTTCGGAACGAATCTCTGACATACTGGCGAGTAATGTGTGGCGGCAAACATAGAGCGAGGTTCGGAACGAATCTCTTGACATACTGGCGAGTAATGTGTGGCGGCAAACATAGAGCGAGGTTCGGAACGAATCTCTGACATACTGGCGAGTAATGTGTGGCGGCAAACATAGAACTCTGATTCTATTGCTTTGCTTTTGTGGTTATGTGGTAGAACGTCTGACTAGGGAATTGTAGGCTGTGAGTTCAGACTCCCAGAAAGGCCGTAAATATTTATACAGATTTAAAATTGAATACCTCTCAAGTCACTACTAAGGGGCATGGGTAGTGTTGTATTTTTATTAACTACTCATGAACAGACTGAATAAAACCTGCAAATTATTTATTTATTTATTGCTGAATTTTCTTTCATAAACGATTTCTTACTTGCAGAAATTTATGAATATTTATATGCATATAACTTTATGAATATTTATTTATAATTTTATGAATATTTATATTAACTTATATGAATATTTATATAACTTTATGGATATTTGTTTGAGTTTGATATTTGAGTGTTTGTTCTGTATGTGGTGTTTCCTACATGACTCATTTTTGTACTTTTATGGATATTTATTTTATAATTTATGAATGTTTATTTATAACTTTATGGATATTTAATGTAATATTTGATATTTAATGTAATATATAATGATATTTAATGTAATATATAATGATATTTAATGTAATTTTATGAATATTTATGTAATTTTATGATGGTTTTTTTTTTGTGTGTTTTTTATCTAAAAAAAATTAAAAAATTATGAATATTTATGTAACCATTGAATAATTATTTATGTAATTTTATGAATATTTATGTAACTTTATGAATATTTATAACTTAATGAATGTACATGTACATGTAAGAAATAAAAACCTTGTGAACATTGGATAAGCAATTTTTGTAATAGACATGAATGAACCCGTTCCCTCACATAAACGCATTTTCATGCATATGCAAACAGAGTAGACCCATATCAGACGGCTCCTATAGGATCTGGGTCTTCTCTGTATGCTTTTGACATGATGTATATTCGATTCTACAGATTTGCAAAATGTTCCCTTGAAATGTTTACATTATAAAGAATCAGCTACTAAATATCCATGATGTGATTATCTCTCACATGAATATCGAACAGGGAAAGGGATAAATTAGTTATATAAGAAATAATGGCATTGTGACTCATTGTCGCCCCGTACTTCATTCTCAGTGTTGTTATACCTTCTGATCATTCGAGATCATGAATTTCAGTACTTCTTGTTCTGAAAATTGAATACCGCTTAAGCCGATGCTAAGGGGCGTGAGCAGTGTTGCACTTTCAAATTACTGTTCATGAACAGACTCAATAAAACCGAGTCTGCAATTTTCTCTTTTTGTGTTGCATTTTTTGCTCTCAGGGAATCACCTCCCTTCAGAATTTTTAATATAATAAATACAGTTGAACTTCGATATCTTGAACTCGGATAACTCGAACTTCGGGATAACTCGGAACTAAAAGGTCTGTCCTTCCATCATTAACAGCACAAACTTGTTCTAAAATGTATCACTACACATATCTACAAACACACGTGTCACCACACATGTCTACATACACGTGTCACTACACATGTCTACATACACGTGTCACTACACATATCTACAAACACGTGGCAATACATATATCTACATACACGTGTCACTTCACATATCTACAAACATGTGTCACTACACATATCTATAAACACATGTGTCACTACACATATCTACATACACGTGTCACTACATAGATAGATAGATAGATAGATAGATAGATTTATTTCGGTAAAAAGTGTACATAACATGGCAAAACATAACTATGACAACATATAAAAAGCCATGTAATGCGCACTAGAAACCAAGGATTACACAAAAAAAGGAAAATATTTTCATTATTTCCATTGTGGTCCTTGATTCTAGTGGCAAGACACAGAGTCACGGTACCATTATAATTAACTATCTCAGGTATTATCTTAAAATATAAGTATCACAGAAACATCCCTATTAACACTGTTAATTTCAAAATATGTCTGTTATAGAATGTCGATGACCATGCTTACAGATTAACACCGCAGAGTATCAGAACAATTAATAAGAGTCATATTAAGAATTAATTGAAACAAACCTATCAAATTAACAAAGATAAAACAGTAATTAATAAAACTAAGCCCTGATATTCAAAAAAATGCAATAAATACAGAAGAGCCGTCATTTTAAAGAAAATTGTTGTATAATTTATTCTTTATCTATCAAAAACTTTTTAACATCAACTTTAAATTGACTAGAAGATTTGTTTTGTCTTAAAGTCAGAGGAAGGCCATTCCACAAGTGAACACCTCTGAAAAGAAATGATTTCTTACCAAAACTGTTAACTCTAGAAATGGCGTAGCGTCTGTTATCTGTAAAAGTGAAAGAAAACGAATCTTCTTGAACACGAACAGCTGACATGTTTGATCTTGTACAGCGGTTATGTACAGAGCTTAAAGGAACAAAACAGTCACTATGATATACAGGAGCAGTGCCCTTAGAAATATTAAAAACATGAGAGTGATTTGATCGACTCTTTTTGATACTGGCAACCAGTTGAGGTATTTAAAACGATATGTGCCTAAGTGTTCTCTAGCGTCTAAATTTAAAACAAAGCGGATTAATTTATTTTGAGTTAACTGCAGTCTATTTTTCAAATCTTTAGTAAGAGCAGGGTACCAAAAACAACAAGCGTAATCAAAGTGATATTGGATAAGTGCTAAAAGCAAAAGTTTCCTTGTATGAAAATTTAAAAATTGGCCTTTTCTGTACAAAAACTTCAGCCTGCTGTTTGCTTTAGTAATAACCGATCTTGCGATTGCCTCACAGGATAAAAATTGGTCTAAAATAGCACCCAGATATTTAACAGAGGTAGAAGACTTAATATGTTGACCATTACAAAGTATATCTAAATGTGGCTGGTTTCTTAATTTAGGCCTAGAACCGAACAGGATTGACTCAGTCTTACCTAGATGAAGAGAAAGTTTATTATATCTACATATATCTACAAGCACACGTGCCACTACACATTTCAACATACACATGTATCATTACACATATCTACAAACATATCTACCAACACATGTGTCACTACACATATCTACCAACACATGTGTCACTACTCATATCTACAAACACATGTGTCACTACATATATCTACAAACACATGTGTCACTACACATATCTACAAGCACATGTCACTACACATATCTACAAACACATGTGTCACTACATATATCTACAAACACATGTGTCACTACACATATCTACAAACACATGTCACAACACATATCTACAAACACGTGTCACTACACATATCTACAAACACATGTGTCACTACACATATCTACAAACACATGTGTCACTACATATATCTACAAACACATGTCACAACACATATCTACAAACACATGTGTCACTACACATATCTACAAACACTTGTGTCACTACATATATCTACAAACACATGTCACAACACATATCTACAAACACGTGTCACTACACATATCTACAAACATATGTGTCTCTACACATATCCACACACACACACACACACGTGTCACTACACATATCTACATAAACATGTCACTACACATATCTATAAACACGTGTCACTACACATATCAACAAACAGGTGTGTCACTACACAAACCTACAAACACATGTGACAGCTTAATGCAGGTCGTAAGTAATGCTGAAAGCTCTTACGGGAGATTTCAGCATTACTTTAGAACTGCATTAAGCTTTGAACTTGAGATGTTTTAAACTTTTACCAAATATTGTAAAACAAAAAGGGGGATAACTCTGTTAAATTTCATAGAAGAGTTATGGCTGCCCTGCTGCCAGACATCATATAAGATCAAGCAGTGTTTTCATTTTGTAAAATGTCAACTCAAAAGTATAAAACTTAGGTACCTATTCGTAAAAACTTAAAGTTCAAGAACCATAACTCTGACAACAAGAGCCCCGTGTGTCAGAGCAATATATGCCCGAAGAATGCGCCGTTGTAACATGCAAAATATTGAGATGAAGGTCACTGTGACCTTGACCTTTGACTCACCTCAGAATCCATATGGGCCATGTACTGGTCATGACCAACCTTCCTACAAAGTATGAGGATAGCACACCTAATACTTATCAAGTTATTGAGCTGACAAGATTTTTGAGTGGAAGGTCACTGTGACCTTGAATTTGACCGAATGACCTCAAAATCAGTAGGGGTCATCTACTTGCTATGACCAACCTTCCTATTAAGTATTGTATGAAGACAGCACACCTAATACTTATCAAGTTATTGAGCGGAAAATAATTTTGAGTTGAAGGTCACTTAGGCCTTGACCTTTAACCGACTGAACTCAAAATCAATAGGAGTCATCTACTAGTCATGATTAACCTTCCTAGTATAGGTTAGTGTTTGTTAGTCAGCATTTACAAAAATAAATCGGTCCAGCGGGGCACAGCCCCGCGACCGATTTATTTGTAAATGCTGGCTAACAAATACTAACCAATTTAGTGATTGAAATTATGTTTTGTTCACAAAATGTCGCGCACCCTATGTAATAAACATACCTGTCACCAACCGTCATCTCTTTCATAAGAGTATCGTGCGGCAAACGCTTGTATATACCTGAGACGCGATACATTTCCGACAGCAACACCAAAGTTTTCCGAAAATAGCAGTGGATATTCAAGCGAATTATAAATGGAGGATTTTGATTTATTGAAATACATTTGTATGCATGAACCAATACTGTCCAAACATGAGGTCTCGGCAACTCAAGCTCTCAATTAGCGCTTCAGAATTTCACTAATAAAACCGGTAGGTTATTACATTGTACATATATATACAAAAGGAGAGATCGGGCTCACTCGCTCCGCTCGCAGCCCGATCCCGCTTCGCTTCTCCTTTTGTATATATATAGTAGTTGCTAAAAATTGCTAAAAAATAGAAAAGTAAAAAAAGTAAAAAAAAGAGGCACAGAAAAAAAGAGGTACAGAAGAACTAAATCAGGGAGGAAAAAATAAAAAAAAAACAGACTACCAATGGGCCCCCTCTAGTATCTGGTTTTTTAGTGAAATTTTATTTTTAAAAAAAGAGGTACAGAATGCCAAAGAGGTACAGTAGAAAAAATTCTCCAGGTAAAAATAAAATAAAAAAGGCTAAAGAGGTACAATGAAGCTCTTTCAAGGTGTTTTTCTAAATAATAAAAATCTAATAAAAAAAATCATCGACGGTGGGATTCGAACCCACTGCCGGCAAAATCCTCTCTGTGTACACTGGGTCCAGAGGACTTAGATAGAGAGGAAGTTTTTTTTCCATTTTTATTGCCTCTGGACCCACACTGGCAAGCCGAGATCCGGGCTACCCTTTCTGGAATAGCTTCCGGACCTTACAACCGGATAGGATCAAACCCCTATGTTAATAATCTTCCAGGGAGGAAGAAAGTCTTAGAAGTTTGTCCTACCACGCAATGCCTAGTTATTATTTGTGTACACAAGTATAAATCATATAAATTGGGCTTATAAAGTTTAAACTCATTGTGCAAGATATTGGTTTTTCTTAGTCTATTTTTAGTTATCCAATCAGAACTGACTGTTTAAATTATGTTATAGGGTTAAAATTGTCCTCTGCTTGAATAAATAAAAATGTGTCGGGTTGAGGGCGTTACCCGCCACCACGAGAAATTTTTTTTTTTTAAAAAAAAACCTTTAAAAATGAAGCAACCAACGGCACCGATATATCCTGAATTACCAGTAGAGGATGGACAAAATTATAGATTACAAAAAATATCAGAGATTGAAAGAATATTAATTAATGAAAGAGATATAAGAAAATCATTACGAAAAAAATATAAACGAGGAATAAATATTACTGAAGGGGTTGATACCACATTAATATCAACTAGTATTATTTTAGCAGGAATTGGAGTAGCAGTTCCTATTCTGTTACCATTACAAATAGCGGCTGTAGCATGTGGAGGAATTGGTGTATGTGTTAAAATAATAAGAAGAAAATTAATGACAAAAGCACAAAAACATTGTAATGTTAAAATGATAGCAGAAAGTAAATTAAATAGTATTAGAGATATTATTTCTAAATCTCTTCAAGATGGAGAAATAAGCCCTGAAGAATTTAAATTAGTTTTAACTGAAATGGAAAAATATTCTAAACTTAAAGAAGAAATCAGATCAATAAAAAAATCAGACCTAGGGAAATCAGGTTCAGGAATAACTGAAGATGAAAAAAAAAAATTAATCGAGAAGGTAAAAGAAGATATGTTAAACAGTTTAAAAACAGCATAATTTATATAATTAATAATAATTATGTTACTAATAATTATAGATATGAAAACCCGCCACCAATTTATTCCGAATAAAAATGGCTGAAGGTGGATTTGATTATAGTGAACCAGATTATCATGAAGACTTTGAAGATTATGTTTATAATGATGATAATGATATGTTTGCAGATGATGAATTTAACAGAACCACACAAAACCTATCCGCTCTTATTGAAGATATTAATGATGTAGATACAAGAACACAATTAATAGTGGAACTGAAACAATCAATAGTTAAAAGATATTACGAGATGATAAAAGAAAAATATGGATTAGAACCGATTCGTGAAGATATTTCAAACTTTGAACTTGGCCCCGATAATAAAACATTATTTTTAAAGGTTGGAGATAGAGAAATTCAAATCACATCTGAAAGAGGAGGTTTTATTGCTTTGAATACTTTAGCAAGTAGAATTGGTTCTGGTGGTACATCTACAATTAGAGATTTATTAAATTTACCAGATTATAACAGTAAAACTAAAAAATTATCTATCAAAGCTGTTGCAGCTTTACAAAATACAAGAGATGAAATTAATAATGCAGGACAAGAAATTCCAATGCAAGATCTTTCTTCAGAACAAGATGTTCAAAATTTATTAACAACAACAAATAGATCAGAAACTGCTTTGAAAGAAGTAGTCGAAGAAATAGAAACTGCACCTAAAGAAGTTCAAACAGATATAACAAAAAGAGAAGTGGATGGTATTCTTCAAGCAATGACAACAGCAAAAGAAGAGATTGCAAATCAATTAGCAAAACTGAATGAAACAAATAAACATATAGCAAGAGAAAAAGAAAAATTAGAACAGGCTAAAGAAGATAATAATGAATTTCAAATAGAAAGGATAAGTAATCGAATAAGAGAATTGGAAGGCGAGAGAAGTGCTAGATTAGAAGCAATTAATATTAATAAAGAAAAAATACGTAGCCAAGTAAATAGAATAAAAGAAACCATCAATAAAATATTGAGAGAAGACACGACATTAGCCGAAAGAATAAAAACTTTATTCAGGGAACAAGGAATTACGATCGCTAGCGTTTTAACCGCTTTTGGAATGATTATTGGTCTTATTGTTGAAACCGTTATACCCGGCGGAGGAGGAGGAACTATAACACCAAAACCTCCACCAAAAGGTGATGGTGTGAAAGATTGGATAAAAAAACAATTAGATAATATTGGAAAATTATTAGCTAAATTAGCGGGTAAAGCGGCAGCGGCATTACCTGGAATAATAGGGGCTATCGTATCATGGTTATTATCCGCAACGGGTAAAGTCGTTAATTGGCTCGCTAATAATCTATGGCTTTTATTAGTTTTAGTTGTAGGATTATTATTTACGGCGGCAAAAGAGTATCTTAATGATAAAAAAATAAAAACGTAAGACCTACCGCTATACTTCCTACTATTATTGCTGTTTTATTATCTACATGTTCGGATACCTTCGGGTTTACTTCAGGTTCTGGTTCAGGTTCTAGTTTTGGTTTAGGTTTAGGTTCAGGTTTTTTAATATGAATAATAGGAGATTTTTTAGTTTTTGTTCCATTTATTACGTTAGAAGGAGATTTATTTATCGAATTAACGTCATCGTTTATTCCTAAAACTTGTTCCTCAGTTGATACTACAATTTCATTATTATATCCGACAATAGTTCCTATTTGTAAAATCATATCGCTCGGAGACATATAAAGACCGAGTCCGTAACTGTAATTAACTTTACTTCTAGCGTATTTTAAAACATTTTCGTATCTCGAAATCTGACTCGGTAAATCTATTGGACTATTGACAGCATCCTGTATATTTGCTAAGAATTGTTTTTGGGCGTCAAAACCCGTTCCTACCTTTAAAATTTCTACTCTAGTTTGACTTTGAGATCCTAGTAAAGCCCATACGAATATTCTAATACTTTCGTTTATTCTAACTAATCCCGTATGAGTAAATCCATTAGATTTATCTAATAAAAAAGTAGTCCAGGCGTTACTAATATTTCTAGTATGAGTTATAGAATCATTAACGCTAAAGAATGGTCCATCGCTTAAATGACTAGCTCTGTATGCGCCATCAGGTTTAAAGTATTGACTGTACGTTCCGAGACCGTGACAACCTCCTCTATCTAATTTCTGTCTCCAATCCGTATGAGGAGAAATATTAAACTCGTTACATAATTTTTGATACGCAGCTTTATCATATTGATTATTATAATAACAGAATGCTGGATCTGTAGGAATTGGACATTGTAATTCTTTTATTATTCTTAAAATACAGTAATAAACGTGAAAAGTATAAACCGTTTTTGTTAGATCGATAGTTTTTTCTAAATGATCTTCGTAACTTACACCACAACCGGAAGTTGCACACCAAACAGCAAAATTTAATTGACATTGCCACCAATCGAAAGGAGAATTTAACCAAGTATTCCACTGATCGTTGGAATGTAAAGCAGGATTTTGATAATTTTGAAATATATCAGGAAAATTTACTGGAAAACTTTCATCTTTATTAACGTACATATCTTGTTTGATAAGGCCTATATTTTTAAGTTTATAAGCGGCCCCCGATTTGTAAGATACGTTTGGATTAAATTTAAATTCTTTTGGGATTGACATTTTTAAACGTTAAAAAAAGCAAACTAAAAAATGTATCATACAATTTCAAATATTGATAAAACTATTAACTTACAACAATATATCGATAATAGAAATGGGGATAAATATATTGGATTGAAAAGTATTACGTACGGTGTAGGTTGGTATAATATTGTTGATGAATATATAGAAAAGGTGGGTGATAGGCTCATGAAAATTCCAGATGGTTATTATAGTTTTCAACAATTATCAGAGTTTTTTAAAACTTATAATATTACATTAGGCGTAAATGAAACAGATGGTATTGCATATTTAAATTCTACCTTTGAATTAAAAATAAGTAAATATTTGAGCTTTATATTAGGATTTGGTACACGGAGATTTCGCACTAATGAAATCTACAAAGGATGGAAAAGTATAGATTTTGCTATCTATAAATCATTGTATCTTTATTTGGAACAAGTTAGTACTTCTCATAATTATCTTGATGGCATGCCGAGTACCTTGTTAGCAGTTATTCCAGTTGAGAATAAAGAATTTGGAGATATAACAACGATGAGACTGGAGAATCCTGAATACAAACAGTTAAATAATGGCTGTATAACTGAATTAAAATTAGAAATAAGAGATGAAAATAATAAAAAAATAAATAATCGCCTACCAGTTAATTGCGTTTTAGAGTTAAAAAGTATCTAATAAAATGAGTATATTCGGAACTAAAAAAATAATATATAAAGGTGTTAGTTCTAATAATTCAGAACTTCAAAAAGAAATTAATCATGTGAGGAACGTTTTAGTTCCTCAGTTATCTAATAAACAACATACCGATAATTTAGCGTTGAAAGAAGAAATTAATAAATTTAGGGGCGTAGTTCCACAATTATCTAATAAACAACATGTTGATAATTTAGAAAGGAAAGAAGAAATTAATAAATTGAGGGATAGTATTAGTACAAAGAAGACAATAAGCATATGCGCTGAAAGTAAGGGTGCATTAAAGGATGGAAAAGTATTTAGTTTCGGTAATGCCGGTAGAGAAGAAGGGGTTGGTTATGTGGCGGGAAGGACCGGTTTGATATTGGGGTTAGGATTATCAAGTAAAAGAACGAACAATGATAATGTAGCCATTGCGGTATCTATTAATGGAATTGAACAACCGAGATATAGCGTGTCTTTAGGTATTTTTCCGAGCGCCGCGGCACGTTTTGCTAAACCATTAAAGATTGAAGCTCTCGACGTAATCAATTTCGTTTCTAAAACAGATAATTCTACTTGCGTTAATACAGTGGCGTCAATGATAATCGAATTATCGTACTAAAAAAAATCCCTTAAAAATGTCGGCCTACGGAGAAAAATTAAATCCTTACAGAAAAATAAGGGAACCGAGAGGTGTAAAAGGAATTAGACAGAGCGTCGTAATAACTAATAATCCTTCAACTATTGATCAGAATCAACAGTTATTAGTGAGATTCCCTAACCTAGGGGATAATGATGTTATAGTACCCGGAACAGTTAGATTAGCATTTGAAATTGAACTTAAATCTAAGGATGCAAATTCATCTATATATCAAAATATAGGAAGATCAATAATTAAAAAAATGACCATTCGTATAAGCGGAAATGAAGTTATGTCAATCGATGATAGCGATATTTATCATTGTTACGTCGATTTATGGAAAACGCCTACCGAACGCGCGAACATGGCTTATCAAGGTCTAGGTAAAGTAAACATGTTAAAACACAGAGTTGGAGCGGGAAATGCTGGTGCGGACAAAGAAGACGAAGCTATAGCTGACGCGTATAAAAATAGATTTTGTATTCCGTTAGACTTCGAACTATTAGAAACGCATATACCATTTTATCAGTCCGGTCTCGGTGATAGACTCGAATACGAACTTACATTCAATGATTATAATAAAGTTATTAACTCAACGGATAAAGATGCGAGTTATAAAATAAGTAATATTTGTTTAGAATTCGATATGGTTTCCGACACCGAATTATCTAGACAAATAAGACAACAAGTTTCCGGTAAAATGGTAATATTATACGATAGAATACTAAGACATAGAAAAATAACTAAAAATAAATCTGATACGCTATGGAATATAAATTTAAATGTTCCAGCGAGAAGTATGAAAGGAATTCTGATGTTATTCGAAGACCCTGAAAGAACGAACACCGAAACTTATTTCAATCCTAAAATAACAAAAGTAGAGATTACCATCGAAGGAGTTCCGAATCAATTATACAGTCAAGGAATGAAAGCTTATCAACAATGGGATGAAATTAATAAATTTTTTGCTATGAATTCTAAACGAAATAAAATAACAAATTTAGTTTTAAAAGATACGTTCTTCACTAATACGACATTAGAAAAATATCTTACCAGTAATTACGCGTTATGGCTTGATTTACGCGCAACGGATGATAACTCGCTACACGGTTCGGGAAGGCGAATTGAGAATGGATCCGAAGGAATTACGATTCAAATAACGAAAGAAGCAGGAGAAGATGAAACAATAAATGTTTATCTATTTGTTATACAAGACGCACAAATTAATTTTGAAGATGGTAGATTTAAAGAAGCTGTTTATTAAATGAAATTAAAAACTAACGTAAAGTGGAGCAAGCTCTTCGAAATTAAAATTCCGTCTAAAAAATGAATCTCCCTAAATATCCTCATTGCTATTATATGTGGACAGACAGGTTGTGGAAAGACCGAGTTTGTACTTGACCTTTTAGAAAATCAATATTCTAAAATATTCAAATATATAGTTATATTGTGTCCTACTATTCAATGGAATAAAGCTTATAAAAATCGTGAGTGGATCGGAGATGTTAGGAAACCTAAAACAAAAAATATAATAATTGTTAATCCTATAATTAATGAAGAAGAGAAACTACAAGAATTATTAAGAATGTTCTTTAAAAAATATGCCGGTTATTCGACGTTATACATTATTGATGATTGTAGCGCTACAAAAGAATTAACGAAGAAAAGAGATATGCTTTCCGAATTAGCTTTTTCAGGGAGACACGCTGAACAATCAGTGTGGGTTATTTCACAAAGATACAATTCTGTTTTAAAAGATTTAAGAGAACAAACAAAATGGTTATGTATGTTCTACACAAAAGACAGAGATAGTTTTGAAAATTGTCTAAGAGAAAATGACGTTATTCCTACTTTGGAAGAAAGACAAAAAATTAAAGAGGAACTAAAAAAAAAGAAGCATCGTAAATTGATATTGAGAAAGGATCAACCTAATGACTATTGGTTAGTCGACCGAACTCGAGGCGAACTCCCAGGAGCTCGATGAGTGAGCGGAGCGAACGAGTTAGCCTTAATTGAAAATTGATTTTATAAAATGGACGTCTCTATGAAAGATTTTAAAATTATTGCAAAGATTTTAGTTGAAGAATTTAATTTAATAGAATGTGCATTAGATGGGGTTGCTCCAAAATGTCTGGGGAATAGTACCTTAATTTCAATTCTTCTTCTTGTAAATGATAATATTGAATATAAATTACCAATGACACAAGTAAAGATGAATCTTACTAAAAACAAACTTCTTAAAAAACTTGAAACTATTATTGTTGAATTGGATAGGCGAGTGAGTTGGGAGCGATTCAAGAATAGTGGCTATGGAAAAGTTAAACAATACAACCCATGGGCTATTTCATATAATGATTTTACAATTATTGCAGAATTTTTAGTTAAAGAATTTTCTTTAAAACAGTTAGCCCCAAAACATACAGGGAATAGAGATTTAATTGGAACTCTTTTTCTTGCTGCAAATAAATATGATGCTTTAAAGGTACTACGGAGACATTCACATTGGGGGGAGAAAATGAGTAAAACCAAACTTCTTAAAAAACTTGAAACTATTCTTTTTAAGATAAACGAAATGACTGATGAAGTTAAAGGGGTGGAAGATATCCATCTTTTATTCGAGTGAGTGGTTGATTTTTATTTTTTTTTAAAAACTATATAAAAATTTAAAACAAGAAAATGTCGATTGATTTTAACGTTTTAGTAAATTGATATTGAGAACGGATCAACCTACTGGCTATTGGTTAGTTGATTAAGCATTAATTAAGCATTACTAAAGCATTACTAAAGCATTGTTTAAGCATTACTAAAGCATTGTTTAAGCATTACTAAAGCATTGTTTAAGCATTACTAAAGCATTACTAATTAAAATGCTATTGGAACTGAAGGTTTAAAAAAACTATAATTATTTTTAAACTTAAAAATAAACTATATAAAATGAATGCCGAAGAATTATTAACCGAATTCGAGGGGCCGAATGGAATGAGGTTGCCCCAGGGAGAAGATGTTGAAGAAGAAAAAAAACGCGAACGATTATCAGCTATTGTAGCTGGTGGTAGTAGTAAACAATATCTCGGAAGAGAGTTACAACTTTCAGACATTGACGCAATGACTTCCGATCAAATAAAAAAACTATATTGTAGATATGAAGCGAGATTAGGAGCTAGTATGACTAAGACATTAGGTAATTCTTTTATTAATTTATATGTTATGGGTGTTTCTAAGTTTTTTAATGTTAACCCCCCAAAACTAATACAAGACTTAGAGGAAGATCCTTTTATAAATCACGCTTTGACTAGTTCATGTTGTGAACTGTACTATAGATATGGAATGTATTTAGCACCTCTTACCGCAATGTTAACAACAGCAAAACATGTTAATCTTGCTAATAATGAAGATGATTCTCAAAAAAAAGATATAAAAAATGAATAGTGAAGCAAATATTAATAATGAAGAAAATATTAATAATGAAGAAAATATTAATAGTGGGGGGAGTAATCTCTCGAAACCTAAAAATCCAAAACGAGTAGCTGCTGGTAAGAAAGGTGCAGAAGCAAGAAAATTAAAAGCAGAATTAAAAAGAAAAGAAGCAGAACTTTTGAAGAAAGAAAATATGGAACTAAAAAATTCGAGCGGAGTTCCTCTTGGTTTAAATTCGACACCAAGACAAATAACAAAAGATTCAGATGATGATGCTTTTCAAAATTCAACCGGAAAGCTTACGACCGTAGGGAGTTCCTCTTCGAACGCAGACGGAGAGGCGACCGTAAGGGAGCGTTCCGCTTCGAATCTCTCGAAATTAGAAATAACAAAAAATTACATACCATTATATGTATCAATCGTAGTTGCTGGATTAGGAGTAGTATATTTATTCGTAAAAAGTAAAAACATTCAAGTCAAAAAAGAAAAAGAAAATATATCTTATGAAATAAAGAAAGAAGAATATAACCCATTTGAATTTAATTAATTTTCTTTTATCTATATTTTTTCTTTAAAAAATGGCAACAGATGGAAAACAAATAGCAAACATGTTATATCATGCAGGAGTAGAAACTGTATTAACAATTGGTTATGCGGAAATAGGCAGAAAACTATTAAAAAGATCAGCACCTAAAGTAGATTTTAATATGGGTGATATTGGAATGTTAACTATTGATATATTACTTGCAATGGCTACAAGAGATATGTTGGTTAAACAAGGTATTATTCCAGCTGATATCATGAAGTAGAGCTCCTTGTCTTATTTTTATTTTTTAAAAAATGTCTAGAGTAATACCAATTAAGTTGGGTGATAAGTATAGTTTCTTATTTTTAGAACAAGATGATGATGTTGAAGAAGTTATAGAAGATTATTCAGAATACGTAGTTTTTGATCCCGTTCCTATTGAAAAAAATTTATCTGATTATTTATTTATTGGCACTAGTATTTTTTTTATTGGTTTAACTATTTGGGATTTTATTAAGTTGATTCCAGCTCCAGTAGAATATCGACCGGAGGGAGTTTACAACATTCGAAGGGCGAGCGAAAGGCAACCATAAGGTGATCGAAAGGGAACCTAGTTTTATTTTTTAAATTTGAGTGAGCGGAGACCGAGTGGAACGAGTTCCTTGGAATGAAATTCACTCCTAATAAATGGCAAGTGCAGCAATAATGATGATTGGGGGAGCAGTTACAAATGCATTAGCTTTTACTGGTGGTAATTATTTATTTTCACATTTAGGAAAAGATTCGGATAAAGAAAGAGAAAGACATGATAAAGCTGTGGAACAATTAGAAGCAGCAAAGGCGGATTGGGAAAAAAAAAGAACTCAAAGATTAGATTATATTAATAAAGAAATGAAAAAAGAACATCATGCCGAACAAACATTTGCTGATGTTGACCAAGCTATGAAAGAATATTATTATGCGAGCGAGCGACCATCGGGAGGCCGAGCGGAGCGAGCTCCTGGGAGTCCCCTTGGGGAACCCAATCAAGGGGATCCTCCAGAACCTAAATTAAGTGATTTTTATACACCCTCAGAAGACCAGAAAAATAGAGAGATTGCTTTTGTTATTGGTGGCATGGCATTAACTGGTTTTGTTGCTTGGAAATTTATATAAAATATAGACAAATAAAATAAATGTAATTTTGGAAAATTTCAAAATTAAAAAAAAAAAAAATTACAAATTGATTTTCTATATTTAAAAATGAGCGGGGTAGAAAAAAAGATGATGGCACAAATGCAAAGTAAAGCACAAATGCAAATCGATATCACAGAAGAACAATTTGATAAAATGTTAAAAGCGCAAAATAAAAATAAAATTTTAAAATGGACTGAATTAGAAATAAATAAAATTTATCAAATTATTGACTTTGAGATAATTGACACCAGTATAGGAAAAAGTACAGTTTTAAAATTAAAAGATGAAACCAAGGTTTGGTGTCCTTCACATCTTGCTACAAAAATAGAGGATAAAGAACCACCATTTTTTATTAGACCTCTAGGATTAAAACCTTGTATAAAAAATAAAAAGAATAATTACCATGCTTATGATTTAATTTTTCTATGAAAATGGAAGAAATATACTATAGCCCTAAAGGATTTTGGAAAGGTGTGACAGCCGTTAGTAAGTTAGCAAAAGAAGCTAAAGTTAATAAAAAACAAGCATTAGAATTTCTAAAGAAACAAGCAGTGTGGCAGATATATTTGCCTGCACCAAAGAAGATAATAAGACCTAAATTTGATGTGTCTGCAAAAAATGAAGTACATCAAGCTGATTTACTGTTCTTACCTTTTGATAGAATAAAAAATAAAACGTATAAGTATGCATTGACATTAGTAGATGTGGGAACGAGATATAAAGAAGCTGTACCATTGACATCGAAAGACAGTAAAGAAGTTGCCGCCGCTTTTGAAAAGATTTATAAAAGACATTTGAACTATCCTAAACTATTACAAGTTGACCCTGGAAGAGAATTTATGGGTGTTGTTTCTCAACTAATGGCTAAACATAATGTTAAAATAAGAAGAGGTAGAAGAGAGATACATAGAGATCAAGGAATCGTAGAGAGATTTAATAGAACTTTGGCTGAAAGATTGTTTGGTTATCAGTATGCAAAGGAGATTGACACACAGAAAAGAAATAGAGAATGGGTTAAGAGATTACCGGACGTGGTTAAGGCTTTGAATAATGAGACAAAAAAACCTTCTCCAATTTTAAAAAGAAAAGTTGATACTGAAATATGTCCTCTGGCAAATGTTAGATATTTATATCAGCCTGGAGAATTAGAAGGAGGTGGTAAGAGAAGAGCTACCGACCCAATATGGTCAGTTGATATTCATAATATAGAATATCATATTATTACACAGGGTATAAGAGTTTATTATTTGAAATCTCCAGCACCAACGAGAGGTTTTGTTAAAGAAGAACTTCTTATTGTTCCTGTTGATACCCATACCCGTATGTCGTAATTCCATCTTCTAGTATGTATTTTTTTGTATCAAGTGGAGAAAGTGTTATTTTGTCTGTTGTTAATCCATATATATTATGATTTACGGATCTTAGCATGTTCATTGAATGTGAATATTTTTTTTTATTGAATAATGAATCCTTATAGTTTTCGAAGTTTATTTGTTTTTTTATTACATATTTTTTTGTACCTTTAGATTTTTTTATTACTTCTTCATCCGCTCTTAATATTGCATATAGTTTAGGTCTAAGACCTACATATTCAGCTATAGGAATTCCCATACATTCGTCTTTAAATTTACCTGGAACTTTTTTATTAGTTGTATCATGTAAGAAATGATCTTTTGGATAATCTGATAGATCAAATTCGTCTTTCATTTCGAACATATCCTTATAAACGTCTTCTGTTTTTATATCTAATAGTAGTGAATCTGTGTCAGTGTATAGCATTGTACAGTTTTCTCCATACTTCTTTTTTATTGTATTGTAATACCAATCAAACATTAACTCTTTTGATAAATCTAGAATAGAGAAGCCAACATAGATTGGTTTATTTAATATTAAATTTGTTTTATTCATATGTACTGCTGATAAATCATCAGAAAATTTAACACGTCTGTTAAAAATTGGTTTGGCTATTATTTTTCTAAGTTTTTCATTTTGGCTTCCATCTGTTTTTATAAGTTTTATATCTACTCTTTTTCTTAGGTTTTCCATAGTTTTACCAAATACTGAACAATTCATTAATTTATAGAAATCTTTTTCAAAATCTGATTTTGCTTGTTTCCTTAGTTCTGTATTGAGGCGGATATACGGTTCCATCCAAGGTTTTTCATTGAACTCAAGGATTCTATGATATTTTGTTACTTTTAAACCTAGTTTCTGATATAAATGTAGATTCCTATAGTGTACTATATACTTTTTCTTATTCATTAGATTAGGGATAAGTTTTTCTACATTTAAAATACTTTTATTATCTAGTAATTCTTTTTGATATTCTGAAAGCCATTCTTCTTTTACTGCAAGTTTTTCCGGAGCAAGTGGATAATCGTTATGTTCTTTATGTAAATGTTTAGGATATTCTAAATCAACTTCTAAAATCCATCCTTTATTTTTTGGACGCTTCTTAACTTTACTCGGATTAACCCATTTGAAACCAGAGTATGGAAGTGGTCTTGACATTGCATGGCCGTATAGATTGGTTGCATCATAGTACATTATATAATTATTCTCTTTATTTTCATCATAATCTTTTACCAAAGGATTATTAGCTTTTGCGTATCGCTTTGAAACCATTGATATTCCACCTCTCATACCTTTTTCTATGAAAAGATGCATATCTATATCTGTTAATAATTCTAATTCTATTTTAGTTGATTTGAGTAAAGCATCCCAGGATAATCCTGGTGCTGTGTAATAATGTAGAGGGTCAAGTTTGTACACTTCCATACAAGTTTTTCTAAATGTTTGAAATATATCAGCTAATAAAAGAAGATCTGTTTTTAAATATAGATCGTGGTAATCACCTATATTTTTACAGTTGTATTCTTTCCATATATTTTTTGCATGATCATAATCTTCTTGTTTGATACTTTCATCTGATAGAGAACTATAAAACTTTTCTATAGGTGGTAATTCTGTTTCATTAAATCTTTCAAATGAATCCATGTATTCATACATATAAACTCCTTTACGTAAAATTAAATCGACCTTATCACCAAACTGACTTTTTATTAATTTGAAATCTGTTTTATCTGTTGTGCCTACTAATTTCTCTAATGATGATGGCATAAATTGAAAACTGTCTAAGAATTTTAATTGTCCAATACTAAATGAAATATATTTTTCTGTATTATTTGCTATACAAGAAATCTTCTCACTCGTAGTTGTATGTATCTTTTGCATTATAAGATGAGAATCATAACCTTTTAGATTATGAAAGACAACAGGTATTTTAGTTGAATATGGTTTTATTTTTAGTTTTAAGTTGCATGATTTATGCGCTGCACCTCTGTATTCGCCTGTGAAATGACAATGATCTCTTACTTTATCTTTTAATAATTCTTTTTCGCATATCCAACAATCTTTAGCATTTTTAAAATCTTCTGTATTTTCTTTTGTCATAATCATTGGTTTAGGATGTTTAAATATGCTGTTAATATTTTCTACTTCTTTTTCTAAATGATTTAGAAAGATTTCTACGGTATTTTCTCCTCTGTATATGATAGGTTCTTTCTCTATTTTACCATCATATCTAACAACTTGATATCCAAACCCGCATGCTTCGTGCTCACTAGTTATTTCCGTTTTATCTCCTTTTTCTTCTGATTTAGGTTTTATTATACTTTCAAAATCTGCATAGATTACAAATGGTACAGGCATTATGTTTTGATAGTTTTTGAATTTGATTGCATCACCTTTTTTAGGCATTTCTATTCTTAAAGGTGTTTTATTTATTCCTTCACAATCTTCTTTATGTCTAGTAAGTAAATTTTCTTTTGAGAAGCAATATAGACATCTATCGCAGTAGTATGTTTTTCCGTTGTGCTTATTGTTTTGATTGCAAATTAATCTGCTAAAAATTTTAATCCAACAGTAATGATATTTTGTATCTTCTGAAATTAACATTAAGTTTATTCTTTTAATATCTTTTGGTTGTTCAGAAATATAGTACGGAAATATTATTTTTTCTCCTTTTTTATATCCGTATACATTTATTGCAAGATTATTTTGTTTTTCTAATTTTGATATCTGCTTTAATGGTGTAGGAGTATCAATATCTTTTGTATTAAGAATATTTTTATAATCGGGATAAGATGAGGGTCTATCAGAATTTTTAGATGTGGGATAAAGTGCGGAAACTATTGATCTGAATAAACACGCATCATCTTTATTTTTTACATTGATTATTGCTTGCTTCTTTTTTAAAAAGATTGGTAGGTCTATATACGAAGAACCTTTAAACGGTTCATATTTTGCTATATTCAAATACAATATTTTACAGTGATCAATTTCTAAACCTGAAGCTGTGTTTGTGAATTTCTCAATCCATACTTGTAAATGAGAAGTTTGTTCATTATAATATTCTTCTATATTTTCATCATTTAATACGGCAATTTGTAGTCCATGATTTGAGGCATCAACAAATTTCTTATTACCGTTTTGTTCATCATGAAAAAATTGAAGAGAAAGACCTACTGAAAACTTAATACCATTATATTCTTTTATGTCTTTTTTGATTTGATCTATTATAATAGATTTTTTATCAGAAAATAATATATAGGGATCTTTATAATTACTAGCGTCAATTTCATATGTTTTTAAATAATTACATTTTGGTTCGTCTACTAATTTAATAGTCTCTGTTTCTTCATCAATAATATCTTTTTTAATTACTTCTGATTTTGTGTTGTTCATTTTTATAAGAATGATTTTTAATCATTGTTTATTTTTTATAAAAAATAAAATAATCTGGATTTCTTCCCATAAAAGATTTAAAAGCTTCTCTATATTTTTCTTTATTTTCTCTATAGTGTTTTTGTCTCATTGGTTTTTCACATTGTTTACATTTTCTTCTATAACCATCTTTACATCGTTTTTCTTTTCTAAATAAATTAAAGGGTTTAAACTCTAAACAATAATCACAAATTCTTCCTTCTAGATATTTGTTATTCATTTTTTCTATGTCCATTTTTAGAGAATTTTTTTTTAGTTATCTCTTTTTTTCCACCCTGATTTAGTTCTTCTGTACCTCTTTGGAAACTGCAATTTTTTCACTAAAAAACCAGATACTAGAGGGGGCCCATTGGTAGTCTGTTTTTTTTTATTTTTTCCTCCCTGATTTAGTTCTTCTGTACCTCTTTTTTTCTGTGCCTCTTTTTTTTACTTTTTTTACTTTTCTATTTTTTAGCAATTTTTAGCAACTACTATATATATACAAAAGGAGAAGCGAAGCGGGATCGGGCTGCGAGCGGAGCGAGTGAGCCCGATCTCTCCTTTTGTATATATATTGTACTTTGCAGAGATTTCCTGTGATTTCGATTGGATTATCAAGAATCATTATCTATTCATTTTCGTCAATGCACATGTTTACAAAACTTTTAACCCTTTACTTCATATAAATGCGTTTCACACATTTGCAAATGGAGTAGACCAACGTTTACAAGTTTATTTGTATAAATGCAAGAACAGACGACTTCTAAAGGCAGAACCTGGTTGCCCCATCAGCGAAATTGGCAGCAACACAACTCTGTCTATATTCGATCGAGGAAATACCGGTCTTAACCCTTTCCCTCGTATCAACGCTTTATCGCAAACATAGTAGACAAAGACCAGACATCTAATATCAGGGTTCACTCTATTTCCATATAAAAATATATAGATCTGATCTGATCCTAGAGTTTTTGTTTGAACCAAATGTTCCCTTGAAAAGTTTACATGATTAAGCAAACGGGTTATTAATATTCAATTAATTGATCAACTCGTGTAGATTTATAAATGTTCCTTAGAGAAAGAGCTTAACACTGCTTCAAACCGAACTGGCTCCAAGTTATAGCTAAAGACTCACAAATCCCCTTTAACAACCAACTCACACAATGTTTAGTGATTCAAATCTCTGAGAGTGTCATAAAACATTGTTTTCGTTAAGAGACAGCAAAAATGATTACTGTTTTTAATTTATTTTTCATTTACATGTATGTTTAATGCTAAAGTCCAGCATGATGACTTCAAGAGTTATAAAAATCATTTTAATATTTGTCTTTTGTATCCCCCTTCTTTGAAATCATTTCAAAAGCTTGAATCCACATCAGTTGCTAAAAACTGTCCGGAATATCGAGGCGTCATGTCAATTTCATTTGCTCTAACAGGCTTCAGCCGCTAGCCGCTCTGAACTGATTCTGAACGCAGGTGCAATATAAAATAGACCGACTTACTGGGTAAATTGTCACTTTCTTCGGTAAATAGACACTTACTAAATAAATGGCCAGTAACGGCTGATTTACTAAAATAAATCGCCAGAGAATTTGAAAAATACTGCAACGCCATTGGACAAAATATAATTTCAACCACTAAGTATAAAGACAGGACACTCATTAGTTGTCCAGTTATTGACAAAGAAGTGGCTGATGGACGGACTGACGGACGGACGGACGAGCGCTATACCATAATACGACCGAAGTTACCTTCGGGCGTATAAAAATTATTCAACCAGACCGAGATTCCAACTTTGATGTAACTCATCTTGATTTAGATTTCTGCAAAACATAAAGTTGATACCTCGAACCACTTCGAAAAAAGTGTGGACAATTTAAAATGTGACAAAAAAAAATTCAAGTTCAAGGGACATAACTCCGGCAACACTCATTCAACTACATCCAGATTTGAGCTGAAGCTATAACTCATCTAAATTTAGCTGTATAACAAAGTATAAAGTTAATATCTTGACCACTTTCAAAAAATGTCTGGAAAATTGAAAACTATGTTCAAGGGCCACAACAATTATTCAACCAGGCTGAGATTCGAGCTTAAATTTAACACATCTAGTGTTAGTTTTATACCAAATATAAAGTTAACCCTTCGCTTGCTATTTGCGTCAATATACCTACCTGTAAATAGTGAATACCCAGATGAGACAGCTCCCGCAGGAGCTGTCTCATCAGGGTCTGCACTATTTACCAGTTGATTGTGCAACCAGTGCACTCCACAGCAGTGATTGCACAGCGAAATACTTGTACACAGTGAATATATATGTAATTATACAACAGGGCATGGGTAAAGAAGGAGAAATGTATTTTAAAATTCAGCAAGCGAAGGGTTAACACCTCTAACCACTTCAGAAAAATGTCCAGACAACATGCGGAATGGTGGATGGACATGCGCATGTACACAACCAAAAACTATATTCCCCTTTGGCTTTTGCCGGTTGAGGACTAACGCGATCAAATTGTAAAGGAATCTGTTACATAATGTCTCCCAAATGAAACGGGCAAAAGGTATTGATCACCAATATATCTAAATTTTAACAATCATAGGCCATGACACGGATACTGTGGCAAGCACCTGCCATTAAGTAATAACCCTTTCTTCCATGAATATTCATGTAAGATGAAAGAAAATTTGTCTATTGGACACGGATGCCCCCGCCAGGTTTTTGTGTCACCTGCGGAGAGGCAGTGTGTCATTAAGGGATCACTTTTCCGCCGTCTGTCCGTCCCACTTTATTTTTTGGCCGTCATTTCTAAACTAATCGTTATAGAGCTTTCAAATTTCATATGTGTCTTCCTCTCAATGAGGACCATGGTGCAACTAAGGTCCATCACTCTGCATGCAATACTTTTTTAGTTATTCCCCTTTGTTCACTTTCTTTTTTTGGCCGTCATCTCTGAACTAATCATTATAGAGCTTTCAAATTTCACATGTGTCTTCGTCTCGCTGAGGACCATGGTGTAATTGAGGTCTATAACTCTGCATGCAATACTTTTTGAGTTATTCCCCTTTGTTCACACTTTCTTTTTTGGATGTCATTTCTAAACTCATTATTATAGAGCTTTCAAATTTCAAATGTGTCTTCCTCTCATTAAAGACCAGTGATGTAACTAAGGTTCATCACTCTGCATGCAATACTTTTTAAGTTATTCCCCTTTGTTCCGATTTCACTCCAGGATATTTAAGTTTTTGTGTCAGCTGCGAGCAGGTGACACAGGTGTTCCTCCAAACACTCCTGTTGCTAAATTGCATTAAAATTCATTAAGAAATCTTTGATGAAAATTTTACAGGCCAATCTATGTACAATTCAATCAAACAAAAGTTTTTTTGTCATTAATGATCAAAATTCAATAAAAGCGTCGGCAAACAGAAGTAGATGAATGACAGACCTGAAAAGGGGAGACACGGTACAACTCACTATGATTATGCTTCAGACCAAATATGAAGTCATTCCAACATACACAAGCCATGGAATCTTTGACGCAAATTTTACTGGACGGACATATGGACAGACAAGGGTAAAACTTAATGCCCAGTCGCCTAAAGGTAAGGGCATAAAAAAATGATGAAATGAATATTAAATGTAGCCGGGTAGAGATTATGGTGAAATAAGTTGATAGGCTTTACTGTGTGGCTTGGTAGCTCAGTTGGTAGAGTGTTGGCATGGTAAGCCAGAGGCCCTGGGTTCGAGTCCCAGTCGAGTCACAACTTTTTCACCATGTTACATTTGGCGCCCAACGTAAATAACCCATAAGGTGATTTATATGAAGATAATATGAAGATTATATGAAGATAATTGTGTAGCAAATAGCCCCCGGTTTGGAACACCCAACCGGTCTATGAAATATAACAAGCAATGCTATATATCAAAATGTTTGCCAGGGTCTATAGTATATGAAATTGAAATTCATTTTGACTGAAGTGGTTGGAGTTGGCAGAAATCCAAGATGGCCGCCAAGATGGCCGCCAAAATTGAGAAAAAACAAACATATAATATTTTGTCTTAATTTTTATCTATTATTGTACCTACTGAATCCAAACCTGTTTTATTTTGACTAATGATTAAGAAATATCTTTAAAATAACAAATTTGTTGTGAAGTTCATAGAGGTTAAGCCTAAATATAAGGTCAAAGGTCAAAATTCATACAAATTTGGCCTCTGACAAATATTTTTGTTCCCTACATTCTAAGTATGAAATATTTTAACAAACAGTGTGCATAATATATGAAATGGTATATGCTTTGTTAACTTCCAGAACTGTTGAATTAGTTATACAATATTTGTTGTTGCCATGGAGATATTAAAGATGACTGCCAAAATTAAGAAAAAAGACAAAATATCATTATTTGCTTAATAAATGTATTATTCTTGTACCTACTGGCACCGAATCTGTTTTGCTTTATCTATAATCATTGAATATCCTTGACTTGAATTACATTTAATTTGTATAAATCAAAGTGTAGTTCAAGGTCAAAGGTCAAATTGTGTCTAAATATGACATCTGACAAATGTTCTTGTTTCCAATTAATCCAAGTATGATATATTTGGAAACAAATTGGTACATCAAAATGTTTAATATCACTTCCCAGTAAATGTAGATCTAGCATATACATATAATATATTGACACAGTTTCTTATTCGTCATACGATTATCTTTCAATATGCGACGTGTCACGGCATTGGGTCTTATTGCATATATGTACAATGGCGCTCCAGATCAGTCGGCCCATGTGAAGAGTCTGACCATAGAGCTAGAGTGTCCATTTTTCTGTACAATATGGCCACATTTACTTAAAAAGTATAGTTATCAGGTCAGACTGTGCAGACAGACAAACAACTCTAACAAAAACGATGTATAAAGGGAAGTAACTCAAAATGTTGCTACCATAGTAATGGACTTGATGAATGATACTTCCACTCATTATGCGCTTTCCACACCACATTTTTCAACAACAAAACTGGTTACAGCTAATAACTTAATATTGATACCAGAGTTATAGCTCTTGTGCATGACACTTCCTTTCATCATGCTCTTTCCATGTATGAAATGTAATTCCAATAGCAATCAGTAGCACAGGAGTTATTTATCGGACAAAAAAATGTAACAAAGGGCAATAACTCCAAATGTATTGAAGCCAGAGTTGTGGCTCGAATACATGACACTTTCTCTCTTTCCATGTATGAAGTTTCAATCCAATGGCATGAGCCGTAAAGGAGTTATTGTCCGGACAAACAAGGGTGGTAAAAGGTACAAGGGGCAATAACACATGATACTTCCTCTCACTATGCTCTTTCCATATATGAAGTTTCAACCAACTGGCATCAAGCATATATATTTATCGTTCGAACAAGAAAATGTGATGGACAGACAGACAGATCGACAGACAGACAACTCTCACAAAAACAATATGTCATATAATATGGGGTGAGACACAATTAAGATTAATTTGTTATCACAGCACATGAACAAAAACAATAAAATATAAGCAATAAACTCCATTTTTACCAACATGTAAAATAGAACCACAGAATCAATCGCACGGAATATTTACAGGAGACATGCTCCAACATCTTTACTTATACGTTAATCAATGTTACTCTATTTATATACTCATGGATTTCGATGCACATGTCAGGCATTATTTGTTCATCTGCAGCACTTGGACTATCATTTACTTTGTAGAAGTAGATCTGTTGGAGGCAAACAAAAGAGGTATGAGCATAAGTTTGGCATGCTGATGCATAGTCCAGGTAGGGTCTCTTGTAGATGAAATGAACATCTTGAGGGATGAGGACACTCTGTGGTGTGTGGTGGTCTAGTGGTAACGCGCTTCACTACCAGTCCGGGGTCCGGCGTTCAAATCCCGGTCCCGCCCGGAAATGTTAGAGAAGATTTTCAGTGTCTCCAACCCGCACCTCCTCTCCACCCAGGGGTTAATTGGGTACCTGTGAGGGTCACTAGCCGGTATTGCGGTGTTAGCAGTGCTCAACATTGTTGGCGAATGACTCCATGACCAGGGAAGTAAATGTACAGTCGGCTGAACGGTCATTTGGACAGAAAGTAGACTATAACTATGTACTTTACTGTTTCACTCTCGAGAGATAATCATCCCATACTTTGATTGTCGATGAGATATGTCAGCATTTATTTCTGAACTTATCCCAACAAAGGCGTTATGTGGCGGAAGATAGTGTCATGCCAGCTCCACTTTGTATGTCACCATATGTTTCTCCTAACGTTGACCGCATCGTATATACAACAGCAGGAACAATCTAATTCTTCACATCACACTTCAAAGTTTATCAGAAGGCGGATAGGTGAGGCTTCATCAATCGTTTTGAATGCGACTAGTGCTCTGTCAAAGTATTTGCCTGACAGTAAATAGCAACTGTGGCTGCTGCATATAAACCTATATCTGTCAATAGCTGCTTAAGACCAGCTTCTCCATAGAGGTGACCTATTCCTCTGAACACGGACATGAGGACATGCATTACCCAATAACTCATCCTGTCTGCACCAGACAACTTCCAATGCATTGGTTAGAAGGCTCATGTCGAACACAATCGGTATATATGACTGCTCCAGACAATTGAGAACGTCCTTGACTCAGAGGAATGTGGTGTGCACAGTGCTGTAGTCTGTGATAGTGGCAATAATGATGGATTTGTATGCTATACTTAAAGTATTTATGGAATCTTCCTGCGTGCAAGTACTTGCATAAAATATGCTGCAGGGAGGAATGACTTTGACATAATTGGATATGTCATCACAAAAAACCTGAACAACGTCAAAATGCGTACAATAGATTATAGTTCTTTCAGCTGAGCTTGGTTTACATCGTCAGGATTTGGTGGCTGTATTTCGTCTAGATTAACAGGTGGACCAAAGAGAGGACATGGTATGTTTGTTGATTTCCGGTATGGTGTGATGCTATAGATTTCCACCAGGCATGGCCTTGCTATCAAATATTCGAAAATATGTACTTGGAAGATGCTGAGCAAGCATATGGTCTTCAGATTTGCGGCTTACCAGAATGCCTGTCATTGCACTTGTGGTTCTCTTCCCAACGACAGTCTTTTCATTGTGGTCCCAATTGTCAGCAACACCCACAGTGTAACTCAATTTTACCCTGCGCATTCGCGCAGTCTGATCTGAGAGACACTGTCTGCTAATATGTAGAATAGGGTTTCTTTGACTTACCAGCGGGCAGTGTAGCTCTCGTGTCAGAATGCCAAGATGCACAGGCTGATCTGGAGCTACACTCATGTCATGTGACAAATGTCGCCTGTTGTGACAAAAGTATTTAATCACAATTGTTCAGGGCATTCCATTGAAAGTGTTTAATAACATCAGCAAATCATTCAAAGCAGTAATCATCAAACAATGAAATAGGTTTAACATATAAAATATTAAGTTATATAATTACATATTCAAAACAAGATGTGTTTGTGAAACACTATGCCCCCTTGATATGATATTTGACCCTAAAGGATGACCTTGATCTTGACATGTCACCCCTCAAACTGTGCAGCTTCATGGGGTGCACATGCATACCACATATCAAGTCTGTATCTCTACTGGTTCAAAAGTTATGGCCAATGTTAAAGTGTGTGACCTTTGACCATGAAGGATGACCTTGACCTTGACATGTTACCCCTCAAACTGTGCAGCAAAATGAGAAACACATGCACACCAACTATCAAGTCTGTATCTCTACTGGTTTAAAAGTTATGGCCAATGTTAAAGTCAATGACCTTTGAACCTGAAAGATGACCTTGACCTTGAAATGTTATCCCCTTAAATGTGCAGCTTCATGAGATACACATGCATACCAAATATTAAGACTTTATCTCTATTGGTTCAAAAGTTATGGCCAATTTGAAGTTGGTGACCTTTGACCTTGAAGAATGACCTTGACATTTCACCCCTCACACCGTGCAGCTTCATGAGATACACAATCATGCCACATATCAAGTCTCTATCTGTACTGGTTCAAAAGTTATGGCCAATGTTAAAGTCAGTGATTTGACCCATATGTTTGACCTCTGACCTTTAAAGATGACCTTGACCTTGACATGTCACCCCTCAAAATGTGAGGCTTTATGAGATACATATGCATGCCAAATATCAAGTCACTAGCTGTACTGGCTCAAAAGTTATGACCAATGTTAAAGTTACAGACAAAGAAACAGACAATTTGACCTTTGACCCTGAAGTATGACCTTGACCTTGACATTTCACCCCTCAAAATGTGCAGCTTCATAAGATACATAAGCATGCCAAATATCAAGTCTGTATCTCTACTGGTCAAAAAGTTATGGCCAATGTTAAAGTCGGTGATTTGACCCATATATTTGACCTCTGACCTTGACCTCTGACCTTGACCTTGACATGTCACCCCTCAAAATGTGCGGCTTCATGAGATACATATGCATGCCAAATATCAGGTCTCTATCTGTACCGACTCAAAAGTTATGACCAATGTTAAAGTTGCGTTAATGTTACAGACAAAAAACAGACAATTTGACCTTTGACCCTGAGGATGA
Organism: Azorinus chamasolen; assembly: GCA_963576725.1. Classification (NCBI taxonomy): domain Eukaryota; kingdom Metazoa; phylum Mollusca; class Bivalvia; order Cardiida; family Solecurtidae; genus Azorinus; species Azorinus chamasolen. Next base: position 6,811,877 of record OY755250.1, on the reverse strand, counting down.
CCTTGACCTTGACATGTCACCCCTCAAAATGTGCGGCTTCATGAGATACACAAGCATGCCAAATATCAAGTCTCTATCTCTACTGGTCCAAAAGTTATGGCCAATGTTAAAGTCGGTGATTTGACCCATATATTTGACCTCTGACCTTGAAGGAGATACATATGCATGCCAAATATCAGGTCTCTATCTGTACCGACTCAAAAGTTATGACCAATGTTAAAGTTGCGTTAATGTTACAGACAAAAAACAGACAATTTGACCTTTGACCCTGAGGATGACCTTGACCTTGACATGTCACCCCTCAAAATGTGCGGCTTCATGAGATACACAAGCATGCCAAATATCAAGTCTCTATCTCTACTGGTCCAAAAGTTATGGCCAATGTTAAAGTCGGTGATTTGACCCATATATTTGACCTCTGACCTTGAAGGATGACCTTGACCTTGACATGTCACCCCTCAAAATGTGCGGCTTCATGAGATACATATGCATACCAAATATCAAGTCTCTATCTGTACTGGCTCAAAAGTTATGACCAATGTTAAAGTTGCTGACAAACAAACAGACAAACAGACAAACAGACAGACAGACAGACAGACAGACAGGGCAAAAACAATATGCCCCCCAGATCTTATCTGGGGGGCATAATAAATAATAAATATTAAAAAAAAAACCAACTTATGTCAGTATGAATATAATTTAGTAAGTGTGCTATCATTCAGTTCTGTACACGACTAGAGATGACAAATTGGTATTTATTTACGGTAACACAATTTAGATACAATAATGATGATGATAAACCCGTATCCTGCCACAGACAGCATTTGTGGTTTGTCATATGCGAAAAATGTAGCTCCAGATCAGCCTGCATATCCGCGCAGTATGAACTTAGAGCGACACTGTCGCAAAAATGTAAAATAATCTCATTGACTATAAATCAGTAGACAGTGTAGCTCGAATAATAGTGCTGGTTAACGTATATAAGAATATATCTACTAGCTGTATAAGATACGGGATGAGCTTACCAGACTCATGTATTACTTTTTCCCTGTCGTGCCCTTAACGGCTACCCTGCAGGTGCTCTGACTTCAGCAAAGTCATTGAGTACATATTTGACGGATTGTCACAGTTATTATGCTATGTTTTACATATTGTCATGTGTTTATCGTCTTCTATGTTGTGGGTAAGTCCGGCGGGGATACCTTTATTTACACTACTTGTAAAGGTAGGGTGACTTTGAGAGAAGTGTGAGGTTAGGACGTCCGTAAACCGGTTTAAACCCCCAGTGGTGTTTTTGCTACTGACCGTGCCAAGGCGGTACTCTCTTTGTCACCCTTGCTTTTGTTTGTCTTGAGTCTTTGTGCTTGTAGATTTGTTCATGTGTGGAATGTTTGTCTCTAGTTTTTGTGTGTTTGTTGGTGTTTTCTGTGCTCATCTCGTGTGTGTGTGTGTGGCAGTGTGCATTTGGGTGTGTAGTTGTGTGCGTGTATGTGTCATGCTATCTATCGGTGTTTTGGTGGTGATTGCGTCTTGTATGGGGCTTTGTCTGCTTGACTTTACTACTTTTCCATTTAACTGTTAAAAGGAAAACAAAATAGCATTAATCTAACTTCTTTGAAAAAGAAGAAGAAACTTTTCATACATGCTTGTTGGTATTTTTTCTGAAGAATCCGTCGCTTTCTTGTTCTTACTTGCGATTTATTCACCAGATGACATTGAAGCAGACTACATAAATAGTGGCTAAATCATATACAATGGGATGGGGTGGAGTGGGGGTTTCTTTGCATTTCTTACGAAAATATAATTTACTTCATACAATGTAGTAACAAAACAACTATTTTTGGTTTAATTGGTTTCCATTCGAAAGTTTTACGATAAATTCAGTTGATATCCATTTAACAGGCATCATCAGTTCCACTTATTGTGATAAAATGGCAAATGCACATCACAGACATGTGATCCACAATCTTTGATATAACAATGGCAACCAGATATCTTAAAGGAAAAGTGCTATACATGTACATACGTGTTAGAATACAATAAATGGTATTTTATTTTTGTAAGGAGTGTTTCACATTAAAAAAAACTTTTTAAATGGCCATTTTTTAGATAAATTGACTATTGACCTTGAACTTGACCTTGAAATTGACCTTAATCTGTACATTATTAAACGATTGAAAGTACATAATTTGAAGAAGATTTGTTTACGCTTAAAACAAAACATTTTGGATTAAATATATGCAAATATACCGGAGTAATGCTGGAATTGGGTAAACTTGGTTGTTTTTTAAATTTTGGCGGCCATCTTGGATTTCTGTCGACTCCAACCACTTTGGCACTAACGAACATCGTTTTCAAATTATACAGTCCCGGATAAACATTTTGATATATGACACATCTTGTTATATTTCATAGACCGGTTGACCCCCTAAATATGCAAGATACCAAGTCCCGTTTGCTACACTATAATGAGTAATAATAAGAAACTCGTGGAGTGTTTTTTGAGTAAGAATTCGGGACGAATTCTTGTGTAGAGGGGGTGTGTGTAGCCGGGTAGAGATTATGGTAAAATAAGTTGATAGGCTTTACTGTGTGGCTTGGTAGCTCAGTCGGTAGAGTGTTGGCATGGTAAGCCAGAGGCCCTGGGTTCGAGTCCCAGTCGAGTCCCAACTTTTTCACCATGTTACATAAATAATTGATTTATTTATACAAGAGGGCCAGATTGGCCCTAAAGCGCCCACCAGACAATCAGAGGAGAAGATTTTAAAAGTTTTCATTATATTTTTATGCCCCCATTGACGATAGTCGGGGGCATATTGTTTTTGCCCTGTCTGTCTGTCTGTCTGTTTGTCCGTTTGTCTGTTTGTTTGTCAGCAACTTTAACATTGGTCATAACTTTTGAGCCAGTATAGATAGAGACTTGATATTTGGCATACATATGTATCTCATAAAGCCGCACATTTTGAGGGGTGCCGTGTCAAGGTCAAGGTCATCCTTCAAGGTCAGAGGTCAAATATATGGGTCAAATCACTGACTTTAACATTGGCCATAACTTTTGGACCAGTAGAGATACTTGATATTTGGCATGCTTGTGTATCTCATGAGGCTGCACATTTTGAGGGGTGACATGTCAAGGTCAAGGTTATCCTTCAAGGTCAGAGGTCAAATATATGAGGGGGCAGTGTTTCACAAACACATCTTGTTCTATTGAAAATTAGGCCGCCCTGGGGCAAGGCAGGGCAAATTTTGACCAATGGGCCATACTTTATATAACTTCTGTAGAGGACATGAACATGATGCCATGTACCACATATGAAAGCTGAGAACCTTCCAATTTCAGATGAGAAAATTTTCAAAGTTTGCACTACATGTATGTTTCTATTGACAACTGGCTACCCCTGGGGCGAGGCCAAATTTGACCCCAGGGGCATAACTTATTTTACTTTTGTAGAGGACCCAAATATGATGCTATGTGCCAAAGATGAAGGTTGAGAACCTTGTAGATTCAGAGGAAAAGATTTTTAAAGGTTCAAATTGTTGATGACTGATGACGGACGACGAACATCAGGCGATCACAAAAGCTCACCTTGAGCACTTTGTTCTCTGGTAAGCTAAAAAGCACAAGGACACATAAATGTTTGTCCATGGCAGAAACTTTAGACACATATCTATATTATACCATAAGCAAACAGAGCAGACCCTGATCAGATGGTTCCTATAGGAGCTGTCTGATCTGGGTCTACTTTGTTTGCAAAGGCGTAGAAAGGGGTAACAAGAAAGATAAAACTATTTTACCTAAAATTTCAAAGTATGCCTATTAATATACAAAATTAAATGAATGTTAGGAAATTAAAAAACAACACTTATAACGTTTGTTCAATTTATTCACCAAAAAAATTCAAAACACTGCCATAAATAAACACTATACACTATGAATATTTTTTTAAGAAATTATGACATCATGAATATTAATTAGATAAATTGTTACAACAGCACATAGAAACACGGAAGTTTTTGGTCAGAAACTGTAGATTCATATGATAAGCAAGCAGAGCAGACCCAGACCAGAGGCATCTGATCTGGGTCTACTTTGTTTACAAAAGCAGAAGGCACCTACAGAAACCACATGATCTGGGTCTACTCTATTTGCAAAGGTGAAGAAAGGCGTATTTATGGAGTAAAGTTTAAGACCCTTTGCAGGCTAGCAGTGAATTTGTGTTAGTTTGGATCCAGATTAAATCGTGAGTAACTCCGCGTTCCGTCACCACCCAAACTGTTTGTATAATTGAAGAAAAGTCATTTTTTATGGCAGACGACAATTTTTAATGGCAGACGACAAATATTTTGTTTATGTGCAGAGAGTCAACATCAGGGTCCAAGCTTTTGATTGGTCAGTATTGAGTTCTCAAATCTGACCAATCAAAAACATGAGAACGAACTTGGACTCAACTAAAAGTTTTATAAGCATGGACCTAAGTTTGTACAACAGAAAAAGCAAGAATTCATCTGAAAACGCATATACAAAGATTTACAAGTTAACAAGTTAATACCACTACAACTGTAATCCATACACTTTTGTTAACCCTTTCCCTCATATAAACACTTTTTACATATCTGCAAACAGAGTAGACCCAGAACAGACGGCTCCTATAGGAACTGTCTGATCAGGGTCTGCTATGTTTGTTATTGTAATTTGATAAATCTGTTTCTTTAGTTTCTAAAATGGCTACAATGTTCCACCTTTCTTATTTCATTAATTTCTATTTTGTCCATGAGTATTCAGAAGGTATTGAAAATTGTAACACATAAAAACAGGGAAAGGGTTAAAATTATTGTAAGTTCTAACATAAAAATTGCATCTGGAAGTTACAACAATTATATGTTTGTTTGTACAGAGGGCCAGATAAGATGCTTAAATTCAACAATTTTCAAAATAACTTCTTTATTTCTCCACCAAACCCTATGTTCTGAACACTCTTTAGAATCGTCTCGAAGAGTGGTCATAACATAGTGTTTGATGGAGAATTGACGTTTTCAGTTTTTTTGAGGTCGCACCTTTTTCGGTTGCTTACGAGTATTTAAGTACGCACCCTTATCTGTTTGCGAACATTCATGTAAGACATAATGACATCATTAACCCTCTACTCCGTCAATACGCCTTTCTATGCCTCTGCATACAGAGTAGACCTAGATCAGACGGCTCCTATAGGAGCTGTCTAATCAGGGTCTGCTCTGTTTACATATGGTATAATATAGATATGATTCTAGTTTCTGTCCAGGCTGAAAATTCTTGCGACTGTGTGCTGTTACAACAAATTAATCTAATTAATATTCATGACGTCATTATTTCTTATATGAATATTCATGGAGGAAAATGTTAATACGTATAAATTGAATTTTCATCATGGAATATGTACACTTGATTGTTTAGGATAGCTAGGGTTCATGCTTAAAAAAATTTAGTTGAGTCTGAGTTCTTTTTCAAGTTTTTGATAAGTCAGATTTGAGCCTTTGGCTCAAATCTGACCAATAAAAAACTTCAGAGCTCAAATCTGACCAATCAAAACCAACCTTGAAGCTGTATAGTCAGATGTACTATGGTTTAATAATCAAACAGAGCACACACTGAGTTGAGTTCTCAAGCTTTTGATTGGTCACATTTGAGTTCTCAAGCTTTTGATTGGTCAGATTTGAGCCAGGGGCTCAAATCTGACCAATCAAAAACTTGAGAACGATCTCAGACTCAACTAAAAGTTTTATAAGCATAGACCCAGATGACTCTTACAGGAGTCATCTGATCATGGTCTATTCTGTTTACAAATGCGTGAAAAGGAAAATGTTAAAAACATTTCATTCACATCACATCCTGCTACTTACAGGTAGAGGAAGATCCCCGACATTTTCCGTACACGTAAAAATATACATTGTTTCCGTGCACAGAGCACCTGGGTACAAGAACGGAACACCAAAGACTTTAAATAATACTATCGATCTACTGAAAGCCGGCTGGAAAACTTCCTCAATGTTATTTGTTCTATGATAAATCTGTCATACAAGGTTAAGAATTATTTTTAGCCCTTGAATCCATGAATACTTATGTGTTAAACCCCGCCCCTCTTGGCATATTTATTATCTCAAACAGTATTTTGATATGTATTAGGACTATCATTTTTTATTTCTATGATAAACTAAGAACAAAAATATCCTGACAACAAACAGTGCAGAACCTAATCAGACAGCTCCATATAATTATAAGACGTGTAAATTAAAACATTTTCATGAATATCTTCTTTATTTCTTCACCAAACCCTATGTTGCGACCACTCTTTAGAATCGTCTCAAAGAGACGATTCTAAAGAGTGGTCACAACATAGGATTTGGTGGAGAAATGACGATTTTAGTATTTCTAAAGAGTGGTCACAACATAGGATTTGGTGGAGAAATGACGATTTTAGTATTTCTAAAGAGTGGTCACAACATAGGATTTGGTGGAGAAATGACGATTTTAGTATTTCAATAATTATATACATCATTATCTCTTGCTCTGTATTAAAACGTGTATATATACTGATCAGATGGCCAAGTCTATAGGAGCTGTCTGATCTGGGTCTATACTGTTTGCAAAAGGTGCAGAAAAGTGTATCTATAGAGTAAAGGGTTGAATATTAACAGAGCTCCAGATAAGATGAATAAATTACAACATTTTCAAGTATAACTTATTTATTTCTCCACCAAACCCTATGTTGTGACCACTCTTTAGAATCGTCTCTTTGAGAGGATTCTAAAGAGGGGTCACAATATAGGGTTTGGTTGAGAAATGACGATTTTAGTATTTGGGTTCGCATCGTTATCTGTAGCTCTGTATTAAAATAATTTTGACTACACAAACAGAATTTATTAGGGGGAATATTCATGTAGGAGCCCTCTGATCAGGGTCTCTGTTGTTAGCTCATGAATATACAATTTTACCATGGTAACAGATTCCTTTTTTCATCGTAGCATTACAAAAATCCAACAAGAGCACTGCATACAGGTGCCAACGCTTGTCTGTTCGATTGTAGCTCTTGTGACGGTGAACAAGTTTCAAATGCATTGCATGAAAAGTAAAGAAGTAATAGCCAACGATAAATATTCTCGACAATGACGATTACAGTAAAACCGGAGTTACGACAACAGCTCTTTTTTTTTTCCTTCGAAGACAGACAAGCTAATAATAAACATTCATACAGTCATTGTTACTTGTAGGAATATTCATGAGGAAAGAGCTATATAAAGATTCAGGCAACTATGGCAACGCTGTACGAACCCTTTACTTCATAAATATGCCTTTCAACTCCTTTGAAAACAAAGCAGACCCAAATCAGATGGCTCCTATCCCTTGTAATGGAGAACAAGTGAAGTTTCATACAGAAACTTCTACTTCTGTAGAAACGATACAAAAATGTCAAAGTTTTTGCATGACAATGATTACATCACCAAGGCAACCCTTTCATTATTTGCACACAAACAACCTAAACATCAGTTAAACCTATACCTCATGTAGAAAGACTATGAATATCAACTAGATGAATTTTTATAATGAACTTTAACCCTTTACCTTATAGGCTATTTTTAGATACAACCTCTTTGAATGAATCTACCAAAAAGGAGCATTAACTAGAGAAAAGTAAAATTTTAGAATGTTTTAGTATGAAACCATTGTGATAAATAGAGCATTTGCTCCTATAGGAGCAAATGCTCTATTTATCACAATGGTTTCACAAAGTGACTTTTACAGAGTCGTCAAAAGTCGTCAATATGAGGGAATGGGACAAAAGTCGTCAAAATGAGGGAATGGGACAAAAGTCGTCAAAATGAGGGAATGGGACAAAAGCCGTCAAAATGAGGGAAAGGGTTAAGTACAAGGAATTTTTTATCACGAAAGAAACTACAAAAATCAAGAGTTATAAGCGACAGAGCAGACCCTGATCAGACGGCTCCCACAGGAGCTGACAGTCTGATCTGGGTCTGCTCTGTTTGCAAGGGCTCGAAAAATGCACTAATATGAAGGAGAAGTTTAACTCTTGCACGCTAGTGGTGAAACTGTGATTGCCTATGCAAACAGTTTGGATCCTAATGAGACGCCGCATTATGCCGCGGACTCTCATCAGGATCCATAGTGTTTGTCACTTTCACCAGTTTTGCAAACAAGAGGGCCAGAATGGCCCTGAAGCGCTCACCAGACAATCAGAGGAGAAGATTTTCAAAGTCTTCACTATATGTTTTTATAGAAAACTAGCCGGCCCTGGGGCGGGCCAATTTTGACCCCAGGGACATAATTTATATAACTTTTGTAGAGGACTTGAACATGATGCTATGAGCCAAATATGAAAGCTGAGAACCTTTCAGTTTCAGAGGAGAAGATTTTCAAAGTTTTCTCTATATGTTTCTACTGAAAACTACCCACCACTGGGGCGGGGCCAATTTTGACCCCAGGGCCATAATTAATATAACTTTTGTAGAGGACCTGAACATGATGCTCTGTGCCAAATATGAAAGCTGAGAGCCTTCCAGTTTCAGAGGAGAAGATTTTCAAAGATTTCACTATTTGTTTCTATTGAAAACTTCCCACCCCTGGGGCGGGCCCAATTTTGACCCCAGGGGCATAATTTATATAACTTTTGTAGAGGACCTGAACATGATGCTCTGTGCCAAATATGAAAGCTGAGAGCCTTCCAGTTTCAGAGGAGAAGATTTTCAAAGATTTCACTATTTGTTTCCATTGAAAACTGCCCACCCCTGGGGCGGGGCCAATTTTGACCCCAGGGCCATAATTAATATAACTTTTGTAGAGGACCTGAACATGATGCTATGTGCCAAATATGAAAGCTGAGAACCTTCTGGTTTCAAAGGAGAAGATTTTCAAAGTTTTACTATATGTTTCTATTGAAAACTTCCAACCCCTGGGGCGGGGCCAATTTTGACCCCAGGGGCATAATTTATATAACTTTTGTAGAGGACCTATAGGTGATGCTATGTACCAAAGATGAAAGCTGAGAACCCTGTAGATTCAGAGGAGAAGATTTTTAAAGGTTCAAATTGTTGACGCCCGACGACGCACGACGCACGCCGACGGACGACAGACATCTGGCGATCACAAAAGCTCACCCTGAGCACTTTGTGCTCTGGTGAGCTAAAAATGAGAGAAAGTTTATTTTTAGAATTGAAGCAGACGACAATTGTTGCAGACAAAAATTACTTAGCGTGAATAGAGTAAAGAACAAATCAGGATCTAAACTGTTCAACAATGACATTTTTATGAGGAATGAGGGAAAACTTAACCCTTTCAGCACCAAATTTCTAATTGTCGTCTGCAATACAATTTCTTTAATTCATACGGTAAAGTAAGGAAATAAGATAAACAAATGCAAATTTCAAAGGAATAAAGCACAGATATAGAAAAGAGTTAAGACGAAATGTGAAGTCCTTGATCAGACGCACCCTTGAAAAGGCGGCGTCTGATCTAGGACTGCACTATTTGTTGTGGTGCATTTTTGCGACATTGGCAGTGGAAGGGTTAGACTACTGTGCAGCTGACAATAATTGTTGCAGAAGACATTTATTTCAACCATACATACCAACAGAAATATTACACTAACCTTCCATACTTCAGAGGTCCAGATAAGATGCATAAATTTATAACAAAACCAAGAATAGTTCATTTATTTCTCCACCAAACCCTATACTGTGACCACTCTTTAGAATCGTCTCGAGTGGTCACAGTGAAGGGTTTGGTGGAGAAATGACAATTTTAGTGTTGAAGAAGACATTTAGAATATTCTCGATTATTTAAAACAGATTGATGTGTCTCTTATTTAATACTTGTACGAATCAGAAGTACGCAAAATAATCAACAGATCAGAGTTTTGGCAGACAATAATTTTTTATGATAACAGTTAACCCATTCCTCCATAAATTCGCCTTTCTACGCCTCTGTAAAAATTTCCTGTTAAAACCACTGTGATAAATAGGAGCAAATGCTCTATTTATCACAATGGTTTCAAACTACAAAATTCTAAATTTTTCCTTTTCTCTAGTAAATGCTTCTTTTCGGTGGATTTATTCAAAGTGGCTGGATCTAAAAACAGCCCATGAGGGAATGGGTTAACATTTATTTGTGAGTCTCTTATCAACACATTTATTTGTGAGTCTCTTATCAACACATTTATTTGTGAGTCTCTTATCTACACATTTATTTGTGAGTCTCTTATCTACACATTTATTTGTGAGTCTCTTATCAACACCTCCGGCTCTTCCACTGCTATCTCTCACATTCATTCCCTAAACATATGTTATCATTAATGAGAGGCACATTGTACTCGTTGACCTCCCATACCATCGTCATCCTCATCGTAAGCCTCTCCACGATGCCGATTTCTCATTTCTTCTTCAGGATCAAACTCTAGCAGTGTATGTTCCTCGGCTCCATCAGGAATCATTGACTGCTCTCGCTGCGGCAAGCATTTCTCAAGCTCAGGAATTTTGTTCGCATTAATAAATCCGTTTGGCGGAAATATAACTTTGAATCGTATGATTAAGCGACCTTTTGTGAATGGGTCTCTGTGTACAGGCATGCCCTCTCCCATCACGCACTTTATGTCATTCGTTTTCACGACTTCTCCTGAAGAAATGTGAAAAATAAACCTGAATGAATATTCAATACATCAAACCTGAATGAATATTCAATACATATAACTATTTGGCCCTTTGCCTTATAAATATTCATGCAAGAGGGGTCTGCATTCACCCTTTGCTCCATGAATATTTATGTAAGAAATAATGAGTGAGTGAGTTGGGTTTTACGTCCGACCAACAGTATTTCAGTTATTTGCAGACGGCAGAAATAATGACATCATGAATATTGATTAGAATGTGTCTTATAACAGTACAGTAAAACCTCCCTATAATGACCACTAAATTGTTTTAATTGGTATTTTGGGCAGGTGGTTGCTTAAAGCAAGGTGAAAGTAAAACAGAACGCTCCTATAGGAGCGTTCTGTTTTTTTCATTTCACCTTGCTTTCAGCATCCACCTGCCTTTAACACAAAATACTCTATTTAAATTAGTGGTCGTTATAGAGAGGTATTACTGTACATGTACTTTTGGCTATGACAAAAAATGTAGAATAAGATAATATGATAAGCTGACAGAGCAAACCCTGGTCAGACGGCTCCTCCAGGATCTGATCTGGGTCTACTCTGTTTGCAGATGCAGGCAGAGAAGCGGGTATTTATGGAGTAAAGGGTACACGTTTATAAAGTTTGGCCATAACAGAAACTGCGGGCTTACCCATTCCCGCATATTGACATCTTTTGGCACCTCTGTAAAAGTCAATTTGTGAAACCATTGTGATAAATAGAGCATTTGCTCTATAAGCAAATTGAGGGTTTGGTACAAAACTATTCTAACTCCTTCACAAAGTGAAGGAGTTAGAATAGTTTTGCACCAAGCCCTCAAAATGCTCTATGTATCACAATGGTGTCAAAACTACAATTTTAAAATTTTCCTTCTCTGTATTGAATGCTCCTTTTCGGTAGATTTAATCAAAGAGGTTGGATCTAACAATAGCCTATTAGGCAGTGTGTTCACATAATAACATATCAAGGGTTTGGTGCAAAACTATTCTAACTCCTTCACAAAGTGAAGGAGTTATAACAGTTTTGTACCAAGCCCTCCATATATTATTATAGAGTAAACAGAGCAGGTCGTAACACAAAACAAACAGAACAGATCCTCATCAGAAGACTCCTACAGAAGCTGTCTGATCCTGGTCTGTTGTTACAAGAATGTCACTGTTAGCAACAAGGTATATATGTCATGAGACATTTTCTCTATCCAGTAAAGGGTTACAAGAAATAATATCAATCAGAGAAAGGGTTGAGAATTTTACTCTATCAGGCAAAGGGTTATAACATTTTTTCTCTTTCAGGTAAAGAGTTACAAGTTTTCTCTATCAAGAAGTAAAGTGTTATAACAAGTTTTCTCTATCAGATAAAGGGTCATAAGAAGTTTTCTCTATCAGGTAAAATTTATAAGAAGTTTTCTCTATCAGGTAAAGAGTTATAACAATTTTCTCTATCAGGTAAAGAGTTTTAAGAAGTTTTCTCTATCAGGTAAAGAGTTATAACAAGTTTTCTCTATCAGGTAAAGGGTTGTAACAAGTTTTCTCTATTAGGTAAAGGGTTGTAACAAGTTTTATCTACCAGGTAAAGAGTTATAAGTTTTCTCTATCAGGTTAAGAGTTATAACAAGTTTTCTCTATCAGATAAAGAGTTATAACAAGTTTTCTTTATCAGATAAAGAGTTAAAACAAGTTTTCTCCATCAGGTTAAGAGTTATAACAAGTTTTCTCTATCAGGTAGAGATCCTGGTGCAAGGTTATAAAACTTCCGAGTCTCAGACTGAGATCATTCTCATTAATTTGATTGGTCGGACTGTGAGCAAGCTCAGAATTGGACCAAGCAGAGGCTTGAGAATGATCCGAAACTCAAGCAAAAAAGTTTTATCACCTCGAGGCCAGGTGTTTGAGAATTATCTCAGACTCGAGCAAAAAGTTTTATAACCTTGGCACCAGATGTTTCAGAATGATCTCAGATTTGAGCAAAAAATTTTATAACCTCGGGCCAGATATTTGAAAATGATCTCAGACTCAAGCAGAAAGTTTTATAACCTTCAGGCCTTGTTAAAGAGAACTAAAAAATTGTGTCTGTAAGACACAGTGATGCGCCCGTGGTGGTGCTTGACTAGCTGCACGTAAGTTTCTAAGTAATTTGACCTTGACCCTGGGCTTACGGGCAGCATGGGCTGGGTGCGAAATGAAAGTATGGATGGTGGTTTATAAAGGTGCATACCCAAACACTAAAATCGTCATTTCTCCACCAAACCCTATACTGTGACCCCTCTTTAGAATCTAAAGCATGGTCACAGTACTGGGTTTAGTGGAGACATAAAGGAGCTATTCTTGAAAATGATTAAATGTACGCATTTGATCTGGACTTCTGTGGATGCCTCCCACCTTGCCGAGATAAAGATAAATACTGTGAGCCCTCATTATACCGGCATTTGTTACAATGGCACCCTCATTATACCGGCATTTGTTACAATGGTACCCTCATTATACCGGCATTTGTTACAATGGCATCCTCATTATACCGGCATTTGTTACAATGGCACCCTCATTATACCGGCATTTGTTACAATGCCACCCTCTTTATACCTGCAGTATGAATTGAAACAAAATTACCGTTAAGTCTTTTGAAACAACCACTGAATAAATATGTGCAATGCCGATAAGACAGGCGATTGCTTAATGCAGAACAATAGAAGTGCAAAAAGCTCCCAAACGGAGCTATTTGCACCTCTTGTGTTCTGCATTAAGCGTTCACCAGTTGGTACTAGTTTAAAACTAGTCATATGGTTCCTTTCATGTTTAAACTCATTGTAACGGCAACCTCGTTATACCAGCAAAACGTCTGGAAACAAACACCTCAGTTGTAATGAGGGTTCACTGTATGTATATTCAATTACAACCAATAATCACTGACTTACCAGGTAAGCTGGATATAACAAGTGTTCGACCATCTAGAGTATCAATCGTATGATGGAATCCGCACAGGGCCTCCACTAATTGAAGATCCATTTCCATAATTAGATCAGTACCATTGCGGCGAAACATTTTGTGATCTTTTTCATCAAGTACAATAATGATGTCACCCGGTTCTAACCCTGGTTCTTGGTCCCCTTCTCCGGTAAAGCGTATGTTTTCTCCATCTTTCATTCCTGTGTTAAAGAAATAGCATAAGTCTCTTTGCTCCGTTCAAAAATTGTGTGTTACGGTGTTACGGTTCCGTTGACCTTCGATAATAATTTCAACTTCCGGATAAATCAAAGTAACAGTTTGGTTCTTTAAAAATTTACAACAGAATTGTTCTAAAACTTAATCACTACTCACATGGGACAGCTTAATGCAGGTCCAAAGTAATGCTGAAAGCTCCTACAAGAGATCCTACACAGCTTTCAGTATTATTTTAGATCTGCATTAAGCTGTTAATTTGAGAAACTGTCCCGATTCAAAATTGGATTACTAGAACTTCTGTTATTTCAAAGTAATTTGTACGGTCCCTTGAAGTTTGAGACATTGTAGCTCAACTGTATATACTAGGGATGGAGAATCGGACCAAAATCATATTCGATTATCAAATTGAATCGAACATTTATTATCAATTACAAAAGGGCCAGAATGGCCCTGAAGCGCTCACCAGACAATCAGAGGAGAAGATTTTCAAAGTTTTCACTATATGTTTCTATAGAGAACTAGCCGGCCCTGGGGCGGGCCAATTTTGCCCTAGGGAAATAATTTAGAAAAACTTGTAGGGGACCTGAACACGATGCTATGAGCCAAATATGAGAGCTGAGATTAACCTTCCAGTTTCAGAGAAGAAGTTTTTCAAAGTTTTCTCAATATGTTTCTATTGAAAACTGTATACTACCCCTGTGGCAGGGCCAATTTTGACCCCAGGGCCATAATTTATATAAATTTTGTAGAGGACCTGAACATGATGCTCTGTGCCAAATATGAAAGCTGAGAGCCTTCCAGTTTCAGAGAAGAAGATTTTCAAAGATTTCACTATTTGTTTCTATTGAAAACTGCCCACCCCTGGGGTGGGCCAATTTTGACCCAGGGGCCATACTTTAAAAAAATTTTTAAAAGACCTGAACATGATGCTCTGTGCCAAATATGAAAGCTGAGAACCTTCCAGTTTCAGACAAGAAGATTTTCAAAGATTTCACTATTTGTTTCTATTGAAAAATGCCCACCCCTGGGGCAGGGCCAATTTTGACCCCGGGGCCATAAATAATATAACTTTTGTAGAGGACCTGAACATGATGCTATGTGCCAAATATGAAAGCTGAGAACCTTCGAGTTTCAGACGAGAAGATTTTCAAAGATTTCACTATTTGTTTCTTTTGAAACCTGCCCACCCCTGGGGCGGGGCTAATTTTGACCCTGGGGCCATAATTTATAAAACTTTTGTAGAGCATCTGAACATGATGCTATGTGCCAAATATGAAAGCTGAGAGCCTTCCAGTTTCAGAGGAGAAGATTTTCAAAGATTTCACTATTTGTTTCTATTGAAAACTGCCCACCCCTGGGGCGGGGCCAATTTTAACCCAGGGGCCATAATTTATATAACTTTTGTAGAGGACCTGAACATGATGCTTTGTGCCAAATATGAAAGCTGAGAGCCTTCCGGTTTCAGAGAAGAAGATTTTCAAAGTTTGCACTATATAATTCTATTGAAAACTGCCCTGCCCTGGGGCGGGGCCAATTTTGACCCCAGGGCCATAATTTATATAACTTTTGTAGAGGACCTGAACATGATGCTATGTGCCAAATATGAAAGCTCAGAGCCTTCCAGTTTCAGAGAAGAAGATTTTCAAAGTTTGCACTATATGATTCTATTGAAAACTGCCCACCCCTGGGGCGGGGCCAATTTTGACCCCAGGGCCATAATTTATATAACTTTTGTAGAGGACCTGAACATGATGCTATGTGCCAATTATGAAAGCTGAGAAGCTTCTGGTTACAGAGGAGAAGATTTTCAAAGTTTTACTATATGTTTCTATTGAAAACAAGGCACCCCTTGGGCGGGGTCAATTTTGACCCCAGGGGCATAATTTATATAACTTTTGTAGAGGACCTGAATATGATGCTATGTGCCAAAGATGAAAGTTGAGATCCCTGTAGATTCAGAGGAGAAGATTTTTAAAGGTTCAAATTGTTGACGACGGACGACGAACGACGCACGCCGACGGACAACGGGCGATCACAATAGCTCACCCTGAGCACTTTGTGCTCTGGTGAGCTAAAAAATCGATAATTGATCGAAAATACTTTCAGAGATTCTGTGCATGTAAAGCTTGATGTAACAAGCTAATACCTAACTAAGCTTTTGTGTCAACCAAACAGTATGCTGTGACCATTCATTAGAATCATCTCGAAGCGACAATTTTTATGAATGGTCACAGAATACAGCTTGGTAGAGGTTCATTATAAAGGGAAAATACTTCATACAGTTATAATCCCATTAAAATGCCTACGAAAATTACTGATGCTGCTGTACAGATTATACAGTCAGTAATCGATTATAACAAAATTACTATCGATAGTAATTCGAAAATACTTTTTCGATCAATCATCGATTATAACCGATTATTGGAACAACACTAGTATATACTCAGTCATAGATATGTAAATGAGGCCTTTACCTGTTGAATATTCATGTAGGAGAGAATGACATCATGAATATTTATTAGTTGAATTGTTATAATTGCATATCGAGGGTTTGGTGCAAAACTATTGTAACTCTTTCACAAAGTGAAGGAGTTACAATAGTTTTACACCAAGCTCTCGATATGTATGTAGGATATTTTGTACCTGTCAGGGCAAGAGACAGGGTATAAAAGATCAATTTAATTTCTCAATAATTGTGGCCATTTCCTCTCTCCATTCAATTATTTCTGGCCCATTATCTCAGATTTTGTTAAAATAATTTGCAACAGATGTGATTTATCTTTTATTAAATGTCGGTGTAGAAGTGTTTCATATCGTTTTCCCGTACTTTTAAATTATGACGTCATTAAATGATGACGTCGCTTGTTTACCTCTAATGTTTATTTTCAAATCATTTTCATTTTGGCAGACATCGTTGTTGTGGTGTTGTCTGGAGGGGGAATTTTATTTACATTTTGACTTTGGTGAAAGTGGGATAAGGACGAGGTTGGGTACCCATAAACCAGGTTTAAGTCCCCCAGTAGCTTATTTTTGTTGCTAGCCGTTCCGACGGTCAATTTTGTTGTTTAATATGCTTAATGTTTAATGTATATCGTCTTGATATGTGTCCTGTTATGTTTTGTCTTGTGGATTTACCGTTTCTTGTTAGATGGTGTTTGGTGCGATGTCATTTCGTGTGTGGCTCTCCCTGTTTGACTATTTTTCCATATTATATTAATTCAAAATTATTCACAAAAAAAAAATTGATAAAATATCAGACAAAACTTCTGTTATACTTTTTTGACCTATCGGCTCTAGATCTAATCCTGCATAAAACCAGATTTTACGGCATTCTCTGTCCAAATTTACTGAAAACAATGGCGAAACAATGGCTTCTCACAGCTACGGCAAAATTGATGTCAAATGGGCTATTCTGCACTAGAAATATGGAAAATTCAAACAAAAAAGGCGCCAACCTGTTAGGATGAACGCAATCATCAATCAGCTTCAAAAATGAGTTATTATCTAACCAAAGGAAACTCTAGATCCAATTTCTGTTATTCAGCATAAGTATTTACATGTGTATTAATCCATTCCCTCATAGGCTATTTTTAGATCCAACCTCTTTGAATAAATCTGTTGAAAAGGAGCACTAACTAGAGAAAAGGATATTTTGATAATTTTGTAGTTTGAAACCATTGTGATAAATAGAGCATTTGCTCAGATGGTTTCAATAGGTGACTTTTACAGAGCCGTCAAATGATGTCATTATGAGGGAGTGGGCTAAATCAAAAGTCTGTGTTAAACGAATACAAGAGCATCGCAAGGGGGTGCAAACGCGCGTCTATCGGCATTGTCAAGATGAACATGCATACCAAAAATTAAGGTTGTAAATGAAAAATTGAAGAAGTTATGGTCAATGTTAAGATTTTGGACGACGATGACAATGCGGACGCCGGAGTTACGACAATAGCTCGTTATTTCTTCGAAACAGACCAGCTAAAAATGTGCTTTGTTTCACACTGATCTGTTTGTGACGTTTTAAATTACGTGCCTGTTAAGTAATATCATAATATTCTGTGATGACAGTGTTGAGCAGTAATAGCTGTATGTACATCATGTGTACACATCCCAAATGGCAGTCATATAAAGATCTGACGGGTCATAAATTTGTAACACAGGAATTGGACAGGGTATGCGGTGTGGTATGACCGTATGACCGGTGTGGATGGTGTTCTTCCTTCGGCTATCCCTCACCATCCACATTTGCAAACAGAGTAGACCTAGATCAGACGGCTCCTGTAGGAGCAGTCTGATCAGGGTCTGCTCTGTTCTCTAATGCAATTTGATAGTCCTGTTTCTTTAGTTTCTAAAATGGCTACAATGTTCCACCTTATTTCATGGTAACTATTTTGTCCATGAATATTCAGTAGGTATTGAAATTTGGAATAAACATAGAACTGGGAAAGGGCTACCCTGACAAATTTATCCCTCTCCTCAAACACGGCTGTAACTTAATCCTTTCTGTGTTGAATAATCATGTAAAAATAACTAGAACTATCACTAAAGGTGATTAATACCCCCCACTAGCACATTTGACACAGAGATGGGGTCGCAGGGCAACTTCAGTCTGTAGTACTACCCATCAACTAAGATATTATTATGTTTATCTCAGGGTCTAAACTGTAACTTAATATAAGGGAAGATAATTCAATAATGATGTGCAGAAGTAAATCCAAAAATCACAGGAGTACAATTTCAGATGGTTTTTAGCAATACAGCAAAATTTAAAAAGTTCCATTGAAGTGTGTGTGTATGTGTTTCATTTGTTTCATTTTCATTTGTTAATTTACGAAAAGAGAGATAATTAGCGAAAAGTAGAGACGAATCAAAACCCTTATTGCAGGTGCACAACTATAGATGGTGTTCAATAATACTTAAAAATTAAAAAAGGTTCTGTTGAGGTATGACAGAAAAGTAAAGTAAAGCTCCGGACAACTAAATTTTCATTTGTTAAATTACGAAAAGGGAGACAATTCATTCATTCACAAAGCAACAAATAAAATTCTTTATCGGAGTTGCACAACTTTAGATTATCTTCAACAATAGCGAAAAATTTAAAAAAATGTTCTGTTGAGGTATGACAGAGGAAAGCTCCGGACAATTTCATTTATAAAAATTAAATAAGAGGGCCAGAATGGCCCTGACATCGCTCACCAGACAATCAGAGGAGAAGATTTTCAAAGTTTTTGCTATATGTTTCTAAAGATAACTAGCTGGCCCTGGGGTGTGCCAATTTTGACCCCAAGGGCATAATTTATATAGCTTTCGTAGAGGACCTCAAGTGAATAGAAATTAAAGAAAAATGTAAATGTAAACATATTATAACAATGTAATCGAAAGAAGGTCATACAAAAAAGTATGTATAGCATCTCCCTTGGCAAAATGGTTGAATTTCAGAAAGAATAAATTAATCTATACATATGTTCAAAATTTCAGACATTTTCATTATACCTTCATGGGTTCATATTATAATTCATGTCTTAACTCATTTTAACCCTTTCCCTGTTCTATGTGTATTCAAAATTTCAATACCTACTGAATATTCATGGACAAAATATAGTTTAATGAAAATTGGAAAGTGTAGCCATTTTAGAAAGTAATGAAAAACATCTTTCAAATTCCATTAACAAACAGCGTAGGCGCTAATCAGACAGCTGCTAAAGGAGCCACCAGATCCGGGTCTGCTCTGCTTGCAAATATATGAAAAGGCATTTATATGAGGGAAAGGATTAAGTAATCATATTAAAAGTACATTGCATATTGTACACTAAATGGAAATAATTTAAAGCAATTTGCACTATATTATATCATAAGCAAACAGAGCAGATTGATCAGATGGCTACTAAATGAGCCATCTGATCTGGGTCTACTCTGTTTGCAATGGTGTAGAAATGCATAATTATGGAGTAAAGGGTTAATTGTCTGTGCAATAGGCCAGTTGTCTACCCAAAAGGGAGGCAATCCAGTTGTTATCAAAAAGTGCACATGGAGACCTAGCACAGTTTGGATTCTGATCTGACGCATATGTAACTTCAAGTTACATATGCGTCAGATCAGAATCCAATATTTTACTTCATAATATTATGTGGTTTGTACAAGAGAGTTAATTGTAAGATTGACATGTATTAAAAAACAATGCGAACAACCTTAGACAAGCAAACAACAATTCTGAAGCAGACAACTACAATACTGAACAAGAGGGTCAGAATGGCCCTGACATCGCTCACCAGACAATCAGAGAAGATTTTCAAAGTTTTCACTATACTTTTCTACTGAAAACTGGCTACCCCTGGGGCGGGGGCAATTTTGACCCCAGGGGTATAATTTATACAAATTTTGTAGAGGACCTGAACATGATGCTATGTGCCAAATATGAAAGCTGAGAACCTTCCAGTTCCAGGGGAGAAGATTTTCAAAGTTTCACTATATGTTTCTATAGAAAACAAGGCACCCCTGGGGATGGACCAATTTTGACCCCAGGGGCATAATTTATATAACCTTTGTAGAGGACCTGATTATGATGCCATGTGCCAAATATGAAAGCTGAGAACCTTCCAGTTTCAAAGGAGAATGTTTTCGAAGTTTTCTCTATTTGTTTCTATTGAAAATTAGCCACCCCTGGGGCGGGCCCAATGTTTGACCCCAGGAGCATAATTTATATAACCTTTGTAGAGGACCTGAACATGATGCTATGTGCCAAATATGAAAGCTGAGAACCTTCCAGTTTCAGAGGAGAAGATTTTCAAAGTTTTATCAATTTGTTTCTATTGAAAAAAAAACCCTGGAGCGTGGCCAATTTTGACCCGAGGGGCATAATTTATATAACTTTAGTAGAGGACCTGAACATGATGCTATGTGCCAAATATTAAAGCTGAGAACCTTCCAGTTTCAGAGTAGAATAATTTCAAAGCTTAATATATGTTTCTATTAAAAACAAGGCATCCCTGGGGCGGGTCAATTTTGACCCCAGGGGCATAATTTATATAACTTTTGTAAAGGACCTACAGATGATGCTATGTGCCAAAGATGAAAGCTGAGAACCCTGTAGATTCAGAGGAGAAGATTTTTAAAGGTTCAAATTGTTGACACGGGACGACGACGTACGACAGACATCAGGCGATCACAAAAGCTCACCATGAGCACTTTGTGCTCTGGTGAGCTAAAAATGGTTTCAAACTACAAAATTCTAGAATTGTCCTTTTCTCTAGATAATGCTCGGTAGATTTATTCAAAAAGGTTGGGTCTAAAAATAGCCTATGAGGTAATGAGTTAAATTTACGTATCTTGTCTAGACTCCATTATACTTTCAGTTATTGCAAGCAGAGCACTACAGACGCTGATCACTAGAGGATCAGATAAATGTGCGTACCTAAATACTAAAATCACTATTTTCTCCGCCAATCCCTGTGTTGAGACCACTCTTCAGAATCATCTTTTCGAGACGATTCCAAGTCATGGTCACAACATAGGGTTTAACCCTTTACCCAATAGCCTGTTTCTAGTTTTGAAGACATATGACCACTTAAAGCAGGTTGAAAGTAAAGCAGAATGCGCCTTAAGGCGCATTCTGCTTTACTTTCAGCCTGCTTTAAGCTACCACCTACTAGGATATAGAAAATATTTATTATGCAATATGTTCATGACTGTATGAATTTGAACTATTTTATTCAGCGGAGGAATAAATCAAACACGCTAAAAGCCGCTTCTATCAGGTAAAGGGTTAAGCATTAAGTTATTCTTGAAGATGTTTTAATTTACGCATTTTATCTCCACCACTTCTGATCACCTTACCTATAGCACTATCACCTTACCTATAGCACTATCACCTTACCTATAGCACTATCACCTTACCTATAGCACTATCACCTTACCTATAGCACTATCACCTTACCTATAGCACTATCACCTTACCTATAGCACTATCACCTGACCTATAGCACTATCACCTTACCTATAGCACTATCACCTTACCTATAGCACTATCACCTTACCTATAGCACTATCACCTTACCTATAGCACTATCACCTTACCTATAGCACTATCACCTTACCTATAGCACTATCTATGCATACCTTTGTCAACATGGACTTCCAAAATTTTGTGGTCGTCCACTACTTTCTTGCCGACGCATGTCTTACATCGCAGTTTTGGGTTTATCCTCTCGCCCTTTCCCCCGCATTCATGACACACAGACTGGATCTGTTGGACCATGCCGGGCGCCAGCTGCTGAATTCTTACTTGCATACCGGTTCCCTTACAGTTTGGGCAACTCTCAACTGCGCCCTCTTTGCCCCCTCGACCTAAAATAAAAACGCTGCTAGTTGATCTTTGATCTCATAAATATACTACACAGAGGAACAGATAAACTTGCAGATAAACTTGCAGATAATCATACAGATAAACTTGCAGATAAACTTGCAGATAATCATACAGATAAACTTGCAGATAATCATACAGATAAACATGCAGATAAACTTGCAGATAATCATACAGATAAACTTGCAGATAATCATACAGATAATCATACAGATAATCATACAGATAATCATACAGATAAACATACAGATAAACTTGCAGATAAACTTGCAGATAATCATACAGATAAACTTGCAGATAAACTTGCAGATAATCATACAGATAAACTTGCAGATAATCATACAGATAAACATACAGATAAACTTGCAGATAAACTTGCAGATAATCATACAGATAAACATGCAGATAAACATGCAGATTCAAGTACTAAAATCGTCGTTTCTCCACCAAACCCTATGTTAGGACCACTCTTTGTAATTGTCTCTTCGAGACCATTCTAAAGAGTAGTCACACCATAGGGTTTGATGGAGAAATAAAGAAGTTCTTCTTGATAATGTTTAAATGCCACATTCTATCTGGACCTCTGCCTATACAAAGAACAGATTAACCCTTCATCTGTTCATTATCACAGCTACAGATAAGGGTGCATACCCATATACTATAATTGCCATTTCTCCACCAAACCCTATACTGTGACCACTCTTTAGAATCGTCTCTTTGAGACGATTCTAATGAGTGGTCACAGTATGGGGTTTAGTGGAGAAATAAAGAAGTTATTCTTGATAATGTTTAAATGCCACATTTTATCTGGACCTCTGCCTACACAAAGAACAGATTAACCCTTCATCTGTTCATTATCACAGCTGTTCATTATCAGAGCTGTTCATTATCAGAGCGTACCCAAATACTAAAATCTCCATTTCCTGCAGGTGGCGGTGGTCTAGTGGTAACGCGCTTGACTGTCAGTCCGGAGGTCCGGGGTTCAAATCCCGGTCCCACCCGGAAAATTCAGAGACGCTTTTCCGTGTTTCCCACCCACACATCCTCTCCACCCAGGGGTTAAAATGGGTACCTGTGAGGGTCACTCACCGGTACTGCGGCTGCATGATTGCGCCATATGTTAGCAGTGCTCAATATTGTTGGCCAATGACTCAATGACCAGGGGAGTAAATGTAGTCAGCTGAGCGGTTATTCGGACTGAAAGTAGACTATAACTAGGCACTTTACTTTACTTTATTTCTCCATCAAACTCTGTACTGTCCGACTCTATAGAATCGTCTCTTCGAGACGATTCTAAAGAGTGGCCACTGTGAGCAAAATCCAGAAAATGACATAGAAAAATCTACTAGTGAAATGATTGGCTCCTGTAGCAAGCAGGTCGCTGGAGTTAATTGTTTTTACATTTTTCACCATTCTCCCATTAAATTCTAAAATCTCTCATAACAGTTAGTTAAATGGAATTAAATATCTCGTTCATTTGCTGAACCAAAATGATCCCTGCTGGCGATGTTAAAGTCGGTGATTTGACTTATATTTGACCTGACCTTGAAGGATGACCGTGACCTTGACATGTCACCCTCTCAAAATTTGCCGCTTCATGAGACACATTTGCAGGCCAAATATCAAGTCTCCAAGTCTCTATCTGTACCATCAACAGTTATGACCAATGTTAAACTTGCTGACAAACTTACCATCGCACTTGCTACATATAATTTTCTTCTTCACAGATAGCTTTCGTGTGGTCCCGTTGTACAAGTCTTCTAAAGATACTTTCATCTGGTGTATAACGTCTTTCCCTTTTTTTGGTCCTCTCTGTCGCCGTCCAGCTCCACCCCCACCAAAAAACATGTCGAAAATGTCCATTGGGGAGTGAAAATCGAAGCCTCCTCCAGACCCACCCCCTTTAATGGCTTCCTCTCCGCCTCTGTCATATGTTTCACGCTTCTTCGGGTCAGCTAGAACTTCGTATGCCATACTGATGTTCTTGAACTGTAATACAAATTACAAACAAAAGATGCGTTTGCAAAACACTATGCCCCCAGTTGATGCTGTGACTAACCACTCTGATCTTTGACCTTGATCAGTGATTAATCTAGAAATTTGAACCATGAGTCCCAGGACTCACTAATCTGAAAACAATGAGTCCCACAGGAAAACCATGAGTCCCAAACTAAATTGATGAGTCCCAAAGCATAAAATTAAATGAAAACTGATGTTAAATAGTAATTCTGCAGTTACATTCTAGTTTTGGAACATTTATTGCATTATAGTTATAAGTATAACCAGGTTTCCTGGCTAGTCTCATCAATGAGCTGTTAACTTTTCCCTGTTCTGTTTATACCAAGTACCAGTACTGTACCTAGTGAATATTCATGGAAAAAGTAGTTATAATCAAATATGGAAGGTGGAATATTGTAGACATTTCAGAAACTTTAAAGAAACTGATCTATCAAACTCCATTAGCAAACAGCAGACCTTTTTATGACAACTTCTATAGGAGCCGTCTGATCTGGTTCTACTCTGTTTGCAAATGTGTGAAAACACGTTTACATGAAGGAAAGGGTTAAGACAGCATGGATGTCGAATATTGTCAAAACCGAAAGTAGATCGATACCACCATTCAGAGTACCCATGTGTGGACTACTTACCTGGCACGAAGCAACAAAATGACATTTTCGATAGTGTTTCAATAGTGTGTACATTTACCATGCAATGTTTGACCTGATATTCGTCGCATATGCAGCAAAACATGAAATCAAGTCGACCATCCGTTGCCTAACAGAAGTCAACTAGGAGTAAGTCGCCAACCACTTTGGTCAGAACTCTTTCTCTCTTTAAGCTGACAGTCGTTATTTTCCTCCATTACATCGGATTCGGGATCCTTATTTTGATCCATGAACGTTGAAATCATGTCACTGGGACACAATTGACCTAACATCGTTTGATTTGAGTCGATCTTAGCGACTATTTTCGGTAGCAGCACCTTGGATTATCCGGGGTCTTTCGGTGCTGCCATTTTAAAAGGAACGTTTTCATTGGCTCATTATGAACATCCTGCTGCATACTAACCAATCAAAATCATTTTTGTAAAATACATACAACAGTCGGATGTTGATATCGCTACGGTGCTCTTCTAGTAGTTTCACTACGTGAAATTAACTTAAACGGTTACACGCAGCCATATTTTAATGCGTCCTTTAGGACGCTTACACTTCAGAATAATGCGTTTTTTGCTCTTTTAATGCGTCTCTGACGCAGGACGAAGACCTAGATTAATTACTGCTTGATGTTTGACAAATGACCTTGACATTGCAAACTTCACAAGGCAGTCCAAAGGACAGCTATATCCCCCACCGCCGCCACCTAAATTAAGACATTGACCTTAAGGTGATACAATGGGTTTTAACGTGGTTGACATTCAACCTTCCAGTTGTTAAGAAAATAGGACGCGGAAACAAATATAATGGAAACTGAAGGTAAATACACGACTTTCAAATGTGACCTTGACCTTGAGCCGACATGACTGCCACACGTGTTCTGCACATCATCTCAATTTGGTTAATATTTGACTCAAGTTTTATGAAAATCCTTCAAATGGTTTAGAAGATATGGAGCGGACATGAAATGTAATGGAAATTGAAGATTAAATCACTTGGCCTTCAAATGTGACCTTGACCTTGAGCCGACATGACTGCCACATATGTTCTGTACATTGTCTCAACGTGGTTAACATTTGAGGCAAGTTTCTTGAAAATCCTTCAAGGGGTATAGGAGATAACGAAACTATAATGGAAATTGAAGATAAGAACACTTGATCTTCAAATGTGACCTTGACCTTGAGCCGACATGACTGCCATATGTGTTCTGCACATCGTCTCAATTTAGTTAACATTTAACTAAACTTTTATCAAAATCCTTCAAATGGTTTAGAAGATATGGAGCGGACACGAAATGTAATGGAAATTAAAGGCTAGAACACTTGACTTTCAAACGTGACCTTGACCTTGAGCCAACATGACTGCCTCATGGGTTCTGCACATTGTCTCAATTCATTTAATATTTGACTAAAGTTTTATGAAAATCCTTCAAAGGGTTTAGAAGATACGGAGCGGACACAAAACTGTAATGGCAACTGAAGGTTTAAACACTTGACCTTCAAATGTGACCTTGAACTTGAGCCGACATGACTGCCACATGTGTTCTGCACATCGTCTTCATTTGATTAACATTTGACTCAAGTTTTATGAAAATCCTTCAAATGGTTTAGAAGATATGGAGCGGACACGAAATGTAATGGAAATTAAAGGCTAGAACACTTGACCTTCAAACGTGACCTTGACCTTGAGCCAACATGACTGCCGCATGGGTTCTGCACATCGTCTCAATTCATTTAATATTTCACTCAAGTTTTATGAAAATCCTTCAAAGGGTTTAGAAGATATGGAGCGGACACGAAACTGTAATGTCAACTGAAGGTTTAAACACTTGACCTTCAAATGTGACCTTGAACTTGAGCCGACATGACTGCCACATGTGTTCTGCACATCGTCTTCATTTGATTAACATTTGACTCAAGTTTTATGAAAATCCTTCAAAGGGTTTAGAAGATATAGAGCAGACACAAAAATGCAATGGAAATTGAAGGTTAAAACACTTGACCTTCAAATGTGACCTTGACCTTGAGCCGACATATCTGCCACATATGTTCTGCACATCATCTCAACTTGGTTAACATTTGAGGCAAGTTTCTTGAAAATCCTTCAAGGGGTATAGGAGATATGGAGCGGACACGAAAATGTTACGGACAGACGGACAGACGGACAGACGGACGGACGGACCTACTGGCGGGTAGTTGTGTGACTGCGATGCCTGTGTGACAACAAAATTTACTTATGTGACAACTCAAAAAGTGTACGCACTGCACCACACTTATGCAGCAGTCACAGAAGTATTTTTAGACATCAGCCACAGAAGCAAGTTTGATTACCAAAGTCCATATGAATTCCATATGAATTACCTCAGTATTTTAGTATATCTTTTTTTTAACCTCAGTATTTTAGTATATCTTTTTTTAATAAGGATCAATCAGTATCCTGGTAATCCTATTAAATTAGGTGACCAAACACAAGAATTCTGCAGAATTAAATGTCTTGCATACCCAAAATTCCACATACATCTGTAGCCAAAGTATGTCTTGTGTGTGAAGCACTTGTACCTTTTGGGTAACAGAGCTAGCAAAAAAGCTAATGCTCAATGTAAATGTAGGTCACAGAGGTCAAGGTCAGAGGTCACCAAACTGTGATGCAACATGCTATACTCAATGAGGCACATCAGCACATGAAGTTGAAGCTGCAGTACTTTTGTCTATAACTTTAGCCAAGGTCACAGGTCACTAAACTCCAATGCAACATGCTGTACTCATTAAGATGCATGAGCATGTGAAGCTGAGCAACTGTAGCTGCAGTACTGTTTTAGCAAAAAATGGATAAGGAGCCCTCTGATCAGTGTCTACACTGTTTGCATAGGAAATCTGCCACAGAAATATAAGAATATGATTTGGGAGTTACACAAGAGACAAAACATGGACAACACTGTCACAGAAGTAAAGAATATGACTTGGGTGTCACACAAGACATGGACAACATTGTCACAGAAGTAAAAGAATATGACTTGGGAGTCACACAAGTAACAAGAGATGGACAACACTGTCACAGAAGTAAAGGAATATAACTTGGGTGTCACACAAGACATGGACAACACTGTCACAGAAGTAAAGGAATATAACTTGGGAGTCACACAAGACATGGACAACTGTCACAGAAGTAAAGGAATATAACTTGGGAGTCAGACAAGACATGGACAACACTGTCACATAAGTAAAAGAATGACTTTGGGAGTCACACAAGACATGGACAGCAGAAGAGGGAAATATGGTGAACATTTATATGAAGTTATTTTAAGCTTGCCTTCCTGAAGTAAAAAACAACACCTTTCATTGATTCAAGCAGACAAAAAAATTAAGAATGACAAAAGGTTGTTTTAGATATCTACTTTAGAATCTCCAAACTGGTATTGAGAGATATTTATACTGTTAACTTTTAATTTAAATCACATTTGTGTAAATAAAATCCATGTACATATGGAAATCTTAATTTCTAATAGGCAATTTAAGGTAAATTTTCTCGGCAGTAAATAACACTTCGAATGGTGCAATTTTGAGGCATCGGACGTTAAATTTTGTTTAAATCTTTGATTATAAAAGAATAAAATCTGTACTTGATAAATCACCCCCTTTTGAACAAACAAAATGGGTCAAAATTGAAAAATTGGGCAGGGGGTTCCCCCTAGGCAGTGTCACAATGTATACACCCCTTGTAAAAGACCCTCCCAAGATGGTTGGACAAGACAGAGATTTTTATAAAGACGAGTAGGCTGGGACAGATTCCATTTATACATCTTAATATGGAATCATACCTACTCGCAGAATAACAAGGATAGAGAATGGCAAAATTTCACTCACCTTGTTAAAGAAAGTTTTATCCTTTGTATAAAGCTGTTTAAAAAGCCTCTAACCTTGAAATTCATCTTTCATTTTTAGCATGTACTTATTTTGGCACTGGCAATCAGAAAAATCAACTGGCATTTAGCGAGTTAGCCATGTCGCATCTGTTATTAGTTACTAATGTCAGAAATGCACTGGCTGAAACATAATGCCATGACGTGAAAAACCATGTATGACATATGAATAATATTTTCTCCAATTATACAGATTGTAAATTCAATTGCATGGTATTGTGTATTTAAAAACAATCCAAATACTCGTTAAATAGGATTTCTGTCATAGAAAATCTGTTTTAAAGATTGGATACTCACGTAATCGAAGTATCAGTGACCGTAGATGCGTAATTTTGAAGTGGGTGGGGTACACGTTTTATCATCCGTTTTCATGGGAGTTTCATCGTTGCAAGACAATTAATCCTGTACCAGGAGTTTTCTGTTTGATCAGCTAATGATATTTTAGCTATTCTCTCCTGTACTATAAATTGTTGAGACATACTTTAACCCAAGTTTAAATTGGCCTTTCAAATTACCAACAGGGTACACTATTTGACTGTTTTCCTAGACTGGTCCAAGTGTGATCTCTATTACTCAGGCGCATACAACAAAACACATAGAAAAATGGAATGCGTCTCAACCACCCTGATCAAATGAAATAAGACACCAGTCAACTTAATGAAAACTGTGGTCTTGTCCAATCCCCATGGAACCCAACTCTGTCCAACGTTGATCAATGTGTCCAACTATCTTGTGCTGCAGTTTTTATGGACACCAAGGATTTGTCACAGAAGTAAATTTAAGCCAGTTCGGACACATTTTCTTGTGTGACTGTCACAGAAGACAAAATTGCAGCACAAGTACCCATTTTTTCAAGGAATTCGCAGCACAAGTAGACCCTCGTCAACACAGACAGACGGACAGACGGACAGACGAAGGCCATTCCTATAACCCCCCTCCGCTACGCGGTGGGGGATAAAAAGTGCCAGCTTCATGAGACGAATATAGAGCTACAGATAACAATGCGTACCCAGATTCTAAAATCGTCATTTCTGTACCAAACCCTATACTGTGACCACTCTTTAGAATTGTCTCTTCGAGACGATTCTAAAGAGTGAATTGTCTCTTCGAGACGATTCTAAAGAGTGGTCACAGTATAGGGTTTGGTGGAGAAATAAAGGAGCTATTGTTGAAAATGTTTAAATCTATGCATCTTATCTGGAGCTCTGACATACATGTCACACAGCAACATCTAAATGTGCATACTAAAATTGTTTTTGAGAAGATTGTAAAGGATGGTCTAAACATAGGGTTTGTTTGGTGGAGAAATGGTGATTTTAGTATCTGAAGAGGGTTTGGTTTGGTGGAGAAATGGTGATTTTAGTGTGCATGTTTGTCTGTTGCTCTGATAGCAAAGCATTTACGTTTAGTCTTAACAATCATCTACGTATTTGCAAACATAGACCCAAACCACCACACACAACAATGATATCATTTCTTACATACATATTAACCCATTACCTGAAGGCTATTTTTAGATACAATCTCTTTGAATACACCTACCGAAAAGGAGCATTAAATAGAGAAAAGGAAATTTTTTAGAAATTTGTAGTTTGAAACCATTGTGATAAATAGAGCAAATGCTCCATTTATCACAACGGTTTCACAAAGTGACTTTTACAGTCGTCAAAATTCGTCAATATGAGGGAATGGTTTAATGGAGTAAAGCGTTAACAAGAAGCTTGTTATAAATCATAGCATTGGTCCAGAACAGGTGCGTAAATTAAAACGTGTGCTTGAATAACAGGGCATGGGTAAAGAAGGTGAAATGTATTTCAAAATTCAGTAAGCGAAGGGTTAACACATAAAGCATATATCAGAGAGAAATGTGTAAAGATGATGCCATAATGGTCCATGGTATTGTTCTAGCAATTTAAAAGAGGCAAAATTTTATCGGAAAGCGCATAAACAGAAGTCTGTTGAGTTTGTGTCACATTTTCACTAAACAATTATGATAGGTGTCATTTCAATTCTGAAAATGTGCGGAGGCATTTATACATGCACTATATGAAAGACACTTTCTCTCCATAGTATATATTTATATTATATAATAAGCAAACATCTCGTTGACCCTCAACAGATGGCTCCTACACGTGTCATCTAATCTGGGTCTATTCTGTTTATTGAGTAAAAATAGCCCTTTACAGTATAACCTGTCTTAACCCTTTCCCTCATATGTATGCGTTTTCAAGCATTTGCAAACAGAGAAGACCCAGATCAGACGGCTCCTAGAGGAGCCGTCTAATCAGGGTCTGCTCTGTTTGCTTATTGAATTTGATAGACCTGTTTCTTGAGTTTCTAAACTTGCTACAAAAATTCCACCTTGCATGTTCCTTTATAACTATTTTGTTAATGAATATTCAGTAGGTATTGAAATTTGGCCTAATTACGGAACAGGGAAAGGGTTAAGGGGCCACAAAAATAAGTCTAAGTATGGGTCTTTATGGCAGGTGATAGCGTAATGCAGGAAAAAAAGTAATGCCTATAAGAGCTTTCTGCATTACTTTTGTCACGCATTAAAGATGTATTATGCATATTTTTCGTATTAATCAATCAACACCAGAAGCTGTACACGTATACATATAATGAAAATAATGCTTATAACCCATTTTCTGAGAGGATATAATTATTTGTTCAGCTAAGTATTATAGCCATCTGAATACTGCTAAATTCTTTAACAGGAGCCTCCTTCTTAGAAACGGAGATTTTGTATGGAAATCATCCGACATCTTCGGCCAAGTTCTGAATGACTCCAATTCTATATCGGGACAAGGCTTTGAATATGAATTAGATTGCAACCACATGTACAATGGCTGACACTGGTTGTTGACCTACATACATGTATCAAATGATTATTTCCAGTATGTAAACTTGAATCTTAAGACACATTCCGGCCAATGGCTAATGCTGTTCGGCTGGTTTCTGTAGCAATGCATTTTCAATTTTTTTCGACACAAACAACCATTTACATACCGTGCTGTTTAGGGTTAAATAAGTGGTAAGGTACATAGATTCAGATTCTGAAGTCTTAGTCAGTTTGAAACGCAAAATTTGCGGAAATTTGCACAGCATACATCTTTAACCCTTTCCTCCATAAATACGCCTTTCTATGCCTCTGTAAACATCACCTTTTGAAACCATTGTGATAAATAGAGCATTTGCTCCTATAGGAGCAAATGCTCTATTTATCACAATGTTTTAAAACTACAAAATTCTAAAATTTTCCTTTTCTCCAGTTAATGCTCCTTTTCAGTAGATTTATTCAAAGAGGTTGGATCTAAAACAATAAATGAACGACTACGTGAGACAGGTGCTACTGTGCCCGATATTTCCCTGTTCTATATTTATGCCTCCAACTATTTCCCTGTTCTATATTTATGCCTCTAACCATTTCCTTGTTCTATATTTATGCCTCCAACCATTTCCCTGTTCTATGTTTATTACAGATTTCTTTACCTACTGTATATTCAAGGACAAATTATTTAAAATGAAATATGGAAAGTGGTACATTGTAGCCATTTTAGAAAGTTAAGAAAGAAATCTATCAAATTCCATCAGCAAACAGAGCAGACACTGATCAGATGGCTCCTCTAGGACCTGGACAGAGCAGACCCTGATCAGATGGCTCCTCTAGGACCTGGACAGAGCAGACCCTGATCAGATGGCTCCTCTAGGACCTGGACAGAGCAAACCCTGATCAGATGGTTCCTTTAGGACCTGGACAGAGCAGACCCTGATCAGACGGCTCCTCTAGGACCTGGACAGAGCAGACCCTAATCAGACCTGGACAGAGCAAACCCTGATCAGATGGTTCCTTTAGGACCTGGACAGAGCAGACCCTGATCAGACGGCTCCTCTATGACCTAGAGAGAGCAGACCCTGATCAGATGGCTCCTCTAGGACCTGGACAGAGCAGACCCTGATCAGAGGGCTCATCTAGGACCTGGAGCTGACTGATCGCTGCAAATGCGTGAAAAGGTGTTTATTTGAAGGAACGGGTTAACCCTTTCCCTCATATAAATGTGTTTTCACGCATCTTCAAACAGAAAAGACCCAGATCAGACGACTCCTCAGGGTTACAGATAAGGTTTTGATGCAATTGGGTATTTACTCCTTGATTTTTTACAGAATTGGGTATTTGCAATTTTTATTGGGTATTGGCAATTTTCGTAATTGGGTATTATTCATATTCTCATTAGGTATTTTTTTTTTTTTGCTTTATTTATTTGCTTTATGTTACTCATAGTTTTGAAAAACAATTGCTTTTTCCACAATTTTAATTGAGTAAATACCCCAATACTCCCCTTATCTGTAATAGTACAGCTGCTAAGGCAGATTTTATGCCAAAATCGTTCAGTTTTTGAAGAAAGCATGAAACTTTGTGTATGAAGTCTTTGATACCTATAGTTTATGAAAAAAAATAGACCCCAACAAGAGATGTCACAGTCACATGACAAATGCCCCCAAAAATTATACCCTGTGACCTTGACCTTTGACCCATAGACCAGGGAGTTGACACATCGTTTTTGTGTGGTTAAAATTTGTGCCAGGTTCCTTTGAAATCCATTCACAGATAAACAAGTAATTGTACCCTGTGACCTTGATCTTTGACATATGGACCAGGGAGCTGAACGCGACACATCGTCTTTGTCTGGTGAACATCTGTGCCAAGTTATATTGAAATCCATTGACAGATAAAGATGTTACACACCGGACACGAAATTTGTGACAAAGTAATTGTACCCTGTGACCTTGACCATTGACATATGGACCAGGGAGTTGAAAGCGACACATCATCTTTGTGTGGTGAACATTTGTGCCAAATCATATTGAAATTCATTGATACATAAAGAAGTTACAGACCGGACACAAAATTTGTGACAAAGTAATTGTACCCTGTGACCTTGACCTTTGACCCATGGACCTGGGAGTTGAACGCGACACATCGTCTTTGTGTGGTGAACATTTGTGGCAAGTTATATTGAAATCCAGTGATAGATGAAGAAGTTACAGACCGGAAACGAAATTTGTGACAAAGTAATTGTACCCTGTGACCTTGACCTTTGACCCATGGACCAGGGAGTTGAACGTGACACATCGTTTCTGTCTGGTGAACATTTGTGGCAAGTTATATTGCAATCCATTGATAGATGAAGAAGTTACAGACCGGACACAAATTTGTGACAAAGTAATTGTACCCCGTGACCTTGACCTTTGACCCATGGACCTGGGAGTTGAACGCGACACAACGTCTTTATGTGGTGAACATTTTTGGCAAGTTATATTGCAATCCATTGATAGATGAAGAAGTTACAGACCGGACACAAATTTGTGACAAAGTAATTGTACCCCGTGACCTTGACCTTTGACCCATGGACCTGGGAGTTGAACGCAACACATCGTCTTTGTGTGGTGAACATTTGTGGCAAGTTATATTGAAATCCATTGATAGATGAAGAAGTTACAGACCGGACACGAAATTTGTGACAAAGTAATTGTACCCTGTGACCTTGACCTTTGACCCATGGACCTGGGAGTTGAACGCGACACATCGTCTTTGTGTGGTGAACATTTGTGGCAAGTTATATTGAAATCCATTGATAGATGAAGAAGTTACAGACCGGACACGAAATTTGTGACAAAGTAATTGTACCCTGTGACCTTGACCTTTGACCCATGGACCTGGGAGTTGAACGCGACACATCGTCTCTGTCTGGTGAACATTTGTGGCAAGTTATATTTAAATCCATTGATAGATGAAGAAGTTACAGACCGGACACGAATTCCGGACGGAAGGACAGACGGACGGACAGACGGACAGACGGACGGACGGACAGACGGACAGACGGAAGGACGGACAATGCGATCACTATATGCCCGCCTTTGGGGGCATAAAAAATAACGCATTCTGGCGGCCGCCATTTTGAATTCCAATATGGCTGCCAAAATTTAGGCGTAAAAAATGTAGTAGGTACTCTAGCTTGAAAATTTCTGGACTAAACTTTATCAAACTTGGCACAAATATTAAATGACATCAAATCTAAATCAGGTTCAATAATCAGTAAGATTGCATGAAACAGTCGAGAGTTATTGCCCTTGAATTAGTGAAAATATAGCAAAATATAACAATGTCCACTTTAAATCTTGACTTTGGCTTAACAATACACATCAAACGAAATAAAAAATGTTTTGGCATTAAGCTTTGGCCATGTTCTTCTTCACCTAAGACTTTGGTAAAAATAGACCCCAAAATTACCCCCACCTCACCCTCTTCCCTTAGCGGCCACCATATTGCATTTAAATATGGCCGCCAAACGTGCACACTTTTAGCCATTTACATATTGTACTAGCATTAATAGTGACATTGTTGAGTATATGAAAGAGTTGTATTTTCAAAGCAAAATATAAATTTAAAGAATAAAGTGTCGGTTTAGAACATTTACGCAAAAGCTGACTTAACCTTTAGCCTGCTGAGCCAAAATTTATTTGTAGAAAATGTCATCGATTTCAGTTGTCACTGTTCATTTATCTTGCATTTCTTTTCAACAGCACAGTCAGAGTATCAAATAGTTTGGATCCTGATGAGACGCTGAGTTACTCGTCGTCTCATCTGGATCCAAACTGTTTACAAAGGCAATTACTCATCAGTACGCAGCAAGCTAAAAGTTAACATGTACACAGGATAGGTAACCAATATCACGCTGCTAGAGGAAACAATGTCTGCCGATACTGTTGTTTTCATTAGATGTACATTTAAATAATACTAGCATAAAGTGCCGCAAACGGACGATGTCCGTGTAGAAAAAAGCCTAACATGCCTAACAAATCAAACTGCAAGGGTGCAGAAGGCTAATCAAGCATATAAATTTTGCTAAATAATGCCAAAGGAGTTCAGATTTGTGAAACCAGACGAGAGTGCTGATGTCCAGAGGTCACCAATGGACTGGAACTTATGCATTCTTTGTCAAAATGTTTCACCAAAGCCTCTTTCACACACATGGAAGGGTCGAGGGCGAGGTACAAGTGAAGCTACAGGAACATATTACTAATCGTTTGCTAATTTCAAGGAACTTGGAAATATTACTCTGAGCATATCAGTGGACAAACTTAATGGTGGGTTTGGTGTTGTTGAGACTTTACAAAAGAACAAGGCCAGCTGGCATTAGACTTGCCGAACTTTATTTAGTGACTTGAAGCTATCAAAACATGCACAAGAACCAGATTACCAGGAGAGCAGTGTGGCGAGCCATTTTAAATTGAGGAGATCTAGCATTCAAGATGCCCATACTTCCATGGTAGATGCGTCCATTTGTTTTTTCTACGAGAGAGAGTCTGACATAGCAGGTATTCATGAGGCAAGAACCACGGGGATGACCACACATATCGAATTATGCATCAGAACTAAAATACATCAAGCTGTTGGCAAAACTGGCATCATGTTATAAGGTAGCATTGGAAACCAAGTACCATAAGAATTGTTTATGTCAGTTATATAACAGGTACAAGCGGGATGTGTCTGAAACTGCTCCTGTCTTTCGCCTTGTTGACCCTGTATCTGCTTAAACTTGAAACGCTTGTTCGAACTGAATCCAGAACATACAGAGAAAGTCAATTCTACACGCTTAAATGAACCTCTTTTATTGCATTGTCCATACCTTAAAACTGTGAAGCAAGGAAGGGATGTTCTTCTGATACGGCAGTAGGTGAAGCAATCTTAAAGTCATGCTCTGATGAGGACCCGGAATCGCTGCAACTTGCAAGAGCTGCTTTTATTATAAGAGAACAGCTTTTCTCTCACGGACATATCTTCAATGGATCCTTGTGTAATGATTCAGTGGGATATACCGTTCCAAATACTCTGTTAGCACTTGTTAATATGATTCTGGAGGGTACTTGTATCGAATCATACGAATCATAGACAACTAGGGAAGTCTCATCAACCCAGGCAGCGCAAACACCGTCTGAGTTCATCCTTTTCAATAGTATCCGAGGTATTAATGGTCCCAGGAAAGATACTGTCCACCATAACAGTGAAATAGAGACTCCAATACCTATCTATCTAGGTCTGAAAGTCAACACCAAAACACGGAATCGTGATCTGATTGTTTTCATCAACATGGTCTTTCCATATCATATGATCGAGGACTTAGGATATATTCTCAATTGCTCACAGCATAATCGAGCGTTTTGAAAATAGTGGCGTAGACTGTCCACCTCAGCTGAAAAAAGGGGCTGTTCACAACAAGGCAATGTGATAACATTTGTCACAATCCAAGCTCGGTAACTGCAGCTGATTCTTTCCATGGAACTGCTCAATATTTGTGTCAACATCCAGTAACACACAACCAAGGAAAAGATCATGATCCAATAACGCTTGCCGAAATGGAGCCAGGAAAACAAATTGCCCCCTTTCTTTGGCTTACACAAACATTCTGCCAGCTCTATCCATGCTAAAGGAATTCAAAGCAGTCCATGAACCTTTGCAGACTATAAGATGGAGCACAACTGGCTTGCAAAACAGGTATCTTTGATGAAAAGCGAAGACATTGCCGAAGGTGATTTTATATATTGGGCTGCATGTCATGCAAATTGTCAAGTACTACCTTGTAAGCCTGCAACAACTTTTGCTTTGATGCCAATGTTTTGAGAAGATCCTCACTCTTTTTCTACATAAATAACCAGCAGCGCAGTTTCTTATTCCAGGACAGACCCCTGTCTTGACCATGTACCAACCACTGTATGCCTTGGGAAAGCAAATCCAATGGAGATTCCCTGATCGTTTCGGAACGAACAAGGATGTAGTTTTGTTGGGTCCACTTCATATCAAAATGGCTGGCTTGAAAGTGATTGGTGATTTGCTTGATGGAACCGGTTGATCTAACGCTATAGCCGAGGCAGTGGTTGCTACAAAAGGAACTGCTGATAGTTTCATACACGTCTCACGTAACAAAGACAAGAAAAGCTTATCAAGTCACTGCAGCTGCACTCTATATTATCAAGAGAGACAGATACGTGGATATTTGTTCACGTCCAAGACACCATGCTGGTTTCAAATCGATGATTATAAGGACAGTCGATACTGATGTCGTTGTGCTAGCTTCTGCTTATTTCCACATTTTAGCAAACATCGAACATAGCATTTGGAACGGGAAAGGATTTCCGATTCATTCCTATACATGAGATTTTATCTACATTGACTACCCAGTTGTCTCAAGGCTTGCTGTTTTTCAATTGCATTCGCCGGCTGGGACCTGGCCTCCTTCTTTGTCAACTATCGGAAGAAGTCTGCATGGAAGACATGTGGCCCTGTTAACGCCATGCTTTCACAGAACATTGAGAACAAACCCCAACCAGAGCTGCACTGGAGCAGCATGTCAAGAGAGCTATATACCAAGCAGTGCATGTATGGGGCCAGTCACTGGCATTGCAGCCATTGATTCCAGATGTAACTGACTGGGGATGGGAGCTCTCACAGAATGTCGGGTACATGCCAAAATGCACCACTTTGCCTATTGCTGAAGAAACATGCATTGAACTCATAGTATGCAAGTGTAGCAAAGCATACAGGGGTTACTGTAAATTCTTCAAGGCAAATATGGAGTGCATCACACTTTGTAGATGCGGTGGGAACTGTCGACTGGGTTAAGCACTGTTCAATACCATGTTGAGATGAACAAACAAAAACGACTGCATGACTTATCCGGCAGAATATTATAAAGTTTTGCAACAGTCACCATGCCCTCCATTATGATCCCAACCAATCTTGATTCAGATTGGAAAGGCAAAGGTCAAGACTGAGAGCAGAAAGCTAATTTTCTAAACTTCATCTATTCAAGGGACATTATTATATCAAATCTGGGGCAACTAACTAATAACTATATTTTGCCAAGAATCTATGCCAATAAATATTGTCCTTGAGTTTGATCAAAATTGAAAACAAAGTGGTAATGATAGGGAGCAGACAGTGCCGAAAATGATCAAAATCATACAATCAAGGGCAATAACTCTAAAATCTCTAGAGAAATCTGGCTCTTAATCTAATTTGTCTGAGATTATTTTCCAATAAACATTTTCATAAAGTTTTATGCTGATTGATACAAGATTTGTTCAGATAGAGAGCAAAAACTGCTGAATTCGCTTATTTTCGCTAGTTCAAGGGCAATAACTCTGGTTCGTCAAAGGCAATATGACTGATTATCGAACTTAATTGAGATTTTATATCCCTGGACTCTTTCATGAAGTCTGATTAAGATTGAAAAAGAAATGGTCAAGTTAGATAGCGGACAATATTCTGGGCCACGCCGTATCGGCGGCCATTTTGGATTTCAATATGGCGGCCGCCAGGGGGCGTAATTTTTTGGGGTCTATTTTTTTTCATAAACTTTAGGTATCAAAGACTTCATACACAAAGTTTCATGCTTTCTTCAAAAACTGAACGATTCTGACGCTTAGCAGCTGTACTATAACCCTGGCTCCTAGATGAGCCGTCTGATCAGGGTCTGCTCTGTTTGCTTATAAAATTTGATAGAACTGTTTCTTTGTTTTCTAAAGGGGACGTCCCTACATTTGACGCGTTTCATAAACACTTAAAATATACAAAACTCGTTTGATTATATGCTGAAAAGTAGTATATCGCAAAAAGCCCCATCCAATTATCGTTTATAACGACAAAACATCCATATGTTTGATATCGCCGACCCCGGTTTTACTCCCCTGTGTTTCAGTTTTATTCGGGTTGGATTTTAGTTTTTTTAACTGTTCGCTCTATTCGCGATTCCCCGGCCCCTTCCGAGAAAGCTATTACGTAAACAATGGAGGGATCGGGTGATCATCGGCAAAACGAGGAAGAACTTAACGGAAAAGGCCGATAATATTGTGTTGTAGAACAAAAATCATCAGTATTGATGAAATCGCTTTATTTGTATTACAGGGGCATTTTTCGATATAAGTTCAAATTGGGAACCTTCATAATAATGATAGAGCATAACAAATACCATGTTTTATGATATTATTGAAAATATGCGATCATTGTAGGGACTTCCTCTTTAAATGTCTACAATGCTCCACTTTCCATATTTCACTATAACTATTTTGTTAATTAATAATCAGTAGGTATTGAAATTTTGCCTAAATACAGAACAGGGAACTGGTTAACCCTTTCCCTGTTCTATGTTTATTACAAATTTTAATACCTACTGAATATTCATGAACAAAACAGTTATAATGAAATATTGAAGGTGGAACATTGTAGACATTTTAGAAAGCAAAGAAACAGATCTTTCAAATTCTATTAGCAAACAGAGTAGACCCTGATCAGACGGCTCCTCCAGGAGCCGTCTGATCTGGGTCTACTCTGTTTGCAGATGCGTGAAAACACGTTTATATGAGGGAAAGGGTTAAACATCTCACCTTCTCTGGGTCCTCCGGGTTTCTGTCGGGGTGGTATTTCAAGGCAAGTTTTCTATAGGCTTTCTTGATTTCGTCGGCTGTCGCTGAAGGTTTCACACCCAGCAGATCATAAAAACCCGTTTCCTTCACCATCTCTGGATTTATCTGGTTCTTGCTAAGTTCTTGTTATCTGAAAAACAGAGGTCCAGATAAGATGATCAGTACCTTAAACTAAAACATTTTCAAGAGAAACTTCTTTATTTGTCCACTAGACCCTCGAAAAGATGATTCTAAAGAGTGGTGACAACAGAGTTTGTTGTAGAAATGACGATTTTAGTACTTGGGTAAGTTGAGTATGCACGTTTATCTGTAGCCAAGCTCTCGGAAAAGATCAGTTTGCTTTTGGTTTTATCGTGTTTTATGTCGCTTTAACCCTTCACTTGCTGAATTTTAAAACACATTTCTCATTCTTTACCAATGCCCTGTCGTATAATTACATATATCTTCACTGTGTACAAGTATTTTTCGCTGTGCAATCACTGCTGTGGAGTGCACTGGTTGCACAATCAACTTGTAAATAGTGCAAACCCTGATGAGACAGCTCCTGCAGGAGCTGTCTCATCTGGGTCTTCATTATTTACAGACAGGTATATTGACATGAATAGAAAGCGAAGGGTTAACAGTATTTCAGTCATATCATGACGTCCAGCTAATTACAGAAGGAGGAAGACCCCAGAGGTTCTGTGCACGGAACAAATTGCATTGTTTTGTGCACAGACTATTATCCAACTACAACCACCGACCTACCACAAGCTAGCTGAAATAGTAATATGGATTGACATGAAATTAAGAGTTATTACCCTTTCCCTGTTCTATGTTTATTCCAAAATTCAATACCTACTGAATATTCATGGACAAAATAGTTGTAACAAAATGTAGAAGGTGGAATTTTCAATTTTGTAGCTATTTTAAAAAGTAAAGAAACAGATCTTTCAAATCCACTAGCAAACAGAGCAGACCTATATAGGAGCTGTCTGAACTGGGTCTACTTTTTGGCATGAAAACATGTTTACATGAAGGACAGGGGTTAAAGGAGTAACAGATTATGGTGTATATACATGTATATTGAAATGCTAAAATTCCCATTACCCAACCAACTCCTATGTAGTGACCACTCGTCCTGCATTAAGCTACCACCTGCCTTTGCCACTGTGAATTATGTCCCTTTTTGAGAGTTTGGTGGGGTTATTCTTG
Source organism: Azorinus chamasolen (assembly GCA_963576725.1). Taxonomy (NCBI): domain Eukaryota; kingdom Metazoa; phylum Mollusca; class Bivalvia; order Cardiida; family Solecurtidae; genus Azorinus; species Azorinus chamasolen. The sequence goes on along the minus strand of OY755250.1, from coordinate 6,770,427 downwards.
AATGAAAATGTTTTAATTTACCCATCGTATTAAAAAGTTCTGTGTTACCATTGTCACAGTGAGCAATTTTCATGTGTAAATGTTGTCTTCAATTTTAGAAATATCTTTATAAACAAGAATCAGAGCTACAGATAAAGGTGCATACCCAGATACTAAAATCGCCATTTCTCCACAAACTCGTATACTGAGACCACTCTTTAGAATCATTGTACTACTTGTAGTATTTTTGAAATGTCAGGGTATTATAGGGACACAAATGGGCAATCAATTTACAATGTGTCTACTAATATTAATTGTAGAGAACGGAATGTGCACGTATGTATGTAGTATATACAATTAAATGCAATAGAATTGTGTATATGGGCAAGACTGAGAGAAATTTGGGAGAGAATGAAAGAACATTTGAGTGATGTAAGAGTAAATTCTGAAGGGAGGTGAGAAGAGAAGCCAAAAGACATTTTGGAGTCGGTGGTCATAGCAGTGATGATGGTTTGCAGTTTTCTAAATGGATGTTCAATGCATGCAGAATTGGAAGACAGATCCATGGAACTGATTGGATTTGGAGGCTGAGAACTTACATACCATATGGCTGTAACGTCAAGGAGGATAATGCGCTAATTGTTCCAAGACTGGGATGAAATGATGTACACACCCGGGTATTTTGCAGAGTTGGTGGCTTCCAGTTCCAGGCCTTTGAGGCATAATGCTTTGAAGGTGTACCTACACACAACCGGTGAGCTTTATCTTAAAATATTGAGGACGTTGCACTTGTCAGGATGGAACAACCCATTCGGAACTTCCCAGATCTCTAGTTCAGTAGTTGGTGTAAGTCTTCATAGTCAGTGACAATCTTATTCTATATTTACCTAGTTTCAAAACTAAAACTGTTTAGCTAGACATTGGCCACTGTCCTCAGCAGGGGCTTCAATGAGTCCTTTAACCCTTTCCCTCATATAAACGTGTTTTCACGCATTTGCAAACAGAGTAGACCCAGATCAGATGGCTACTAGAGGAGCTTCTGATCAGGGTCTGCTGTTTGCTAACATAATTTGATAGGGCAATGTGCTGGAACAGCCCCCACAGCTATTACCACAACATCTCAGAATAAGTGTATACTTAAATACCAATGGAGACAACGACAATGTCAAAGGTCTTCCGATTCATTCCGTGGTGTGGGGGAGCTATTCTAGGATATTGCCTATTTTGTTAACGAATATTTAGTAGGTATTGAAATTTGGCCTAAATACAGTACATGGAAAGGGTCATTATATTTCCAGTATTATTTGTGTTCAAAATGTTTGTGCTACATTGTGGACCTTTACACACATTTGTCGATCTTTCATTTTACCACGACCAGATGTTCGTTGCTTCAAATCTTTCTGGGTATTTGCAAGTTATTGATATTCTTCACCTTTATTCATCAACTGCAGTTAACTGATATTATCATTTTCCAAACAACACATATGGCGGTTAAAATGACCATGGTCTTTCAAATATTGGAACAAAACAGTATGGCTGAAAAGAAATCGCATCATGTCTACAGTACTGTACCGCCGGCTCACCTTTGGAGAAAAACGTGAAGTTAAAATATACGATCAACTTCATGGAATCAAGTAAATCAATTATGAAAAGATTACTTACATATTAACTTTCGATCTGATTGTTGAATCGCGTTATGTTTAATGCTTGCTTACTTTCGTTATTACGAAGCCGACTTTTTATCGTACAATGGAAATTTCTAGCAATCCGTAGAAACATGCAAATATTGGGTGCGCTTGATTTGTACATGTATGTTAATATAGAATAAGTTCTACAATATGCGATGTGAATATAAATTGATAAGGAAATGTTAAGGAATAAAGTAAGTATTTGATCAGTCAATACGTTTTTCAAACCTAATTAAAAAATAAATGATATAAAGTCACATTGGCCATCTGAAATTAAATGCTACAAAGTTCTCATTTTGTTTTAATGTTTCACACAGTATAGTAGAACACACCCTCCGGATTTCATAAAACTGAATGCCGAACAACCCATCAATTTGCGGGGTCATGGTTATCCATCTCAGTACTTCAAGAATATTCATAATAAATGATAAATGAATGACTATGAATAAATAAATAGATAAATAAATTAATAATGGTTATCATATCAATGTTTTTAATAATGATGATAATCAAAAATAATAATATAACAACAATAACAATAATAACAATATAATAATAATAATAATAATAATAATAATAATGACAATAATGATGATATTTTTAATAATAATAACAATAATGATAAAATATAATAATTATAATAATGATAACAAAAGTTTAAGAACAGAACAGAATATACTCAAGACTTATACATAATGTATATCGTGTAGTTTACACATATAATTAAAGAGGAAGTCCCTACAATGATCGCATATTTTCAATAATATCATAACACTTGGTATTTGCTATGCTCTATCATTATTTTGACGGTTCCCAATTTGAACTTATATAAAAAATGCGCCCCTGTGATACAAATAAAGCGATTTCATCAATACTGATAAGTTTTGTTCTACAACAGAATATTATCGGCCTTTTTCGTTAAATTCTTCCGCGTTTTGCCGATGATCACCCGATCCCTCCATTGTTTACGTAATATCTTTCTCGGAAGTGGTCGGAGAATCGCGAATAAGGCGAAACTAAAACCCAACCCGAATAAAACTGAAACATCGGGGAGTAAAATCGGGATCGGCGATATCAAACACATGGATGTTTTGTCATTATAAAAGGTAATAGGATGGGGCTTTTTGCGATATACTACTTTTCAGCATATAAACAAATTAGTTTTGTACATTTTAAGTGTTTATGAAAGGCGTCAAATGAAGGGACATCCTCTTTAAGACACTAAACAAAAACATTACATATATAGAGTTTTGTAATCTGTCTATGATGTAGGTACGATAACAATTAACCCTTTAATAAATAAATTACGACTTTATGTGCCTTTGCAAACAAGGTAGATCCAGACGGTGTTGCTCCTGTATGAGCTGTCTGGTCAGTGTCTTCTCAGCTTGTTTCTGGAATAATATAGATATAGACCTATAATGTCTGCCATGGCCAAGCAAATTCTGTGTTCATGTGCCACTATAGATATTACTGTAATTAATAACCATTTTGTAATTATTTCTTACATCAGTATTCATGGTGTAAAATGTTTAACCCTTTCCTCCATAAATAGGAAGGGCATAAGGAAACAAACTTTAGACCAACCCTGTTTAATCATTATCAAGCATCGAAAGAGTTAATCTGTAATGGACCACCAATGGACCACCAGTGACCATGCACTTGTGTAACATTTACCCATTGTTGCACACAGATACTGAGCCAGTATCGGCCCAACACATTAACCCTTTCGACGCCAGCATTGTCGTCTGCTGGGCATAGTTTCGTTTATTTTTTAGTGTAAGTGTGTGCTTTTCTTCCATTTTCTTCGCTTTATAAAACGGTAAACAGAATGCCAAACAGTTTGGATCCTGATGAGACGCCGAGTAACTCGGCGTCTCATCTTGATCCAAACTGTTTGCATGTGATATCATAAACTCGTTATTGTGGCACGGAAGGGGTTCATAGTCACTGTGCCCTCACCCCACCCCCAACACCTTCTATCAAATGTACACACTTTTAATTAGCCTACTGGCCCAACAGTAGCACTAAATTCTTAATAAATGATATGCCAATGCAGATCCGTTACTGTAATCTTTGGTCAGGTAGGGGAAACAGAAATAAATAAATCTGAATTAACAGAGGTAATAATGAATATTTCAGAGCTATTTGTCAGTTTTTGGCGATTTTTCCTTCCACCATTACTATATATTTACATTCGCCCTGCAACCTCCTTATATAACCTTATTCTAAAAAGAAAGTTGCATACCCTCATGAACACCGGAAGCACGTCATTCATTTCTTAAATATAAGAAATACAATGGAATATAAATATAAGAAATAAATGACGTGCTCCTGGTGTTCATGGGCTATGCAACGCATAACTTTACGAGCAAAGATTCACGTGAAGCCCTTCGGGCTTCACTAACTTATAAACCACTCCTTGAACTTTGTCTCTACGTCATTGTTAGACAGGTTGTCTTCGGTGGTTTGAAGTTCAGCGTCCGTAGCAAAAAATAAAATTAAAAAAAAAACGTTACAAAAAGCTATCAAAATATAGACAGGTTTTTTTTTTCAAGGCCTTTCATTTTGGTTACCATGGCAACTAGAATTGTGGCTGAATTTGACATAATCAGCATGTAAAAACTAAACAAAAACCTGAACTCTTCCCATGCTACAAGTGATTTCTTCTTTAGAAAAGGTACAACCAGTCTAGTCTAGTTAACAACTTAACACATTACCCCCTAGTGACGCATATTTGCGCTCTATAAAATTCACATTGTGAAACCATTGTAATAAATAGAGCATTTGCTCCTATAGGAGCAAATGCTCTATTTATCATAACGGTTTCAAACTACACAATTCTAATATTTTCCTTTTCTCTGGTTAATGCTCCTTTTCGGTAGATTAATTCAAAAAGGCTGGGTCTAAAAATAACCTAGGAGATAATGAGTTAAAAGGATGTATTTTATGGTTGCTTCCTGCTGAAAACTGAACAAAAACAGATAATCGGTATATCCGATGGATGCTCCCAAGCTGCAGACAAATTATAAGTATGAAAAATAACAAAGGGCAATAACTACTAAATTATGCAAATAAGAGTGATGATTCGTGTGCACTGCACTTCGCCTCATCGAGATCAATCTACCTGTGCAGTTTCATGTTGATATATATTACAGTTTTTTGTGGTATACTCTGGACAAAGTTATGACGGACGGACGGACGAACGGACGGACGAACGGACGGACGTTCTCACGGATTGGGTGTAATGTGACTATTCTTTTGTTAAATATATAGACATAAAACGGAAATTTAGTCACATAAAATAAAAAAGACATTTAAGATCTTTTGTTCTCAGTGTCACTTAACCATCAAACCGTGTGAGCGGACGGACGGACAAAGCGGCCACTATATGCTCCCCAATCCGTGTGAGCGGACGGACTGACAAAGCGGCCACTATATGCTCCCCAATCCGTGTGAGCGGACGGACGGACAAAGCGGCCACTATATGCTCCCCAACACCGTTGTTGGGAAGCATAAAACTCCATGAATAAATGTGTGTGTGTCAAACAGTGTGTAACCCGATAAGATGTTTGGTGTCCGATCTGGCTTTAAACTGTTGGTAGAGGGCTTAATAATACACATGTACATGTACGTGAATAGCAAGGGAAGGTTAAGAAGTAGAGAGTATGCATATAGATATACTCAAGCTACAGTATGAGTACGTAGAAATCCATTGACTATTTGTTATTTAGCTTAGTTATAAACATGCATGTATGATACAAAGACCATACGATACTGTCAACACTGTCTGAAAATGGTAGATTCGGGTTAAAATTTACCAACGTGTGACACTAATGGTTGTTGAATTTACGTCCCAATAGGACGATAAACATAGTCCGCAGTATTTGCTATTAAACAGACTTTGTGATTTCTTTATAATTTTAGAATAATTCAACTAGTAAATATATGGAAATGCAATTGATGTTTTCGTTTTAAAACGGCCTAACTGTGTCATAGGTAAAGTGGTAAAATGCCATAGGTAAAAATGTCTTAGGTAAAGTGGTAAAAATGCCATAGGTAAAAATGCCAGAGATAAAAGTGCCACATATACATGTACATTTGTATATAAAAACAATTTGGTAACGTTGTATTTTGAATTTATAAAAGGAAAACTGCAGTGTGTGAAAACTATGTTATAATATCAACTATCAATTCGGTAACTTAAGACCATTCAAATATTATATATAATTATATGAAAAATCATTTTTATTATTGTAGATTCAGACTCCAAATCAACAGAACTGCACCATCAATGTACTGCACCATCAATGTACTGCACCATCAATGTACTGCACCTGCACCATCAATGTACTGCACCATCAATGTACTGCACCATCAATGTACTGCACCTGCACCATCAATGTACTGCACCATCAATGTACTGCACCATCAATGTACTGCACCATCAATGTACTGCACCATCAATGTACTGCACCTGCACCATCAATGTACTGCACCATCAATGTACTGCATACATTGAAAATCAATGTACTGCACCATCAATGTACTGCACCATCAATGTGCACCATCAATGTACTGCACCATCAATGTACTGCATCAATGTACTGCACCATCAATGTACTGCATACATTGAAAATCAATGTACTGCACCATCAATGTACTGCATACATTGAAAATCAATGTACTGCACCATCAATGTACTGCACCATCAATGTACTGCATACAGATTACTTTCGAACTGTGAATTTGAGGGTAATATAAACGGGGATGTCATTTAACCTTTTCCCTTATAATCCCGCATTTCCCACACACTAGTAAACAAAGAAGACCCTGATCAGACAGCTCCTTTAAGAACTGTATGATCAGGATCTGCTTTGGGTTTTTTTCACAGTAATTAACCCATTTGTGGATTCTTCCATGTTTATATATTGGATTAGTAAATTTTTATTTAAGGGGTGCCTGGCCTAAAGTTTCAATTTCGTTTTGTTTTATAATGAAATTCCTATCAGCAAACGGTGTAGACTCTGATCAGACGCCGTATTATGCGACGTCTGATCAGAGTCTACACTGTTTGCCTACGTCCCATATACAGGATCGTGGGAGCAAATGGGTTAACCCTTTCCCTGTTCTGTGTTCATTCCAGATTTCAATACCTACTGAATATTCATAGATAAAATGATTATAACGAAATATGGAAGATGGCAAATTGTAGACATTTTAGAAAGTAAAGACACAGATCTTTGAACTTCTATTGGCAAACAGAATAGACCCTGATCAGACGGCTCCTCGAGGAGCCGTCTGATCTGGGTCTACTCTGTTTGCAAATGCGTGAAAACATGTTTATGAGGGAAAGGGTTAATTTGATAAATCTAACATGGCACGAATATTCAGAAGGCATTGAAAACCAAAGTACAAAACAAATGTAAATATAGAACAGGAAAAGGATTGAAGGTAAAATCTAATTATGCTGTTCAGATTAGATGCAATGTGTTAATCCTTTAACCCTTTCGATGCCGGCATAGTCGTCTGCTGGGCATAGTTTCATATGATATCATAAACCCGTCATTGTGGCACGGAAGGGGTTAATGTTTGTCGTCTGCTTGGTATAGTTTCGTTTATTTTTAGTGTAAGTGTGTGCACGTCTTCCAATTTCTTTACAAAACAGTAAACAGAGTGTCAAACAGTTTGGATCCTGATGAGACGCCGAGTTACTCGGCGTCTCATCTGGATCCAAACTGTTTGCATGTGATATCATAAACCCGTCATTGTGGCACGGAAGGGGTTAATGTTTGTTGCTTTAACTCTTCCCCTCATATATTAACGTGTTTTCACTCATTTGCAAATAGAGTAGACCCAGATCAGACGGCCCATATAGGAGCTGTCTGATCTGGGTCTGCTCTGTTTGCTAGTGATCGTAGGTTTCTTTGGTTGGTCCATTTGCTGGGCATTCAGGACCAAAATTCTGCCCCACCCTAAATCACGCATCCCTATCATTTTATTGAATAATTTCATTTTAAATAAGCAAAACTACTTAAAATGTAGACATATGCCATGAATAATATTCATATACATGTATTATGTGCAACAACCGATACTTTGGCAACTCTAAGTCTAAAATAATAAAAATGATTTTATATATAATATTTAAATGGTTTTATTTTACCGAATTTGATTAATATATGCTATTATAACATACCATTTTCCTTTTATAAATTCAATATACAATGTTGCAACATTGTTTTTATATACCTCCGACAGTTTTATCTATGACATTTTGACCTATGGCATATATACCTACATGGCATTTTTACTACGGCATATTACCTATAACATATTTACTTATGGCATTTTTACCGCACACCAGTGTTAAAAGCCAGCACATTTTCGCGTATCTACAAACAGAGTGACCCAGATCAGACGTCTGATCATGCACGCACGCATGCACGCACCCCCCCCCCACACACACACTGATCAGAAGCTGTTCATAAAGTGAGACTGGTTGCATGTTAATCGTATGTTCTGATTTTAATCAAACAAACGTCTGATCTAGGTCAGATCTACATAACGTCTGATCTAGATCAGATCTACAAAACGTCTGATCTAGGTCAGATCTACATAACGTCTGATCTAGGTCAGATCTACATAACGTCTGATCTAGATCAGATCTACATCTTTTTGGTCTAGCTCCTATCCCAGCTGTAAATAAATAAAATACTTTTGACATTTCGACAATTTTATCAAGCTTTTCAGAAACTATTGACTGACAGAGTGTCAATCAGCTTACTCGGCGTCTTATCCGGATCCAAACTATTGGCACGTGAGAACCAGGTCGCGAAACGATATAATAAGGGTTACGTGTACATTGAAGTACACGGACGTTATCTTCTGCACGTGCTAACGATACTTCAGATATTCTTTACTTCTCCATCCAGTTCTTAGAATAGTCAGTGAGATTTGTACCATTATCATACTGAACGCAATTGGACTGGTTTTCGCAAACAGCTTGGATCTAGATGATACGAGATGAGCTCGGCGTCTCAACATCAGGCTCCAGTCACATTGACACAAAGTCACTGTTTTTCAGGACCTTGAATTATTCACAAGAAGGCTCAAATTGCCCCAGGTCAGAATTTGAGAATTCAAGTTTTTTTAAGGGTAGCGGGTTTATACTCAGTAAGTGTGTTATATATGTTTCCTTGTATCTGCAAACTGATCCCTGACCCCGCTTTGAAAACAATAATGGCTGCTTAATTCAGTACAATTTTGACTACGCTTATTTGCAATCAAGCTTTTGAGAATGAACTGACCGAGCGTCAAACAACTTGGATCCTGATGAAACGCCGAGTTACTCGGCCACTCACTGATGACACGCCGAGTTACTTGGCCACTCACTGATGACACGCCGAGTTACTCGGCCACTCACTGATGAGACGGCGAGTTAGTTACTCGGCCACGAACTGATGACACACCGAGTTACTTCGCCACTCACTGATGACACGCCGAGTTACTCGGCCACTCACTGACACGCCGAGTTACTCGGCCACTCACTGATGACACGCCGAGTTACTTGGAAACTTACTGATGACTCGCCAAGTTACTCGGCCACTCACTGATGACACGCCGAGTTACTCGGTCACTCACTGGTGACACGCCGAGTTACTCGGCCACTCATCTTGAACCAAACTGTTTGCAAACGCGTATCAGGGCGAAGAGACTAGAACGGGTTAAGTGTTGATTGTTGTGGTGTTTTTTTTTTTAAATTTTCAGGAAAGAACCTAACAATGACTAAACTATTCCTGGAAAATCCCGTCTGTTTCATTTGTTAATATCACCTTATTTGGTAATATCACCTTATTTGGTAATGGTTTGATTAGAATACGAACGTGCCAAATTCTTCAGATCTGGTCAGACACCAAGTTATGAAGACTATGCCCCAAAGTTAAAAAACATTTTTGATTTGAAGCTAAGTTCATTCTCAAGTATCTACACTGAGAATTTGTCTAACCTATGAGTCCTATGAGGACTAAGATCTATGGCCGTGAGATGTCGAATCAATGAGTCACTGTTGAACACTTTAGCAATGGAAGGACCACGCTCGGAGCTCATATATGAGCCCTCTAATACGGGTATACCGGGATTGTACACGTCATCGCTCTTATATGAGCCCTCTAATCTGGGTCTACACTGTTTGCATATGACTGAACTATGGTATGAGCCCTCTAATTAGGGTCTACAGTGTTTGAACCCGCAACTAATCGGGATCTACAGTTAAGCGCTTTTGAACGCACATATCCTGTGGGAAAAGAGCGCTATATAAATGTGCTTTAATAATAATAATAATATTTTAACATACCAGAGGTCTTATATGAGTCCTCTAATTTTGGTCTACAATGTTTGCACATACCAGAGCTCTTATACGAGCTCTCTTATCTGGGTCTACACTGTTTGAACATACCACATATCTTATATGTGCCCTCTAATCTGTGTCTACAGTGTTTAAACATACCACAGCTCTAATATGAGTCCTCTAATCTGGGTCTACAGTGTTTTAACATGCCAGAGCTCTAATATGAGTCTTCTAATCTGGGTCTATAATGTTTGATCATACCAGAGCTCTAATATGAGTCCTCTAATCTGTGTCTACACTGTTTGAACATACCAGAGCTCTAATATAAGCTCTCTATTCTGGGTCTACACTGTTTATATGAGTCTTCTAATCTGGGTCTATAATGTTTGAACATGCCAGAGCTCTTATATGAAACCTCTACTCTTAGTCTACATACCACAGATCTTATATGAGCTCTCTAATCTGGGTCTACACTGTTTATATGAGTCCTCTAATCTGGGTCTATCATGTTTGATCATACCAGAGCTCTTATATGAGTCCTCTAATCTGGGTCTATAATGTTTGATCATGCCAGAGCCCCTATATGAGTCCTCTAATCTTGGTCTATAATGTTTGAACATGCCAGAGCTCTTATATGAAACCTCTAATCTGGGTCTACATGGTTTGATCATACCAGAGCTCTTATATGAGTCCTCTAATCTTGGTCTATAATGTTTGAGCATGCCAGAGCTCTTATATGAAACCTCTAATCTGGGTCTACATGGTTTGATCATGTCAGAGCTCTTATATGAAACCTCTAATCTGGGTCTACATGGTTTGAACATACCAGTACTTATTTTCCGCATTTAAAAGGTTACAATCCAGAGTATAAATGCTATTGTGAAAAGTTATGTCATAAAACAAAACCTTAAACAAATGATTCAATAAACCATCAGCATGCAAAGCGAGATTTGACAATTGCAAACAATTTAGACCATGATAAGAATGGCAATTGTTGCAAAAAACGTGTTGTTGTAGTCCCGCTAGACCATGTATGAACAAGGCGATTCTCGTGCTCACGCGCTGTTGTTGACCGGTTTTAATTATACCTATTCGGGGCATAAGGTAAACAAGTTGGATTTCTTCTAAAAGGAAGCCAAGGAGAGACCTGCATCAGTTTTTATAGAACTTTTGCTATATACAGGGGCCGTTTGACAAGGTTTTGGCACCGGATCGTAAATAGGTTTCTATAAATAACTATTGTGCATATCAAGTAGTATGTGCGTTATAAATAGAACGAAGACGATGAATATCAAGCGCCACTGCTTAGGAGATATATAATGTTTTAATCGTTGCAAGTACATGTAGTACTCCCCTCCGGACCAAGTCCTTCGGACGAGACTATAAACCGAGGTCCGATGTAGCGGTGCTTTACACTGGGCATCTAAAAGAACCAGAGAAATTCAGTCGATAATAAGAGTAGGGCATCGCGCCCGGGTTTCTCTGTATCGTCTCCCCTCTCTCTGGGGCGTCAAATTGGCCCATAGTGAGCAGAAACGGACGTTAATCAACACAAACAAATAAACAAACATGTAGATCTTTGAAAAACAAAGTATTCTTTGAATTGGAATTTATCCAGTCAGCATGCTTCTCTAGTGACGTAATAAAGGGGCGCGGATAACTTAGGTGTCTTAGAATAGAATAGAATATCTATTAGAGCAGGTTTTATCTACTAACAATGGGCCCTCTCGGGTTACAAATGAATGCATACTAAACATTTATGATTAACACAATTGACATGAAACTAAAGCATGTGTATCATATCTTAGGCACATATTGGTAAATCACATATAAACAACAATACATTTTATTCATCTTGCTTCCTCGTGAAGATCTAAGGCACATTGACACATCAGTCCAAACATTGGTTTATGTATCTAGCAAGCACTTCCAGGTGAGCTAGATACTCCTATTAGGTTTCTTCCGGTAGTATCTAAGTATCTAGAAGGTTTATTCCGTTTCTAAGGCAAAATGATCCTAACAATGTAAGTATATGTATTTCAATTTTCTGTAAATATGCATATGTTGATGGAATAACGGAAAAATCACCAATAGAATTATACAAATAAGAAAAAAGAAAAAAAAAAGAAGAGAATTTTTTTTGGGGGGTGGGGGTGGGTGTGTGTGTGTGTGTGGGGAGTTACAGTTGGATTCGAACCCACGCCAGGTCATACAAAACGTAAACTGAAACGCCTTTTCTCCAACGGCTTGGTCCGATCGACTACTGCGCCACCGATGGTATACAACGCTGATTTATCAGTTTTATTAACTGGATTACACCGCTGGAGACACGCGGTTTAATAAGATACAAGTCGGAAAGCAAAGATTAATGGATAAAAAGTACATTTTTCCATTCTACTCGCATGCTAATTAGATTAAGAAACTCTTAAAGGGGCGGGGAATGGCATAGACCTAAATAATATGTTCAGCGCCATCGATTTATGAGTAGGTCAATCTAAAAATAGAAACTGAGCCGACCGTTACTCGAATTTTATACGGAATGCAAAAATCATTGCACTTTGTTATGGGATAAAAAATAATAATCATGTCTATTTGAATTAAAATATCGACCATGTGGATTCAACTGATCCTATTGTTCAAATTCAATCAAGTTTTCTATAAATACTTTAATAACCAAACTCATTATTGGTTAGTGATAGTTTGACTGCGTAGTTTGTATATAACCAAAACTCGCGCATGCGAATAGCCACACCTCGTCCCGTCCAGTAGACGGCGATATTCTTTTTACTATCCCAATTCAAAACTCCTTGAGATAAAGTGTAAACCATCCCAGAATACGCCAACATCCAATTCCAACACTATGGAGAGACCTGATGGTCTCGCCATCAATGGACTCGAATGCTATAGCGTTTTGGCCTAAGCTAGGTGAACGGTGCGAGTATTTCATGGGCACCGACAATGAACTGTTTTAGTGATAGACATATTGAATGAAATTATTGACAAAGAAATGCGTGTAAACGGTATTTGATACAATAATGAATGACATCAGAAAGAAAACGGCGACCCAGAAACAGCATAAATCGAACGAAGTGTGTCAAAGAAGTGTATAGTTTTGCTTGTATTTGGAAGAATCAAAATGATGCAGGAAAGCAGAAAATTGGTTTTATGCAAGAATAGCGGTAATACACGTTTGTTTTCCGGCAATAACATCTGCAGTGTCCCTCGGTGAATGTTGTTGCCCTCGCCCTAAGGGCTCGGGCCAACAACAGTCCCTCGGGATACTGCAGATGTTATTGCCCGAACAAATGTGTATTAACCCTCTATTAAACACAACCTAGACCCTGATAATAATGGCAACTAAACACAACCTAGAACATGATAAGAATGGCAATTACAAACAACTGTCATAAAACGCGGATTAACAACATTACTTTAACAAATACATGTAGAGACAACAATGAATAGGATCTACACGGAGAGTAAATAAATGGGTACCGGTATTTGTCGATTGACCAATATGAACTGGATCTGGCAGCCAGCGTAACAACGGATTGCATGATTTTGTTAGAGATTCATCCATATGTAAACGTGCGTTGGCGTGGTTCAACAGCAGTAATATAACATAAACAGCAAGGCATTATACCTAAAATTGTAAACTATAATTCAGGTAAGAAGATGCTAAACGTTACTGTTTGACAGCCGTAAAAAACGTGTCCCCTACTTTCTCCTCAGTGTTGTTATATTTGTGGACCCGTACTTCCTCCTCTGTTGTTATAGTTGTTGTCCCGTACTTCCTCCTCTGTTTTTATATGTGTTGTCCCGTACTTCCTCCTCAGTGTTGTTATATTTGTTGTCCCGTACTTCCTCCTCTGTTGTTATATTTGTTGTCCCGTACTTCCTCCTTAGTGTTGTTATATTTGTTGAGCCGTACTTCCTCCTCCTTTTTTATATTTGTTGACCCGTACTTCCTCCTTTGTTGTTATATTTGTTAACCCGTACTTCCTCCTCAGTGTTGTTATATTTGTTGACCCGTACTTCCTCCTCTGTTTTTATATTTGTTGACCCGTACTTCCTCCTCTGTTGTTATATTTGTTGACCCGTACTTCCTCCTCTGTTGTTATATTTGTTGACCCGTACTTCCTCCTCAGTGTTGTTATATTTGTTGATCCGTACTTCCTCCTCAGTTATGTTATATTTGTTGTCCCGTACTTCCTCCTCAGTGTTGTTATATTTGTTGTCCCGTACTTCCTTCCCAGTGTTGTTATATTTTCTGGTCCCTCTAGATCCTTAGTTTTGGTGTTTCGAAAATTGAACACTATGGGCGTGAGTAATGTTGCACTTTTAATTATTACACATAAACGGACTCAATAAAACCGAGTTTGCATTATTTTCTTTTCGCATTGCTAGTTTTGCTTTCGAATGATCTGCCACTTTCCTTCAGAATGTTTGTGCATACATGAGTATAACCATGGCATGTTTTTGACCGTTAAACCGTGCATCCGTTATATGTCTATAGGCACATGCCGTACATGCATTTAAATGATTGTTGACTGATGCATATATTGTTAGACAATAACATGATATGTTTGTTGACCCTGGCAAATAGAGTAGACCAATATCAGATAGCCTCGGTTGGAGCTGTCTGATCAGGTTCTGTTCTAGTTTACTACAAGTTTCACTCATTTTGATTTATTTAAACTTTTAAGAAACTACTGATCGAGTGTCAAGCAGTTTGGATCCTGATCAGACGCCGAGTTACTTGACGTTTCATCAGGAAACAAGCCCCATCAGGTCCCATTTAGCTGAGAAATGGTTAACTCTTTGTATGCAAGCGGCGAAACCATGAAAACGTATGTAAACAGTTTGGATCCAGATTTGACGTCGAGCTAGCGGCGAAATCCTGGCAACGTAGCCAAACAGTTTGGGTCCAGACGCTTTGATCGTATCTTTTATGCAGTAAAGGGTTACAGACGAGGATATAAATGTTACAATATTAATTTCCTTGTGTTTGTTGCTTCTTAACCTTTACATGATAGAAGCGGCTTTGAGCGTGTTTAATTTATTCCTCCACTGAAGAAATTAGTTCAATTTTATATAGTCATGAACAAATACCATAGGAAATATTTTCTGTATCCTAGCAGTTGGTAGCTTAAAGCAGGCTGAAAGTAAAGCAGAATGCGCCTTAAGGCGCATTCTGCTTTACTTTCAACCTGCTTTAAGTGGCCACCTGTCTCCATAACTAGAAACAGTCTATTGGGTAAAGGGTTAAAGTAGGTATACTTAGCGTTATCGCTAGACTTTACCAACTTAACCCTTTCGCTGTTGAATATTCATGTAAGAAATCATTTCACGATGAATATTTATAAGCTGCAATTTTATAAAGGTATATATACTCAGAATGTCTTGGTACTGGTGAACACTGTAGAGGCAGATACAGTATGATGGAGTACGGGACGACTGTTTTACGACCGTCAAACAGTAACCGTAAGCTGCAATTTTATAAAGGTATATATACTCAGGGTATTTTGATACTGGTGGACACTGTCGAGTCAGATAAATTATGATTTCATACGAAAATAGAGTAGATCCTGATCAGACGGCTCCTAAAGGTACTGTCTGATCTGGATCGACTCTGTTAACAATGGCGGGAAAAGGCGTTTGTATGAGTCAAACGGTTAAGCCTTACCATGCTGAGTTGCATTTGCAACCGGTTAGAACCAGATAAGATGCATGACGTCACATTAAAGGGGAAGTCCCTACATTTGACGCGTTTCAAAAACACCTACAATATACAAAACTCATTTGTTTATATGCTGGAAAGTAGTATATCGCAAGAATACCGTTTAAAATGACAAAACAGTCATGTGTTTGATATTGCTGATCCCGATTATACTCCCCGATGTTTCAGTTTTATTCGGGTTGGGTTTTAGTTTCGTAACTGTTCTATCCGCGTCCGAGAAAAGCTAGTAGGTAATTTAATGGAGGGACCGGGTGATCATCGCCTAAAGACGGAGGATTTTAACGGAAAAGGCCGATAATATTGTGTTGTAGAACAAAAGTTATATGTATTGATGAAATCGGTTTATTTGTTTCACAGGGGCATTTTCGATAAAGTTAAAACTGACAACCTTCATAATAATGAGTGAGCATAACAAATACTAATACATGTATTTATGATATTATTGAAAATATGCGTGCATTGTAGGGACTTCCTCTTTAAGACCTTTCTAAACCCTTTAAGACCTAACTGGTCAGTAGTTTCTAAACCCTTTAAGACCTAACTGGTCAGTAGTTTCTAAACCCTTTCAGACCTAATTGGTCAGTAGTTCCTTAACCCTTTACTCCATGAGTGTTCATATAGGAAATAATGACATAATGATCATTAATTAGAGGATTTTTATAATGGTATAGGAACACAGGAAACTTTAATCATGTAGCGGTGCCTTGACCTATGTAAGGTGTCTGATCTTGATCTACTCTACTTGAAAATGCGCTATAATGCTGATCTATTGTGTAAAGGATCTAGAGCGTTTATAAGTAAACAAGAGATGTTTGTAAAACATGTATACCCCCCAGACCCCCTGACCTTTGATCTAGTGACCTCAACTATAGAGGTCATGACTAATCACCACAGCAACTTTGAAGATCCTAAGCCAAACCACTGATCATTTATTGATCTGAAAACATTTCACATATTAAGGTTATGATGACCTTGACCTTTGACCTAGTGACCTCAACAACTATAGGGGTCATCTAGTGGTCACGACCAACTACCACAGCAAGTTTGAAGATCCCGAACCAAACCATTGAGCAGTTATTAATTGGAAACCATTTCATCAGTTAAGGTCATGATGACCTTGATCTTTGACCTAGTGACCTTAAAATCAATAGGGGTCATCTAATTGTCATGACCAACCACAACAGCAAGTTTGAAGATCCTAAGCCAAACCCTTGAGCAGTTATTGATCGCAAACAGGGTTGCCACAAACCAGAGGAAACAAAATTCCCTGACAATTCCCTGACATTTCCCTGACATAATTTCAAATTTCCCTGACACATTTCATCGCGAAATTTGGGTCTTTGTGTCCTAATTTCTGTAATATGTAATGGATTTTTAAAATATATAACATTCATTCTCATGTTTTCAAAATTCCCTGACAATTCCCTGACATTTGCCTATATTTTCAAAATTCCCTGACAGTTCTCAAAATTCCCTGACAATTCCCTGACCTTGAAAAAATTTAAATTTCCCTGACTTTTCCCTGACCATTTCACAAGTTAAGGTCATGGTGACCTTGACCTTTGACCTAGTGACCTAAAATATAACAGGGGTTATCTACTGGTCATGACCAACCACCACAGCAAGTTTGAAGATCCTAAGCCAAACCCTTGAGTAGTTATTGATCGCAAACCATTTCACCAGTTAAGGTCATGGTGACCTTGACCTTTGACCTAGTGACCTAAAAAACAATAGGGCTCATCTAGTTGTCATGACCAACCACCTAAGCAAATTTGAAGATCCTAAGCCAAACCCTTGAGCATTTATTGATCAGAAACCATTTTACAAGTTAAGGTCATGGTGACCTTGACATTTGACCTAGTGACCTCAAACACAATAGGGGTCATCTCGTTGTCATGTCCAACAACCGCAGCAAGTTTGAAGATTCTAAGCCAAACCCTTGAGCAGTTATTGATCGGAAACCATTTGACCAGTTAAGAGCATGGTGACCTTGACCTTTGACCTAGTGACCTAAAAAACAATAGGGGTCATCTAGTGGTCATTACCAACCACCACAGCAAATTTGAAGATCCTAGGCCAACCCCTTTGAGCAGTTATTGATCGCAAACCATTTCACCCTTTAAGGTCATGGTGACCTTGACCTTTCACCTAGTGACCTAAAAAACAATAGGACTCATCTAGTTGTCATGACCAACCACCTTAGCAAATTTGAAGATCCTAAGCCAAACCCTTGAGCAGTTATTGATCAGAAACCATTTTACCAGTTAAGGTCATGGTGACCTTGACCTTTGACCTAGCGACCTCAAAATCAATAGGGGTCATCCAGTGGTCATGACTAACTACCACAGCAAGTTTGAAGATTCTAAGCTAAACCCTTGAGCAGTTATTGATCGGAAACCATTTAACCATTTAAGGTCATGGTGACCTTGACCTTTGACCTAGTGACCTCAAAATCAATAGGGGTCATCTAGTGGTCATGACCAACCACCACAGCAAGTTTGAAGATCCCAAGCCAAACCCTTGAGCAGTTATTGATCGGAAACTATTTCACCATTTTAGGTCATGGTGACCTTGACCTTTGACCTAGTGACCTCAAAAACAATAGGGGTCATCTACTTGTCATGACCAACCACCACAGCAAGTTTGAAGATTCTAGGCCAAGTCGTTTATTAGTTATCGTTCGGAAACCATCGATCTACCGACCGACCGACCGACAGACCGACCGACCGACCGACCGACCGACCGACATGTGCAAAGCAATATACCCCCATTTTTTCAAAAGGGGGGTATAAAAATAGAACATTGTTTTTCTTTTAGGTTGGAGATAAAATAAATGTGAGGTTGGACGCCCGCAAACTAGTTTAAACTTCCCAGTGAAACTTGTCACTGACCGTTCAAAGGATACGTCCATCTTCCCCTTAAGATCATGTCATTATACCTATAAGATCATGGAACCGTTCGGGAGACTGTATGTTTTGTATGTGCTGTTTTCTGCATGACTCATCCATTGTTTAACTATGTCCCTCATATAAACGCATTTTCTTGCATTTGCAAACAAAGAATACCTAGATCAGATGGATCCTGTAATAGCCGTCTGATTAGGTTTTGTTTGGTTTGGATTTGATACGATAATGACCTGATCTATCGTTTTTGTCAAAGCATTTAGTTAATAAATATTCCTGAAATCATTATTTCTAACATGAATATTTAACAGGGAAATGGCCACGTAGACATGGGGGCGGTAAAACCCCTCCATGTACGATGTAAGCAACGACGAACATTTTACAATGGACCTTGACTTAAGCAGACATTCAGCTATTGGATGTGGGGGTCTTAAAAAGCAGATGACTGCTTAATGCAGGGTAAAGGTAATACAACAATCTCCTATACGAGCTCTATACAATAGTTTTGACCTACATTAATAATTTCGCTGCCAAATTATGTCGTCTGCTAAATTTGTCGTCTGCTATAAATTTTCATTTTTTTGATTTTCTTCATTTTTGTTTCAAAAACATAGTAACAGTAACAAACAGGTTGCATCCTGATGAGACGCCGAGTTACTCGGCGTCTCATCTGGATCAAAACTGTTTGCATAGGTAATCACAGACCCGGCATTGGCAGCGAAAGGGTTAAGGGTTAAGCGAAAGGGTTAAGCTACAACCGGCCTTACAGACTCATATCGTTTTATATGTCCGCTTAACCCATTACCTCATATTGACGACTTTTGACGACTCTGTTAATGCAGATTCTATTATACGTGTTTGTTTACAATACATCATGTAGACTTACAAGTTTCGACTGGCACTTATAAATGGATTCTATTTCTATAACCCTCTTTTCGCCAAATAAATTATTTTGTTTGTTTCATTTTAAAAACATAATCACAGGGTGGAATAGTCTGGCAGCAACTTATTAACCCAATCGCTTAAGAATATTCATGTAAATTATAAAAATGGCATTGAAAATGATTTAACTGATATGTTATACTGGCATATGAGTAATTTGGCCATGGAAGAAACATTCTCAGTGTTGTTATATTTTCTGATCCTTCGTGGTCGGTCATTCTTGCACAAAACGTGCTGTTGTAGTCCCGCTAGACCATGTATTAACAAGGCGATTCTCGTGCTCACGCGCTGTTGTTGACCGGTTTTAATTATACCTATTGGGGACAAATGTAAACAATGGACGCCAACGTTATAACGTTTTGGCCTAAGCTAGATGAACGGTGCGAGTATTTCAAGGGCACCGACAATGACCTGCTTTTAGTGATAGACATATTGAATGAAATCCCGTATAAACGGTATTTGATACAATCCGTGGAATGACGTCAGAAAGAAAAGAGTGGACCGGAAACTGCATAAATCGAACGAACGGAAATGTCAAAGAAGTGTATAGTTTTGCTTGTATTTGGAAGAAATAAATTGATGCAGGAAAGCAGAAAATGGGTTTATGCAAGAATAGCTTTAATACACATTTGTTTTCGGGCAATAACATCTGCAGTGTCCCTTGGGAATGTTGTTGCCCTCGCCCGAAAAAAACGTGTTTTAACACTCTATTGGTTACCATGTACTTAGCTTTAAAAATTGAGGATGCTGAGGAGAAGAATAGTGCTGCACTTTTGATAACTGCCCATGAACAAACTCAATAAAATCGAGCCTGCACTTTTCTCTTTTCGCACTGTTGTTTTTGCTTGCTACGTGTCTTCTACTCTCAAAACTTATATTTTAGAACCAGATCTGTATTATTGCATGCGAAAGACAGCATGCCCAGGTCAGGCGGTTCCTACATGATGTGTTTGATAAGGGTCTTCTCTGTTTGCGAAAACATGCTAATGTTTTACTATAAGGTAAATGGTTCAAACTAATCAGATCGTACCATGATATCTTAAACATCCGAACACAAATGCATGCGCATCGTGGTATTGATCAGCGTGACCTGCTCGTAGTAATAAGTATCATTGAAAGTCCACTCTAGGATACACTGTTATCTTCAGGACTCTGCCAAAGTAGATACTCAAATTTATTTCCTTAACTGCAAACGACGCATTAAACCACATCTAGTCTTGTGACAGCAAAGTACATGTATGCCAAAATGTTAACCAGTTAAACTTCTGGATTGTTACACCAGATGCAACACACGTGTTATGTTGTATGTCGTTTATTTGAACCTTTACTCATAATTATATAGACGTTCAAATCAACGAAAATGAAAGACCGATACGAATGTGATTGCATGCGTTATATATTTTATCACATAACTGCTTGTCGTCAGATTAATATAACTATTACGTATTCCTTTTATCTTGCATATGAAATTTATATATATATATGCGTAGACTGGTACCCAGCAGCTCCTGAATTTCGTGTAGACTGGTACACAGCAGCTCGTGTGATTCGTGCGTCTGTGTGTACAGTAGCAACTTTCGATTACCATTCCGCGTTGAAATGGACTCATATAGAATCTAGCCAGCATCACTAGAATATCGTTGAGCTAGTCAGGTCTGTGATAAATGTTGATACTCGCGGAAAGGACAGTGCACCAACCACCATCAATCAGGAACGGCACAGCCACAAGACAAAACCTAACGGGACGCATATTAATGCATAAAATATTAAACATTTAAGCATATTAATTTAAATAACAAAGTTGACCATAGGGCAAAAGGAGGAGTACCGCCTTGGAACGGTCAGTAGCCAAAGATGGCTACTGGGGGCTTATTAAGTGTGGGTTTGGGTACCCGCAAACCAGGTTTAAGCCCGTTGTAGCCATTTTTAAATTATCCCATTATCACCTAAGTTCAAATAAACTGAAACGGTAAACAAGTGACGTCATTATATAAATGAAACCAATAAACTCGTCCAGAAAAATATAATTAACTATAATAATAATATATAGAATATATTACCAGTTGTCGTTTGAGGAACACTTTTCTTAAAATTCGTCCAGAAAAACAAACAAAATTATAAATACGTCAAAGGCTCCCTCAACTTTTTCCTGGAGTCGTTTAAGAAAAGTTTATCTCACATGATAACTTGTGACATATCCTATTTAAGAAATAATACAGCCCACCGAGGGCCTTATTGCATTATAGTGACCTACCAGTTAGCCCTATTTATATAAGAAATAGTACAGACCACCGAGGGTCTTATTGCATTATAGTGACCTACCAGTCAGCCCTATACATGTATATATATATAAGAAATAGTACAGCCCACCGAGGGCCTTATTGCATTATAGTGACCTACCAGTCAGCCATATATATATATATATATATAAATAGTACAGTCCACCGAGGGCCTCATTGCATTATAGTGACCTACCAGTCAGCCCTATACATGTATATATATATATATATAAGAAATAGTACAGCCCACCGAGGGCCTGATTGCATTATAGTGATCTACCAGTCAGCCCTATATATATAAGAAATAGTATAGCCCACTGAGGGCCTTATTGCATTATAGTGACCTACCAGTCAGCCCTATATATATAAGAAATAGTACAGCCCACTGAATGCCTTATTGCATTATAGTAACCTACCAGTCAGCCATATATATATATATAAGAAATAGTACAGCCCACTGATGACCTTATTGCATTATAGTGACCTACCAGTCAGCCCTGTAGACACGTAAAATGAAAACAATACGAAAAATGAAAAACAATATTTCAAATCCCACTAAGAAAGGGGACATCATAACGAGAACTGAAATATTGTTTTCAAATCACGTTAAACAATTTCGGAAATTTAACGTAATTTGAAAAATATTTCAAATTTCGTGGACCCTGTGCCTATCGTATATTGTGTTCATTTAAAACTAACTGAAAAAAGTAAATATACAATAAATAAGTAGCAGCATATATATTAAATACAATACTAACAGAAACTACCTTATATGTATTATTATTAATACATCATACTTTATATTAGTAATAATGAACTAAAACCGCATTATAGTTCAGACACTTCTATGTCACGATGCACATGCGATTTGAACTAGCACAAGAAACTAGATGCAAACTGCCTAACTGTATATGAAGAGTGGTCACAACATAGGGTTTGATTGAGGCAAAACGGTTTTAGTTCTCGATATACACCTATCTGGGGATCTGCAAACAAGCTAATTATGTCTCCTTCATTTATGGGGAGACATATTTTTTTGCCAGAGTTGTCTGCCTGTGTGTCCTTCCGTCCGCCCGTCTGTCCGTACGTCCGTCTGTCCGTCACAAGCTTGTGTCGCGTGTATCTCTGAAACCAGTTGGGCTAGAGTCACCAAACTTCACAGGAATGTTCACCTGCATGAGTTGTTTTGTTCCTCGTTTTTTTTAATTGTCTCCCCCTGTGTCCCCCTGTTGTGCACCTATGTTTTTTAATTGTCTCCCCCGATACTTCTTGAGTTATTGCCCTGATATGAAAACTTAATTTTGTACAAACTTTGTGTCGCGTGTATCTCTGAAACCAGTAGGGCTAGAGTCAGCAAACTTCACAGGATTGTTCACTAGCATGAGTTGTTTTGTTCCTCGTTTTTTTTAATTGTCCCCCCCTGTTAACTTTGGAGTTACTGCCCCTGGTGACTTAAAATTAGACAAACTTTACTTAGTGTCGTGCATATCTCTGAAACCACTAGGGCTAGAGTCACCAACCATCACAGGAATATTGACCAGCATGAGTTGTTATGCACCTGTTTGTTTTAATTGTCTCCCCTGATAGTTCATGAGTTATTGCCCCTGATATGATAACTTAAAATTAGAGAAACTTCGTGCTGCACGTATCTCTGAAACCAGTAGGCATAGTGTCACCAAACTTTACAGGGATGTTCACCAGCATGAGTTGTTGTGCATTTGGAATTTTTAATTGTCTCCCCTGATTACTTTGGAGTTACTGCCCCTTATAACTTAAAATAAGAGAAACTTTACTTTGTGTTGTGTGCATCTCTGAAACCACTAGTACTACAGTCACCAAACTTCACAGGAATGTTGACCAGCATGTGTTGTTGTGTACCCGCGGTTTTTAAATTGCCCCCCTCCCATGATAATGTTGGGGTTATTGCTCCTGATGACTTAAAATTAGACCCTGATAAGTTTAGGGTTACAGACATTACACTTGTGTATTTGAAAGAGGAAGGGAGGGGGAGACATCTGTTTTGTGACAAAAATAACCTCTAGTTATGTTTGATTTTCCCTCCCTCTTACAACTCCCTCTGAACAACACATACAATCTTCGTATCCCAAAGGGTGTCGTTGTAGATAGGGAGCACTGTAGTAGGATGGTCTGATAAAACTGTTAACTTATTTTGTTGAACCCTCGTTGTCATGGAAACCAAAAAAATGTTTTAAGTATATTATTTATAAAACCAGTGGCCAGAACTGACGACATTTGAAAGGAATATTCTTCTGGTGACTTTCTTCCTAATTTATCGTGTTGATACCAAAAAATATATGACCGCGAGGGAACTGGGCTAGATTGTCTTATTTAACTATGTAGAAGACCATACCGATACCTTAAAAACAGCTCACAAGGGTTGAGGCTAAATTGCCTTATACGATGAGTATAGAGAAAATATCACCTTCTCCAAAATCGGTGAATCTACAGCTAGGCGGTCTATATCTAGTTTCTTGTAGTTAGAGTGTAAATCGCATGTGTATCGTGGCATAGAAGTTTCTAATCTATAAGTCGGTTTAAGTTCATTATTACTAATATAAAGTATAATGTATAAATAACAATACATATAATGTAGTTTCTATTAGTATTTTATTCAAGTGTATGCTGCTATTTCTTTATTTTGTATAATCCTTTATTTTCAATTTGTATTAACCCTTTCCCTCATATTGACGACTTTTGACGACTCTGTAAAAACACTTTGTGAAACGATTGTGATAAATTTATCGTAATAGTTTCAAACTACACAATTCTGTCATTTTCCTTTTCTCTAGTTAGTGCTAATTTTCGGTAGATTTATTCAAAGAGGTATTTTTTCAATTTACGATAGGCACAGGGTCCACGGAATTTGAAATATTTTTCAAATTACGTTAAGCTGCCAAAATCTTTTAGCGTGATTTGAAAAAAATATTTCATTTCTCGTTGCGATGTCCCCTTTCTTGACGGGATTTGATTTATTCATTTCATGTATTTTTTTTCATTTTACGTGTCTACACATCCCTATATATAAGAAAAAGTACAGCCAACTGAGGGTCTTAATGTATTATAGTGACCTACCAGTCAGCCCTATATATAGTATTATAGTAAATTATGTTTAATTGGAAAAGGTTTAATCAACTTTGAAACAGGTCCGATTCTATAAATATCAGGTCGAGTTTGGTAAATATTTTTGTCAACTCCGCCCGACTCGGTGTTAAACGTCTAATAGTCTCTGGCATGTGTATCGGCCGGAATGAACCTTTATACTTTCAGAATATTTATAAGACGCCAAGTTAAGCAGTATCTGATCTGAACTCAAGATGTTTGTAAATGCCGGGTGCCGTTTCACTCATTGTTATATTTTCTGATTCTTCGAGACCATTAGTTTTACCTTTTATAACTGCTCATGAGCGGACTTAAAACCGAGTCTGCAGTTTTCTCTTTAGCATTGCTGGTTTTGCTGTCGAAGGATTCCCATCTATCAGAGTTTATGTACTTCTCAGCAGCAGGTGTACAGTGGTTTTTGGTGGTGTTAAAGAGTCGCCCCGTATTTCGCTTGCAGTGTTGTTATATATTCTGGTCCTTCGGGGTGCATTAGTTTTAAAGTTATTGGGCTGGGCTGCGCGTATCGCGCAGACACTGAAGAGCTTCGTTTCAGCAATGTGCCCAATACGCCTCCTACTACCATCGCCCCCTTGCTTCAGTAATATGCCCAATACGTCTCCTACTACCATCGCCCTTATCTCTACCTATCTATACAGTCTGCCGCATACTATCACGGGTAAAAAGTGATTGCAAAATCTGTATTGCCTCGATCACTATTTCAAAGCACCCAGGGAAATTGTAACACATTGCTTTTTTATAAGAGCTCATAGTTTAAACATTGACGCAAACGTAATCGGAGCGTTCGGGCCTGAAGAGCTTTGTTTCAGCAATGTTCCCAATAGGGCGGATCTCTGTTTGTAAACAAAACCGTCGATTTCGCGCATGCGCAGTTAACTGGTGGGCAAAAACACCAATAACAACCTATGTGTCCCTATGTAAAGGCTAAGCAACAGTTAGCCTACACATCATTTAACGACAGTGTTGGTTATGAATTGTTGATTTCTGTACATTTACTATATCATCTGACTATGAGGACAGTTATGTTTTAGTTTCTAAGGCTAGATACAACAAGAAGCTTGAATTAATCGGCCCTATTAACTACCAGCTGAACTTTGAAAAAATAACACAAAAACCCGATCCCTTGATCTGGCCTTTCTTTGAAATGGGAGACATTCTTATTTATTTGTTCAGCATGCCTGATATGTCGAATTATTAAGATCAGTAGTATTTAAAAAATGATTTCTCGTTTTATTTTAATATTATAAGATCTAGATATTAAGATATACAGTCTCATTTCGTTCATTCGTGTGTTGTAAAAATTCTTTCTGGCTATTCTGTACAATACCGTAGTGCTCAGATCTAGTAAAAGTATTTTAGAATAGATCTAGATCATTATTAATCTATATTATCTTTAGAACTATAATTCACAATAAACTACCTTTTTAAATATATCTAAATCATTGGGTTTTGATTATGCTTAGCCATAGATCGTATTAGTCAAAACATAGTTATCTTCTACTGTTCGGGAAGCTGTTTAACAAATCATAACTTTAGACAATTGGCACATTAATTGTTTGGTAGTTGTTACATTAGAAGCATTCCTGTTGCGTAATAGTTCATAACTTTGTTGATAAGACAGTATGTGATAGATGGCAGTTGTGTGATCGCTGACCCATGTCCCCTGCTGAGAAATTAGGGGATTTACTGACCACCTTTGATCGTTACTATTTTCCTAGTAAGTAATTTAGCAGTATTTCGGCTGAGTAAGTAATGTAATAATATAGTCTCCAACTGTCTAACACAATTCATTTTCAGTTTTCAGAACTAATAGTTTGTATTGTTAAAATCTTTGAATGCGGGAAATAAAAGTACTGACATCTGAAAAATGAAGACCTAGACAATTTATTTAGCTAAAATTGCAACCCTCTGACCAGG
This sequence comes from Azorinus chamasolen, assembly GCA_963576725.1. NCBI lineage: Eukaryota > Metazoa > Mollusca > Bivalvia > Cardiida > Solecurtidae > Azorinus > Azorinus chamasolen. The sequence continues at coordinate 6,743,491 of OY755250.1, read as the reverse complement.
GTTTTCACTGTTTTATTATTCAAAATCATATAGTAAATTTCAGTCTTATTATATAATGAATGGAATCTACAGTTAAACAATGACGGGCCAATCCACCTTAACATTTAAGCATTCAAAGATGTAACCCTTTTTACACACATACGTGTTTTCATATATTTGCAAACAGCATAATAATATAGTCTCCAACTGTCTAACACAATTCATTTTCAGTTTTCAGAACTAATAGTTTGTATTGTTAAAATCTTTGAATGCGGGAAATAAAAGTACTGACATCTGAAAAATGAAGACCTAGACAATTTATTTAGCTAAAATTGCAACCCTCTGACCAGGGTTTTCACTGTTTTATTAATCAAAATCATATAGTAAATTTCAGTCTTATTATATAATGAATGGAATCTACAGTTAAACAATGACGGGCCAATCCACCTTAACATTTAAGCATTCAAAGATGTAACCCTTTTTACACACATACGTGTTTTCATATATTTGCAAACAGCATAGACCTAGATCATACGGCTCATATAGGAGCCGTATGATCTGGGTCTGCTCTGTTTATTTATGAAATTCTAATAGGTCCGACTCTACAGTTTCTATCAACAAAGCAGTCATTAGAAGCATTAGCTCATAAATATTCATGATACCATTATTTCTTACATGAATACTGAGCAGGGAAAGGGTTAATCATCACAAAGTAACAGAATAACAAGAATGTTTTCTTAGTTATACAATTCATAAAATATGTTTATTTGTTTAAAACTCCTAACCCTTTATAAACACATTTGCAAATTATTAGACTCAGATCAGATTGCAAATAGAAGCTGTTTGATCAAGGGGGGGGGGGGTCTGCTCTGTTTGCTAGCTTATCCCTTTACCATACATAAACAGTTTTCCCGCCTTTGCAAACAAGGTAGACCAAGATCTGAAGGCTATTGGAGCCGTATGATCGGGGCCCACTCTGTTTTCTTATGAAATTATATCAGATCCGACTCTTCATTTCTACCAGTAGCAAACAATTTAAGGCATGTGTTTCTATACCATAATAAATATTAATGATGTTATATTTTTCAACAGGGAAAGGGTTAAAAAAGATCGGCAACCAACCTTAAGTTACGGACTCAGCTAAAATGTATACCTGACATTACCCGGCAACAGAAGTAAAAGTTATGAAAACATCGACACTTTTTCACGTGCTTGCAAACAGAGTAGACCCGGATCAAGGTATTCTCGGTTTTCTTATGAATTTATGTCGGATCTGACTCAACAGTTTTTTTCCAATACCAAAACATCCTCAGTACATATGCTATTATAAAAATAATATAATAAATATTCATGATATAGTATTTCTTAAGAGAATAGTCACGGAGTAAAGGGTTCAGTTAATTTATATGTGTATTACGATGTCAACTCTTATTTCATGCCTTATGATAACGTTTATGTCATGATTGACAGTATAGTATCCTGTGATAGGAACTTTGTGACACATCTTCAGAAGTGCATGTACTTTTGTAACTCTAATTAAGTATACCCTTTAGATATTACCCTTTATCAAATACAGTTAATACTTGTGTATTTTACCAATATTTAACTTTTTCAGATTATAATGTTATCCCATGCTTTGATAAGCTTATATCTTTCAATTCGACAGGTTGTCATATTAAACTGTTGTTATTTTGTTACATATCGGCAAATAGTTTATTGTAGACCTGTCGTGGTATTTGTTGTACAACAGACTCCAAATAAAGATTTTTGTATCGTGTAAATTCATCTTCCAGAATCAATTTTCGGTTCATGTTTATGTTTTTACACGTACTATCGATATAATTATCATCAACGATTGAACCATAATCGTTTTTTTTGTTCATTTTAATAGAAGTTTTCAAAGTGCTGTCAATGTTTCTGTAATTGTTTACATACCAGCTGTCAGTCTTTTTGCCCACCAAGTTTTTCTCGGCTAAGATAACAGGTGCGCGTTGCGTCACGGCGATTCGCCCTACACGTCTCCTACTATCATCGCCCTTTTTCCTATCTGTCTATACATACTGCCGCTCAGCCCCACGATTACAGATAGTGATCGCAAAATCTTTATAATCTCAATCACTATTTCAAAGCACCAAGGGAAATTGTATCCCAAAACCCATGTTCGAGATGAAATAACTGCTCTAGAGCTCAGAAACGTAATGGGAACGTTCGGCCAAAGGGGCGAATACTTTGTTTGGGGTTAAAACTACGTATTGTATCATAAAATCGAAAGGAGTATCGGAAATGGGTTTCGACCGATAAAGACGAGTGAACAGGTAAGTATTTCAGTTCAACACTGTTTTAAAACTGTTTGCTGTTATAAATGAGATTTATTGTACATATTCTTTAAGTCTTTTTGGTAGATAAGTTTTTGATTGTTGCTCATGTCTTATCATTTTCTGTACTATAGTGCACCCTCTTTACAACAATGATTGCCACTGTTGTCCGGTTCTAACAACAGAGCTCCAGATAAGAGTGTGTAAACACATTTTTCTGCCGTGTGTTTTAAATGCACCATAAAACCCTATGTAGTGTCCACTTATTAGAATATTTGCTTTACTATGCTTCTACTGAGTGGTAACAACATAGGGTTTGATGAAAGCATACCGGTTTTAGTACTACAATTTTATCACTCAAAATAACACTTTCTATCTTTCCATGTGCCCTCAGATTCACTGTTCCTCATGGTCTACTCGGGTGAGCGTTTTAGAGTCATTGCAACTTTTCTTACTCCTCCTCTCCCCATTGAACAACTTACTACCTCATAATGTTTTAGAGCCTGCAAACTTTCACCCACATGTAGGCTATTTTAATATGTTTGTTATAATGCCACCAATGTTTCTATCATGTAATTTATAGTTTAAGTGGTCTTAACAGATGGTTTTACTGTATATACTCTTTTGTTCTTTACAATGTTTGTTATAATGCCACCAATGTTTCCATCATGTAATTTACAGTTAAAACCCTCTATTATGACCACTGAGTTGCATTAATTATTGGTTGTTTAAAGAAAGGTGACTGCTTAAAACAAACACAAAGAAAACCGGAGATCTCCTTCATTAGCTTTCTGTTTTACTTGCTCCTTGTTTTAAGCTGCCACGTCTCTTTCTCACAATCACCTAGCCTTTGTTAAGTAGTCTTTACAGAGGGGGTTTACTGTATATACTCCTTTGTTCATTACAATGTTTGTTATAATGCCACCAATGTTTCTATCATGTAATTTACAGTTTAAGTGGTCTTAACAGTGGGGATTTACTGTATATACTATTTTGTTCATTGCAATGTTTGTTATAATGCCACCAATGTTTCTATCATGTAATTTACAGTTTATGTGGTCTTAACTGAGGGGTTTTACTGTATATACTATTTTGTTCATTACAATGTTTGTTATAATGCCACCAATGTTTCTATCATGTAATTTACAGTTTGAGTGGTCTTAACAGAGGGTTTTACTGTATATACTCTTTTGTTCATTACAATATTTGTTATAATGCCACCAATGTTTCTATCATGTAATTTACAGTTTAAGTAGTCTTAACATAGGGGTTTTACTGTATATACTCTTTTGTTCATTACACATTAAACTTTTATATCATTCCACATTAGTTTGTTATATCTCCCAATATATTTCCATTCAAATTATGACCAGCTTTTTACTGGCGCAGTCCTTCTTCCCTTTGCTGTAAATTTACAGCAATGTTTTACTTGTTATCTATGAAAAGTGAATAACGATTAAGCCTGTGCTATGAGGATGTGAGTTGTGTGGCAATTTTGACAACTAGGCCTAGATCTACTCAGAAACAGACTTAATAAAACCGAGTCAGCGCCATTTTCTCTTTTTGCATTGCTGCTTATGCTTTGGAAGGATTTCCTACTATCAGAATTAATAACTTTCGCTATACCAAGGTCTTTGGGAGCCACTATTTTTTATGCAGCACATTATATCTTATGTCATAAGAAACATCATACTTGACAGTCATTAGTCTTTATATCTTATACTGCACGTCATAAAGTACGTCATAAGTTACGTCATGCCAAGATCTATCTCTGGAAGCAATTATTCCTTTCTTACATAAGTCATAAGCTACGTCATACACGTCTCTTTGGCAGGATTTATACTTACGTCACATGCCATACGTTACGTAATATCGTATGTCATACTAGAACATTTGGCAGCATTTATTCTTACGCCTTTCGTCATTTGTTACGTCAAGAGTCACGTCATTGTGACACAAGGGTCTTTGGCAGGATAGTTGTTAATGATATGTGTTCATTGTTTCACTTTGGATATTCACCTTGGAATAAAATAATTTGCTCTAGACTCTGTCGTGGTCTACATAGAAATGTAGACACATTTTCATTTGGTCATAAGAGACTGAACTTGGTCTACACTGCCCACATAGACAGAAAGATAGACACGTTGTGATCTTGTCATAACAGACACAAATTTTGAAAGTAGATCTATGATAATTTTCGAAATCAAAAGCAGCAACGCGAAATTAGAAAACTGCGGTCTTGAGTCCGTCCATGAGCGAAAGTATTCACCCTAATGTTACTCAAGTTTCATAACTAACAACATACAAACTAATAATCCCGACGAACCAAAAGTATCTCGATATCATGTCTTTGTCTACCTTGCCCACTCAGACAGAAAGATGGATACATTTTGATATGGTTATAAGATGCTTAACTCTGGCATTCAGTCTTGGTCTACCCTACCCACACAAACAGAAAGGAAGACATTTGTTGATTTTTTGATCCGGTTTAAAGACGTGTACTTCTCTAGACTCTGATTTGGTCTACACTACCCACTCAGAAAGGTGGATATTTGTTTATCTATGTATAAGAGACGTAACACTAGACTTTGTCTTGGTCTACACTTCTCACAGAGATCCATTAGGATCCAGTTATAAGAGATTTTACTCTAGATTCTTTCTTGGTCTACACTGTCCACACTGACAGAAGGGTGGAGACATTTTGATCTGGTCATAATAGACATACCTCTAGACTCTTTCTTGGTCTACACTGCCCACACAGGAATAAAAGTAGACGCGTTGTGACATCATTAATATTAATGAGCTGAATCTTCGTACATGTAATGACATGAACATCAAAATGTTTTGCCATGCGAGAAGCTATATAATAAGATGCGTAATATTCACTTAGCAAATATAGTACATCTGATCTGGGTGTACTCTGTTTTCAAAGTCGTTAAAGGGCGTATTAATGAAGTTCAGTGTTCATTATACAGAGGAAACAACGACTGACAATTCTACTCGCATTTGTAAAAAGGTCTGGATCCAGCTGAGATATCAAGTAACACCTCTACTCGTATTTGCAAACAGTCTAGATCCAGCTGAGACATCGAGTAACAATTCTACTCGTATTTGCAAAAGGTCTGGATCCATCTGAGACATCGAGTAACCCGGTGGCTAATCCGGGTCCAAGATACCTGACGCTCCGTCAATAGTTTCTTAAAAGCTTGATTAAATCAGAAATAGTCAAATCTACACAAGATACACATTTGAGCGGACATTATATTTTACAGCAGGGTTATTTATTTCAAGTGTTTGTTTCTACAGTAAGAAGTACTTACATATTTGCGGAAATAAATGCAGTGTACATGACCATACTTTCACAGCTACAATAATAGCTGAAACAGCAAACAAATGTGAGTACTCAAATACCAACATTGCCATTTTCCACCAAAACTTATGCTGTTACCACTCTTTAGAATCTTCACGAAGGGACGACTCTAAAGAGTGGTCATAACTAAAGGTTTAGGGGAGAAATAAAGATGTTGTTCATGAAACTGTTATAGTTCACGCATCTTATCTAGACCTCTGCTGAACGTCCATGGTGCTCTTCATTTTTAACCCTTTCGCTGCCAATGCCGGATCTGTGATTACCTATGCAAACAGTTTGGATCAAGATGAGACGCCGAGTAACTCGGCGTCTCATCAGGATCCAAACTGTTTGTTACTGTTACTATGTTTTTGAAACAAAAATGAAGAAAAATAAAAAAAAATGAAAATTTGTAGCAGACGAAAAAGTTAGCAGACGACAAAGTTTGGCAGCGAAAGGGTTAACGGAAGTCACAACCTTAATTCCGGACCCCTTAGTCATAAATGCATCTAACTTATTTGACAAAAATATCAGAGTGTAATTTTGTTTATATCCTAACGAGATATTTGGCGTCTGATCTAGATCCATTTGTGCTGTAGAGATTTATAGCTGCACATGTGTTAATATTAATGGCCAAAACACGTATAGCGGTTTATGGCAACACAGACAACCTATAAAATTATACCCGCAATGCTTGTATTGCGGTATATGGCGACACAGGCAACCCATATAATACCCCAAAACTTGTATAGCGGTATATGGCGACACATGCAACCTACATGTATATAATAATACCCAAAACCTGTATAGTGGTATATGGCGACACATGCGACCCATATAATATTACCCAAAAGCTTGTATAGCGGTATATGGCGACATATGCAACCCTTATAATAATACCCAAAGCTTGTATGGCGGTATATGGCGACATATGCAACCCTTATAATAATACCCCAAGGCTTGTATAACGGTATATGGCGACAAATGCAACCTTTATAATAATACCCCAAAGCTTGTAAAGCGGTATACGGCGACACATGCAACCCTTATAATAATACCCCAAAGCTTGTATAGCGGTATATGGCGACAAATGCAACCTTTATAATAATACCCCAAAGCTTGTAAAGCGGTATACGGCGACACATGCAACCCTTATAATAATACCCCAAAGCTTGTATAGCGGTATATGGTGACATATGCAACCCATATAATAATACCCCAAAGCTTGTATAGCGGTATATGGCGACAAAGGCAACCCATAAAATAATACCCCAAATCTGTATAGCGGAATATGGCGACACAGGCATCCAATATTATAATATATTGCGATAAATTCAACCGTATCGTAAAAGGTTGTGCTATACTTAAGACATATTGCAATACACTGTGATACAGTAAACCTACATTGCAATATAGTGTGAAACTTTACAGTGCACCAATATTGCAATATTTTGTGATACAGTGTACCTATATTGCAATATATTGTGATACAGTGGACGTACATTGCAATATATTGTGATACAATAGGCCTACATTGCAATATATTGTGATACAGTAGACCTACATTGCAATACATTGTGATACAGTGGGCCTACATTGCAAAATATTGTGGTACTGTGGACCTGCATTGCATTATATTGTGATACAGTGGACCTACATTGCAAAATAATATTGTGATACAGTAGGCCTACATTGCAATATATTGTGATACAGTAGGTCTATATTGCAATATATTGTGATACGGTAGACCTACATTGAAATATATTGTGATACAGTGGGCCTACATTGCAAAATATTGTGATACAGTGGACCTGTATTGCATTATATTGTGATACAGTGGACCTACATTGCAAAATATTGTGATACAGTAGGCCTACATTGCAATATATTGTGATACAATGGACCTACATTGCAATATATTGTGATACAGTAGGCCTACATCGAAATATATTGTGATACATGGGACCCATATTGCAATATATTGTGATACAGTGAACCTATATTGCAATATACTTATATACAGTTCACCCATAGTGTAGTATATTGTGATACAGTGGACCTGCATTGCAATATATTGTGATACAGTAGACCTACATTGCAATATATTGTGATACAGTGGACCTACATTGCAATATATTGTGATACAGTGGACCTGCATTGCAATATATTGTGATACAGTGGACCTACATTGCAAAATATTGTGATACAGTAGGCCTACATTGTAATATATTGTGATACAGTAGGCCTATATTGCAATTTATTGTGATACAGTATACCTACATTGCAATATATTGTGATACAGTGGACCAACATTGCATAATATTGTGATACAGTGAACCTACATTCAATATACTGTGAAACTTAACAGTGTACCAATATTGCAATATATTGTGAAACAGTGGACCTACATAGCAATATATTGTGAAACAGTGGGCCTACATTGCAATATATTGTGAAACTTTATAGTGAACCAATATTGCAATATAGTGTGATACATTGAACCCATATTGCAATATACTGTGATGCAGTGAACCGATGTTACTATATATTATGATACAGCGAACCCATATTGCAATATAGTGTGATACATTGAACCCATATAGCAATATAATTAGATACAGTCGACCCATATTGTAGTATATTGTGATACAGTAAACCAGTATTACAATATCTTGTGATAAGTAAACCCATATGGCAATATTTTGTGATACAGTAAATCTATATTGCAATATATTGTAATAAGTCAACCTATATTGCAGTACAGGAAATACATATTGCGATGTTTTGTACTGCAGCCAATCCACAGTGTATTGTAATTAAGTGAATCTGTATTGCAATAAAGTAATCTCACATTGCAATAGTTTGAAATGGGGTCAATCCATATTGCTATATATTGTGATAAAGACAACCTATATTGAAATATACTATGATAAAGTAAAACCTATATAGCTATATTTGTATGTATGTTTGTCTGTCTGTTGGTCGGTCGGTCGTTAAGTCGAGTTGTCTGTCTGTCTCTTTATGTCTCTGTATGTATCTGTCTCTCTGTCTCTGTCAGTCTGTCTGTCTCTTTATCTTCATCTCTTTCTCCGTCTGTTTCTCTGTTTCTGTCTCTTTGTGTCTGTCTCCCTGTCTCTGTCTGTCTGTTTGTCTGTCTGTCTATCTATCTATCACCATCTGTCTCTCTGACTGTCTGTCTCTCCCTCTCTCACATGTTTCATATTGAGTGCACTCTCTGTGAAAATAGACATTTTACATTCCATACAGTGTAGATCTATATCATGCTTTCTACAACCCCGCATTTGACAAAGTTTTGCATTGTATGGAAATATACAAAACAACTTATTTCACACCTTGATAAGTGATACACTGTACCAATCCTTATGGGGCGAATTGCAAGGATCTTGACTGTTAACAATACAATACAATCCTCTTAACCCTTTTCTTCAATAAACGCCTTTTCATGCGTTTACAAACGCACTCTAGACCCACCTTAGATGATTCATTTGGGAGCCATCTGATCATGGTCTGCTCTGTTTGCTTATGGAATTTTATAGATCAAATATTACGGTCTCCGCCATAGCGGAAAAACCCTTTCTGTGTTCCAGTTCATTGAGAAGGATCCATGTATATTAATGAGGTGACACAATTTGAATTAATGTTAAACAGGGAAGGATTAACCCTTTACAATCACAGTAACGCCTTTTCACGCCTCTGGACAATGAGTAGACCAAGATCTGATGGCTGTTGTGTAAACCACTAAATCAGGCTCTGCTAGTTTTTCTTTTAAACGTATAAAGATCTGTGTTTACAGTTTCTGTCATAGAGCCGACGATTTTTCCGGCTCTTTACTGGGTCTTCATGGTTTACAATGCAATTAAACTCGTCTTAACTTTTTACAATCTGAGAAACGCATTTTCACGCCTTTGCAAAAAAGCAGCAGAACCGTGTAATCAGGATCTGTCCTGTTGCTTATGCACTTATATAGATCTTATAAAGAGTTTGTTTGGGACTGTGAGTCATTATACTTAGTGTTAACCAAGAACAGGATAAGGCACCAGATGTTTTATACTATAATAAACGCATGCATTTTAGGCCGAAGTGGAAACTGCAGAATCGCCCCTGTATTGTTTCATTAGCAAAGAAAACAAACCCTAATCAGAAGGCATAATACGTCTTGTCTGGGTCTACTGTGTTTGCAAATACGTGAAAAAGCAATTATTTCAGGGAAAGGGTTGATGGTAGTTCAGTGCAGACACTTCCTGTTTGGATGTTTGCATAACTATTGTTATGTGGTAGCTTAATGCATAGAGATCCTACTTATGTGTTAGTATTACTATTGTTGTGTGATAGCTTAATACATAGTTGTGTAGTAGCTTAATACATATAGCTCCAACTTAGGTGTTTGTATGACTAGTTGTGTGGTAGCTTAATACATACAGCTCCTACTTAGGTGCTTGTATTACTATTGTCGTGTGGTAGCTTTATACATAGAGCTCCAACTTAAGTGCATGTATTACTATTGTTGTGTGGTAGCTTAATATATAGAGCTCCTCCAACTTAGGTGCTTGTTCTACTATTG